>JAEQBH010002429.1:0-332333 GCA_016808115.1 Tetrastigma voinierianum | reverse complement strand
AGTCGATTGGACAAAAAATGGGAGAATATAAAAAAAAAATCATTGATATTTCGTTGAAATATCGAAAAATATCGATATTTCAACGAAATATCCAGCGTGTACTTCATGATCGAGTGGGCGGAAAAAATCATCAAAAAAACTGCCAAAAATCGGTGATATCGATGATATATGCCGATTTTTTTGAAAAAAATCGATTGTGCGATCTGACCATTAGATTTGTTCTTGTTTGATCCAACGGTCTGGAATTTCATCAGCTTTTAAAAGCATCCGCGGTTATATTTTTATCAGCGGTTGATTTTACATTTGAAGCTTGACTAACGTTCATAATGATTTCCAACGGATATACGATGATCCAACGATCAAATTTGAAGCAAAATCCGTCAATAGTTAGAATTAATCACAACGATTTTGACAATCCAATAGCTATTTTGACTCCAAAAATTCTATAAATGCCCCCCTAAAATCATATAATTTCATTACAAACTCATCCATCGCATTGACTCAGTTTGACTCTCGAATTATTTTTTCTTTATTACTTTATTTCAATATTTTGAAAGATCTTGGTTTTTTAAGGTTTCAATTATAACTACAAGGTTAATTAAAGGTGTGTTTCTTTGTGAATTTATTTTGTATTTATACATATTTTATTTTTAATGTATATATTAGTTTTATTTTGGTATTGAAGTGTTTTATAACAAATATTTTTATAATATAGTTTTATTTTAATTTAATTTGATAATAATAAATTAAGTTAGATATAATGTTTGAAACTTAGATATTACACATCATACTATTAACCAATTATAATTATTTCATGTTAGAAACTTAGATCTTAGATATCATAATAATATTATTTTAGTTAATAATATTACTAACTAATATAATTTTTAGTTAATTTTATTAGTTATTATTTTAGTTTAATTTGATAATAATAAATTAAGTTAGATATAATGTTTGAAACTTAGATATTACACGTCATACTATAAAACAATTATAATTATTTCATGTTAAAAACTTAGATCTTCTTAGATATCATGATAATATTATTTTAGTTAATAATATTACTAACTAATATAAATTTTAGTTAATTATATTAGTTATTTAGTTAATAGTATTACTTTTATATGAACTTACATTAAGTTAATTAAGTTAAATATAATGCTAGAAACTAAGATCTTAGGTATCATATTATTAAACATATTAGTTATATACTATAGTTAATCTTAAAAACTAAGATCTTAGATATCATGTTGAAAAGAAATTACCTTACATATTAGTTAATAATAATATTAGTTTCATATTAACACCTTAAATTTGAAACACCTTTTATACTACAATTTTATTTTAGTTAAATTTTGATAATATTAAATTAAGTTGAATCTTAGATCTTAGACATCTTATTTTAGTTATATAATGTTTGAAACTTAGATCTTAGACATATTATTAAACAATTATAATTATTTCATGTTAGAAACTTAGATATTCTTAGATATCATAATAATATT
Source organism: Tetrastigma voinierianum (assembly GCA_016808115.1). NCBI lineage: Eukaryota > Viridiplantae > Streptophyta > Magnoliopsida > Vitales > Vitaceae > Tetrastigma > Tetrastigma voinierianum. Next base: position 330,828 of record JAEQBH010002429.1, on the reverse strand, counting down.
AAATAACATAGATATCATAATATTAAATTATTATATTGACATCATGTTAGTCTAAAGTTTAAATTAAAAGTTCGATATCATGTTAGAAACTTGGATCTTACTTTCATATTGAAACTTATATTTATATTTTATATAATATTTATTATAATGATATATATCACATTGATTTTAATTTCATTTTCAATAAAATCACATACTTCATAGGATGGCTAGTGGAAATAGAGGCAATATTGTAGGTCGAAATCTTGCATGAAGATTATTTGCACACTTGTGGAGGGAAATAAAAATGGAACGATTTGCAATTATTGTGGATTTAATGATAAAAGGCGTGGTGAGCCATAAGCTACCAATTTCAGCATGTGCCATCATGAGATCCCCATTCAAATACAAAGAAGTGTCCAAATGTGCCGCCAAAAGTAAAACAAGAAATGAAACAACTTTTAAAACAAAAAAGTAAAGCAAAAGTGAAAAAAGCAGTGGATATGGAAGAGTTAGTAGAATTATGAGGCCTGATGGGAGAAGACATCCTGCTTATCATTGATGATGATGATGAGAGGAGGAGGAGGGTGAGGATGTGTATATAACCAGGCGACATAAGCCACTGGAGTGACGAGATGAATATCGAAGCGATCGTGTAGCTAAGGGAATGAGCAGAACGAGTTAGAGGGTTTCATCGATATTCACATTTAATATATTATGTTTCTGCATATCATACTAATTCTCAATAACTATTGCGACATACTATCACAAATCCAAAATTTCAATATAGACTTGGGAGTTGGTTGGCAACCTGAGCTACTTCAGAGTTGTTCATGGCGTTTTTCTAGAATTAGATCCTAATGTTGAAGACCTTTATAAAATTTTGAAAATGAGAATAAGTGTGAGTTTAATTTTAATTAATTGATTCCATTTATTTGATTGATTTTTTATTTTTGATTTTTTGATTTTTTGATTTTTTGATTTTTTGAATCACAACTTATACGCTTTCGAGATGCAAAAAAAAGGATTTGGTGATTGAGCAGCAATAACCTCAAGATCAAAAATGGTTCCTCGTGAGTGTTAATTCTCATTAAAAGTAAATTCCATAACTATTTCATTATTATATATTGAATATCACAGGAATTTTTTTATTATAGGCGGGCGGTGGCTTTTGTATGGAATCAACGCTCCAATATTAAGGAATTTTGCTTAGCAAATGTTCTTTTCCCCAAGCTGCATCATCTTCAACGTGTGAGATAGAATTGGTGCATTTACTGCAATCCATACTAAACAATCAGATTTGCTTATCTGGCTCAACAATTGGTTTTTGTTATTACAACATGAAACTAGGAATCGTGATATGGAAATGAGAGATCGATAAAGTTGCAGAAAATAATTTTATCAATTTACTTGAGATTTCAGTTAAGTTTAGTGAAGAATAGGAGAATCAGCTATTTTAATGGGTTAAGACTCTCCATTTAGATATTGAGATGGAAATGCAATCATGGTGTTGCACATGTTCGAAGTAGGTGTTAATGTTTGAGAATGTTTTATGCGAAGAGTTCATGAGTGAAAGTTTAGTTAAGACACGAGGGACTCATTTCCACGGCCGTTGTTGCTTCGACCTCTTTTGATTCAAGCGTTGAACATGGTAGTAAACCAGAGTTTTGATGGTACTTCTACTACAGTTATGGTGGCTTGAGAGGAGAGGGACCGATGATGGTAGTGATGCGGAAATGATGGTGGGAATATTGTGGATCCTGACAAGCCCGATATCCTATTGAGCCCATTCATAGGTGAATGATTTCACATGCTACACCAAGATGAAGACCACGAGTCTAGGAGGCGGTGTGGTATGTAGTCATGGAAAAGTCTATAGAAGACGACGAAGAATGACACCATACAATGAGGATTTGTTTTGAAGCCCAGTTTTGATCATGATGTTGAACTCAATTGATGATTCATTGAATGAGGCAACATATTTCCTCCTTATACAATGAGTTATGGGCAGCCTTCTTTGCATCAGCAAGGGTTCCATTTAATTCGAAGAATATGGAATGATTAGCTTATCCTCTATGATTTACAAATGTCTGAATTCAAATTTCCATCATTAAATCGACTAATGATTTTCAAGCGAGCATGGGTGAGACACGAGTTTCCTAACTCCATGGAGGTTGTAGGTAGGAGTCAAGACATTTTATACGGCATGTTGAAGTTACAATCAATATTATCAGAACACCATGTCTTTTATTTATATGAATATTGTCTTCATCAGTGAGGATCCTTTCATCCCAAATAATGTAATGGGGCATATCAAGGTCTTCATTTTAAGTTTAAAAAGACCATCGACCAGTATAATTTCTCAATAAATTATAATGAATATCGTCTTGACAAGTGTATATTTGCTTATTTATGTCTTTTTTATAGTTCAACAAAGTATTTCCATGAATTTCAAAGTATTTTTGTTAATTTTCACTTAATCGATATTTTTTTCAAAATATCCACCAATATTTTACTGATATATCTGATATATCCATAAAATCCAATATATCCGTAATTACCGATATTTTATTCCTTGTTTTCATCTAGTCCAAATCATTTGGCAGATTCTTATATTATGGATTCAGCATGTTCTTATCATATGATGCCCAATAAAGACTGGTTTGACACTTATAGGTTAGGAAATTCTGGTTCTGTTCTAATGGGTAATGATGCTTCATGTATGGTTTTCGAAATAGGGAATATCATAGTTATGATGTTTGATGGTGTCATTGAAGCGTTATGTGATGTTAGACATGTTCCTTATTAGAGGAAGAATTTAATTTTCATTGGGGCTCACAGGCAGGTAATGGTTAGTTACAAATTTGCTAATGGAGTATGAAAGGTGAACAAAAGGTGTCTTGACAATAATTAGGGGTAGAAGTTGGCGGGGATATCTACCAAACTAATTGGGTACCACAATTGTAGGTGGAGTTGCAACCATAGAGCCTGCATTAGATAGTACAACCTTGTGGCATATGCGATTAGGGCATATGGGTGAGCGTGGGATGATAGAGCTTCATAAGAGAAAGCAATTGAAGGGTATCAAAACATGCAAGCTTGAGTTCTGCAAATATTGCATTTTTTGGAAACAAAACAAGGTGTATTTCAAGACAACCACACATAAGACATGAGGGGTTCTTGATTATGTTCATACAGACGTTTGGGGGTCAGTACAAACAACATCTTTGGGAGCGTGTATATTTTGTGAGTTTAGTAGTGACTACTCACCAAAGTTTGGGTATACTTCATGCGGAACTTTTGCCAAATCTAAGCTATGGAAAGTGAAGTGGAAACAGGACATGAAGGAAGATCAGATGCGGGTCGGATAATGGTACAAAATACATGAATTCAAGATTCTCATATTTATTGTGAGGAGCATGGAATTGAGAGCCGAGTTCCACGATTCGAAAGACACACAACATAATGGTGTGGTAGAGAGGATGAATAGATCTATAGTTGAAAAGATTGGTGTAGTATACTGAATGCATGGCTGGAAAAGTTCTAAGCGGCGATGGCAGTAGAGTTGGCAATTTGAACCAGTCCATTAGGTAACTGACCCGACTGAGATTAGGGCTAGGTTGTGAGTTGTTAGTCTCTCTTTTTTTGTTTCTCCTTTTATGGTTTCCTTCACTACCCCTTACCTCTTTCGTGTCGTCATTTATTTTCTTTAGATGTTGGGCTAACAACTCAGCTGTCTGAGTGGTCGATAAGGGTGCTTAGAGGCCATAGAGTAGCAGTGGGGAGTTCCTTCTCTACTTGGATCGTAGCGGACTTGGGTGAACACGACGAAGTCATCACGTGGCTGGGGCCCATCGGGACGGCTCAATTAAAAGCTTTTGGGAGAAATGCTCCTTTCCACCTAACGTTTGGGTGAGATTTCCATCGTTCAGTCCCAATAGAGATTGATGCCTTTGAAGAGGACAGTGGGAGCTTAATTTTGCATATTGGCGAGGTGCATTTCATCGAGGGGCTTTAGCTTCACCCTATCGACAGCAATTTTCCATTCCTGCATATACTCGACTGCATTCGATCCACATCCATAAATATCATCAGTGTTCTCCACACTCCAGGGTCTGTGTACTGAATCGACGATATGGGATTTGTCTCAAGCTGGAGTCCTTTGCGTCTACACCACCATAAGAGGCATAGTTTTGATAGATATTACTTCGTACTGGACCATGAATCGTTGAAACTCGTGGTTAACCTGCCCGACAAGAGTAAAAATAAGCCTTAAGGCGATGTGATGATTTTTAAGGGGTGGGGTTGCTGTGGGCGATGCTTTAAGAATTCAAACTTAATCTGGACCCGTAAGTTTAGGAGTCAAAGTCAAATGGGTGTTCTCTTCTCCTTGTTCTTTTTCTTTGCCCTTCTTATTGTGATTTCCATGTTGATTGGCTATTTATGATGTTTTCTATGTAGATAATAACTGTGGATGCGAGAAGTTAGTAGATAACCTATTTCCATCACGAATTTAATCTATTGGTCGGTGTCCTCTATCGTCCTGTTGCCGAGCAGGACTTCAGGTCATTTTTGACACCAACGAACATCGAGACTTTATCGAGAACCTCGAGGACTTCATTCCCAAGAGGTTCAAGGGTGAGAAATTTCTTGGATTAGTAACGCCCTAGAACGAGTGCTTTGTAACTTGATCAAATGCATTGAGGGTCACCGAGGACAGAGCTAAACAACACGGAGATGGGCACTAGAGGTAACTAAACAGAAGTTTCCTCTCATACCCTGACTAACTCGACCGACAGGAAGCGGACTACATCGGACGTCCCGACAACGGGATCATTCCTTGGCCTCAGAAGAGGGGGCGAGAGTTGAAACATGTTAGAAGTCAAAGACAAGGTTCCGCAAGGGGGGCTCATGGCCCAGCCTGAAGTCAAAGGCCCAGATTTGAGGCCTCGGCCTGCTAAACTCATTGACGAGATTCAGTATCCCGCCCAGGCCCAGGGTGCCCGTGCCTAACCCGAGACCACGCGTTCAAGGGGAAGGGCAAAGCTGAGCTGGACGCTGAACCCTCATTGAACAGCCGGCGTCACCTCTGGCTCTATCTCTCAAGATCATCACTTACCAACTAGCATGTAAGGGAAAAGCTGGTATGGACGTTAAGCCCCTCGTTAGATAAGCCCAGCATCCTCCTGTCATAAAGATCCTCCTTGTATGACCCTAGCCTATACAGAAGAGACCAGAAGATGGGAGCCGACGGTGGCGGCCTTCTCCTTATTAGAGGACCTGTTTGGTGGTAAGGCGATCCAAGAGGCTAAGGAGGAGATGGTGGGCATCACTACTTTCAAAATGACCACCACGATACTCGTTTTTTCTCTTTGTTTTTGCTTGTTTTTTTTTTTTTTTGGCTCCCTACTTACTTACCCCTACGGTGCTCAACTCTTTGTGTACAATGTCTAACTGGCTAATTACTGTGTTAGCCTGCACCACAGGATTTAGACAGCTCCGCTCTTCAGATATGACTCGAGCTTTGTACAACCAAGTGCAGGCAAGGTCTCGAGCGCCTGAATTTCAAGTAGAGTTGGAGAAGGTGAGGGGCCAGCTTATCTGGAATTGGATCAGGAGGTCGTCGTGTCTAGGGTTGAAGAAGCTGAAATCGATCTTTAGGAGCAAAGAAGGTCGACTCTAACTTTGAAAGGAGTTGGAGTAGAAGGATGTTTTTTGTGAGTTGAAAGGATCGAGTGGCTAAGGAGCTGCAGGAAGCCTATAATGGCATGCTTTCGGCTAGGATCGGTCATAGTTCGACGCAGGGTATCGACTTGGATACCCTGAGAGGGCTCTAGAAGGAGTAGGGACAGGCTAGCACCTTGAAGGAAAATGCTACAGCCGATGTTTGAGAAGGGGGTGACCTAGAGTCTAGCCAAGCTAGCGAGGAGTGGATGTGGGCAATGCCCTGAAGCAAAGGATTGGAGGTGCCCTTCCCTGCCATGGAGGATGAGTTGCGCTTGGATTCTACGGCTGGCTTGGTCCCGAATCCTTTGGCAGTGTAGAGACATTTTTTTTTAAGGGTTTTTTTTTGTTTTTTTTTTTTTTTTGTACTTATTTAGGTGGGTTGTGCCCTTGGTTGGATAGATTGCAAACTTTTTTCCCTCATTTTTGGACTTGTTTATATTTTGAATGCACTATACACCTTCTTCATTTATTGTTTTATGCTTTTACACTTTAGGATTACCCTTTATAGGGCTCTTGATTCGTCTCCTAATAGCAAAAAGGCTAGTAGCCTAAGGTCGAGACCTCTCAAATGGCGAAGGGCCAATGGCCTCAATGGAAAGGGTCAATGGCTCGAGTCTAAAACACTCAAATTGAAAAGGGCGAATGGCCTTCCGCGAAGGGCTAGTGACTTGAGGTTTGAGGCCTCAAATGGTGAGCCAATGGCGAGTCTAAAACAAATGGAAAAAATGTTAGAGAGAACAAATGAAAAAGGATTTTAGGTGAATCAAAATTGCACTTTATTCAGACTTCACGTATGTTGGGGGTAATATGCAAAGATATAATTTGGAGAAAAGAAAAAAAAAATATCAAAGCTATTGGATATGTTTTTTTAAGGTCAAGTTATAGGGGCATGGCTTGGTCTTCCCGTCCGAGGACTGGAGTTTATGGCTCTTTTTATCCATTGTCGGTGATCGTGTTGGGGCCCTCCAGTTAGGCTTTAATTTACTATCGTTGTATGTCCATTGTAGGACTAGGTCGCCCTTTGAAGTCTCTAGGTCTTATTATTTTGTCCTTTTTGTCATGCTGCTCGACATTGGTATTTGGCCACTCAAATTGCCACGATCCTTTTTCTTCCAAGCTCGTCGAGAATGAAGGCGAGCTTTGTTAGGTCACGGATTCGGGAGACCCAGGGCCAGCTTCTATGAGGATAAGCACATTGACCTCAAAGGCGAGGGCAAACTGTTTAGCAGGTGTGTAACGCCTCTTCCCTCGATTGCTTCAAGAGAGGGGACGTCACACATAACAGATAACTATTAACCTGACATTAGTGGGCCCATTTCAAGTATATATTCATGAAGACATAAACTTGTAAAACTACCACCTTAGCGGTGTTTGCCAATGCTGTTTATCGTTCTTAAGTCACTAGCTAACATATTTAAACAAATTCTACTATCATGAAATATTACATTTACATTTTCATTACAACAAAACTAATTCGGGGACCTACATCAAAAGGACTCCTAATGTTGTGTTGGCTTTGGCGAACAATGAGTCAAAAACTCATTGAATTTTTAGTCCATTTTTCTGATTTTTATTACAATGTAATTGCTTGTTTTTATGCAGAAATATGTACTATTTACCAAATTTATATTTTGCAGAAATTTATAGCAAAAATGAAAATTCCAGTAAGGATTAGAAGTGAAAGCCAGTTTAATGGCCAGGAGACAGAGTCAGCGACGGAGAATCGAATTCGACCGAAGAGATCATACTATATTGAATGAAAAGCATTGTGACAAAGAAGTTTATTTAAAGAACTGAGGAAAAATGAGCTAAAGGAAGGATTTCATATCGCGACACCATTCTAAGGTCGACACGAAGGAGGAACAACTACGGTTACAACGGATGTCGGTCGTGACACATAAAGAAGACATTGTTAGTATGACAAAAATTGATGTTCTCGACAAAATGTAAGTTGAGGACCTGATGATTCGTGCCCGCAGTAGGGTGATCGGAATCAACAAAATTTGTTCCTATTTCCTCCTGCCATTAGTCAGAAAGCTCTTGCAGTATAGCGGTCCTAAGGTCGAATGCGGGATGGGTTTCATCTTACAATGATTTGTATCATGGTTCAAAATGGTGAGGCTTTCATTTTGGATTTTGGATTTGCGGTAAAAAGCACTTAAGGTGTTGTTGTCACTAGGCTAATTGAAACGATTTAAAATAAGGTGTGGAATGGAGCGTTGAAGTCTTGGGTCACTAGCTTGATAAAACCGAGTTATTAAGGTGTCACGGGTTATTTCCTCGCATTAGGGCAGATGACATATAGTCATAATAAGCCAAGATCTTTTTTAACTAAAACCAACCCTTAAAATCACTTGCTCCTAGCCCAGGCCAAGCATTTCTTGGCGTTTAATGTTCAATGAGTTTAGAAAAATACATCATTTAACCTAATTTAATTGGCTGCGTAAATGACATCTAATGAATGTCGGTGTATCTACCATTAGAATACATGAAAATTTGAACCCTAAAGCATGCCAAGCATTGATGAAATACATTAAATAGCATTAAACCTAGTTTGGAAAGTTTGGAACACATAAATGTAATACTTGCTTCATTCCAAAACGAGAGGAACACCTGCAGAAACCACCATTAACCAACCTAGCAGCCTCTCTTCAAGGTTTTGAGGAAGCAGCCAAACATCCTTTGAGTTGTCATCCTCATGAGTGTGTTTAGCGAGAAAAAATGAGGAAGAGAGAGAAGAAAAGCGCAGGACCCCGAAAGGAAAGGCTGCGTCAAAATGAAAGTTAGCAAAAGTTAGGGTTACAATTTGTCCATAAAGATTGAAGCTATATAGCCTTCTGAGATGTGTGAAATATAAAATAGCAAAATAATATGATTACAATGAGGGCAAAATGGGAATTACACAAAAGCGGTCGTTTGGATCCTGAAATGAGGCGGCAATTTCGCTATGCATAGTAGACCGCTATCATGAAATTTGGCTATGATAGAAAGAGGCTAGCTATCATAAGCGAAATTGCAGGCATAGCCCGAAAAATTTGAATTTTATTTTATGCACGATAATTTGCTATCATGGCGAAAATATGTATAACAAAATTTCGCTATGGCCTGAAATTTTGTACCATTGCGAAATTTTATGATCCTTGCAAGTACATATACATAGCAAAATCAACTATTTCCTCATTGCTTCCTGCATCAATCAGCCTGCATTTCTTCATTTCCAGCTTGACATTTCTTCATCCCGGCTTGATGAAATCGCTGAGAATCCATACGAACTCGGCATAAAACATCACAATTGCAATGCCAAGCTTGATATGATGGTGAGGCACACAAAACACACCAAAACATAAAAACCACCTCGAAACAAAAATCGGTAGTACTAATCGGGCACGCACATCAATCGGCTTAATTAATATGATTAGTACGCAGCACTCAAAACCTATCTTAAATAGGACTCAAAACAACACTTTTTGGGTACGCTAGCAATCCCACCCCCAACCGACCGTTGCTAGTCCCTTGGCAGTGTAAAACAATCAAGGGTATGCGGGCTATGCTCTTTCAAAGAAATTATGCTATACAAAGAATGTGTCTGAGTGAGGCTTTGCCTGTGTAGCTTGGAGCTCTATACAAAGCCATCATGAGTGAACGAATGCCATATAGGAACAAGTTTCAGGGCAACATCAATTCCAGGGAAGTCAAGCTAAACTTCCACCTAAAACTAAGTGTTTTAAGGTAACCAATTTGAATTAATAAGTTGCAAAGCTATTCCCTCCCCCCAATAAGCTCTTGCGGGACCTTAATGATGACCAACTAAATAGATTTAGTTCTGATCTTATTTTCATACTTGAATGTATTGTAGGATGCAATCTTTAAAAACTTGACTTCACCAAAGTCGTATAGCAGGTCCACTGATGACTCCCAGCCAATTAAGGTTTAGGGCATCGAAGCGAGGTCTGGCCACGAAACTCCTCACAGACTTCACCGGACTTCAAATGACTTCGAGAATCCAGCACCTACAACTCACTAAACTCTACCCATCCACCTGTGTAACGAACACAAAGTCGATGACTCCTAACCAGTGAAGGTTTAGGGCACCGGGCTTTAAAGGCTTTCGCCATATACCCCTCGGACCGTGTTCGGGTTTCAAGGCAAAGCACCACGGCTTTCAATTCTCTTTGTGCCACTTGCTTTTTTGCTTTTCTTTTCTTTTTCGTTGGAAGACTTCATTGGTCTTCTTTGTAGGTAACTCTGAACCTAATGCAATTCGTCAAAACGGATCTAAGCCGGTTTTACTTGAAAGTGAAAAGAGGTATATAGCTACAAACCCATTAGTAAACTGGTGTGCCTTGTGTGTGTTTAGCTAAAGTGGAAATACAAGGTTAGATCTTATTGGAGACTGTCTGACCAAAACTTGATCATGCGTATTGTTCTAGCATTGGTGGCACTCTGAGGGCTTGATTCTTCAACTAAAGGTAAGCATAAACACAAAAATATATGCCTGAAAAATGATTTGCAAAGTGTAGAAAATGTAAATATTTCTATAAAAGGCTTTTGATATAACCAAAGTGGCTAATGCAAGCAACATGGCTAAGCGCTGACAAAGTATCACTGCCTACTATCGGCTAATACATGCATCCTATACAATCCTATACAAAATAAGTAGGCAATTGATAAAGTTAAAAACAAGACAAGATGTGATAGAAAACACTTCCAGCTCTAACTTTTCCCCCCAACCAAAGTATAAACATGTCTCCACTGGGTAGGGATCGAGACTAGAGAGAATAGAACCTCACTCTCATGGTGAATTTGTAGATCTTAGGTGGATCTGAGAAAATTTCTTTGCATGGCGACCTTGCATATCCAAAGAGGCTGCTGTTTGTGGACTGATGCTTGAGTGGGCTGTACGCGAGGCTGCATCTCGGTAGGCCCGGGAGACGAGGTGGCTCATGATCCGAAGAAGCATGGCGTGATTCTATGCGAGAGTGACCTTGGCTCGGGCCATCCGCTGGTCTAACGACGCCTGTGTAGTAGCAAGTGCGCGGAGCGACATCCATATGACAGTAGCTCCTAGGGCGCATGGATATGCTGCGGGGCGCTCTTGCTGAGGTATAGGATGGGCCGGCCGGTGTCCCGAGTGAGGGTTGAATGATAGGAGGGGTGGAGCTAGAGGAGATGAATCTGGAACTTGAGTCCTCTCCACCTCCACCTCTACCTCTGGGACAGGATGCTCTCCCCTCGGTGGGTCCTCTGCCACATCATCTGCTGCCTCCTCCTGCTGTTGGAGAATAATGGAGATTAGCATGTATAGAGATCGCTCGGTGGATAAGACCTGAGTACAACTGATTCGCCTCTCTATATGTGGCTCCTCAGGGAACCCTAGATGCTCACAGGACGACTCGGCAACCTCGGCGTCTTGATGGAAGAGTCTCCTCTAGAGACAGGGTCCTTGCGATGGACCTTCTCCTCAAAATCACGATAAGAAGTCATGACAAGCTCGGATGACCGGAATCCCTCCCGGATATCTGTGTCTGGAGCCTCACAGTATGGCTCCACTCGCTGCACATAGTGTTGAGCGGAAATAAATTTAGTCAGACACGTGGTCACGAGGGCATCATCGGGGAAGGCGGCAGCGGATAGTATGGAGCCCGACCGTAGTATCTCGGCGGACAATGAGACCATCTCTCTGTGATGGGCGAGGCCGTTTGCACATAATCTGTGGAATTTCTTGGAACTCGCGCGGGCCTTTAATCTGGCTGTAATATCCGCATTTCCGAATACCTGCAGGCGTCGTTGATCTTGAGCGGATCTCCTAACGTACTAGGCACTCCCCGGGATGTCATAGTGTGGTAGAACTCAAGCACAACCCGGGGATAGAAGAACTGCCTCGGTATCATGAACTGGAGAAGTGAATACTGCCGGATCAATCGCATCGAGTCTCTAAATCGCGATCCATGATCCAATATTTGGTATATCGTGTCACGACTCCATGTAAATCCGGGCCACGAAGATCGTTCCAGGATCGTATCCTGGTAGTATCGGGCGCTGATCCTCAGGCCGGTGATAAGCCCCGGGTGAGCTCTCATCCATTTGGAGGAGGCGACGGCTCGGGCCTAGACCTCGAAGACTCACCCGGGCCTGATGTCAGGGCCCGCTTGGAAGGCGGGGCCCTCCGGCGTGGTCTCGGATGCCTTTGGAGAAGGGCCCCGGAGTCCCACCACAGTCCTAATATACGCCGAGAAGGGGGGGCTTAGGGCACAGGCCTCCTCTTATGGCAATGACGAGGGCCAATGTAGGTGGTGTCTCTGCTGACGGTCGGTGATCAAGCTGCGACCTTGGGCTGCTGCCGTCTCTCTCGGGGAGTGCGGAACGGCTAGGCTGTAACGATGGCCTACGGGTATAAACCATGTTTGGGGAAGCTAAATCCACGCGAAATGGGAGCTACCGGGTGACGGCGGTGCGCAGGAGCTGTGCAATGGAGGCTGGTGTGAGCGGGCCAGCGCCGTCGAGGGGCACCGGTGGTGGTGTCTTCGCTAGGCTCGGGCCTTGGACAGGGGCGGCTCAGGCTGCTGGGGCTCGGTTGTGCGTGGCGCGTAGCGGTGCAAGTGCAGGCCTTGCTCGCGGTGCGAGCCAGGGCTCGGCGGGCTCGGGCTGATGGGGCTCATTTGTGCGTGGGCTGCAGCGGGGTGAACTCGGGGCACGAGTGGGGCTCCGCGAGGGACGGCTCGGAGGAAGGAACAAGGGAATGGAATGAACGGGGGAGGCACGCTTTATAAAGCGGTTTGGGTAAGCTGAAAGGTCCACTGGAAGCCAAAGAACTTATTTGGATATCAAATTCGCTATATTTCTGCGAAATTTTTATCTTGCTCCAACTTCCATCTGCAAAATAACAACAAACTTTAATTTAAGTAAAATAAAATAAAATAAAATAAAAGTAAAATAAAAATTAAAATTAAAATACTTAAAATTAAAAATTTTTATATTTAGTTAAAATTAAAAGATAAGAAGAATTACTAAAATAGAATAAACTAAAAATTGACAAATTAAGCAAAAATCAAAATTTTGGTGTAGTTTGGTCTCGGTGAAGACAAACCAGCTCGAATTACCTTGCAGTTCCATTCATGGAGGATCGAGGAGAAAGGATCTCGCCTTGTGCGGTGATGTGTGCTGCATATGCCTTCATGCTTAGCTCCTTTGTGTTAAGCTTCTTTTCACTTGGTGATGCTGGGCAGATCATTGGCTGCAGGTGCAGTGTGATCCATTTCTCCACCAATTGCTTCTAATTTTACTTTCCAATTCCGCTGCCGGGTTTGTGAGCTTTTGGTTTCCCTGTACTTGGACTAATTGAGCAGACTTCATCAGATCCTTGCATGTCATCTTTTGCTAGTTTGTGCTTGTTACTCAGGTGAAAAATATTGAGCTCCAATGTCATGTTGCCAAATGTGAGCTGCATGACTCCATTCCAGCAATTGATTATTGCATTGGAAGTGGCCAAAAATGGTCTTCCCAGGATGATTGGCACATGATTTGGCCCGGTGCACGATTGAAGTACGATACTCCAAAACACTACAAATCAGGTAGTAGAATTTGATACCTTTACCAAAACATCTCTATACTATTCCCTTAGGAATTTTTACCGATCGATGTCGGCTAATGAGAGTGATGTTAGTAGGCTTAAGCTCCCTAAACCCATTTATACCTTCCAGATATTAGCTGGTAGAGTTTGCATACCCAGCCCCCAAGTCCAGCAGTGCTTTGATCTATGCAAGTCAGCTGATGTTGGCCGTATTGTGGGATCCTGGATCCTTGTATTTCCTGAGGTCTTGCTGCGAGATGATGCAGCGACTTGATACGTAGAGGCTTTCTTTTCAATGCAGCCCCTCTCTTGGTGTACAGGTCCTTGAAAATTTGGCATATGTTGGGACCTACTTAATCATGTCAAGCAGTGGGATATTACACTTCCTTGCCTTAGCACCTCTGAAATTTCAGCTTGGTTTGTGATTTTTCTTGCCTTTTTAGTGCTTGAGAAATGGAGGGGCATGTTTTCTTCGTGAATCTTCTCTGATTATTATTCTCTCAAGCTCAGCTTCCCTTTTCCTTTACATTTCTTGTGATCATGGGCAGTTGCTCGATTTCTTTCCTCCTCAAGTGATAGCCTTTACTTCATCCATCCTTGAGTTGCTGGAAGAACCTATTTCATGGACTCCTTTGGATTTAGCGGTGTTTAGGGAAGGAATCTTTGCTCTCCTGCCTCACAACAAATTGTTAATCTGGTGATGGAATATTTTGCAGATTATCAATCTTACGATTAAAGGCACTGGATCCATCTATTCTCTTGTGAATTTTTCCACGATTATCAATTCTTTGAGCTAATTGTTGATTCCCCTTTTGCTCTTCCACCAAAATACTTCTACCTTATCAAATTCAAAATAACTTGTTCAACAGGGGATGATGATGGTGATGGCTGTGGTTGAGGTGAGGAACCAAACTATTGTTTGGCACCAGGAGGTACATAAGCAGGGGGGTTAGGCTTCCAAGAGAGATTAGGGTGGTTCCTCCAATTGGAATTATATGTATTACCATATGGGGCATTGGGTTGCTGCTTGTATTGGCCCACGACGTTGGCATGCTGCGACGTAAAATCTCTCTTTGAGGAGCAATTTGGCGGAGTGCTCTTACAACGTGGCCGGTGGATTGGCAATTGATCTGAGGTTAGCTGTGCGAGGGTTTCGATCCTTTGCTGCACCTCATGTAGCCTGTCGCTGGCTCTTCCACTTTCCTTGCTAAAGTTGATATCTTTGCTTTCATCTCCACGTCTTCAGAAAGTGCAAAAATTCCTCCCCTTTGGTGGGATGAAGGCCTCATTTTCTCCACCTCCCTTGGGTTTGGCTCATCCCATCCCTTGGAAGTTTCATCCACATAATTGAAAAGTCCGTGGCTTCATCACGGGTGCTTGCTCGGAAGTCCCTCCATTGTTTTCCAATAGTTGTTTCATGGTGGGACATGCCACCATAGAAGTGATTCACAAGCATCAGTGTCGAAACCATGATGTGGACAAGCGCTGATATTCTCCATGAACCTCCGTCTTGATAGAACCTTTCATTATCATGGGCTGCAAACGTGTAGATCTGCCTCTTCAAATTATTGGTCTTGTAAACCTTTGAAAATTTTTTTTTAAAGTGCGCTGCGGCTCTGCCCGGCTAATAGTTCTTGGTCTCGATGAATTGAGCCATATTTGGCCTGTCCTTAAGGGTTAATGGAATGCCTTCAACTTCATCAAATCCTCTCGGTTACACCTCCTTAAAAGTTATGCACTTCCTCGAAATCCCGTATGTGATATGTGGGTTCTGTTCTCCATTCCATGAAATGTGGGAAGTAGGGGCAGAATAAGTCTTCACCGCCACATCATCAGCAGGTGGTATGATGTAGGAAGGTGCACTCACTCTAGGAGGGTGTATGTGATCCCTCATAGACCTATATGTTGTAGGATTCACTGGAGCACTTTGTTGACTCTGTTGTTCCTCAAGTAGAGGATCCATTTGTTCCACTTTGTGTGCAAACTTCACAACCTTGATCGGTTGGGTATGCAGAGACTCTTTGCGATCTACACGATATGTTCTATCCCAGTGATGCATAAACACAGTGACACAAAAATGAGACGACAAAAACAAGCAAAGCTTGCCAAAAAGGATCAGTGTTAGCCCAAAATATAAAATGACTGTAATGGTAAAAACAGCCCAGCAGTGACTGCTGAATAAAAAAAAATTTAGATTCTTGACAATGAAAATCAAAAGGTTTAAGGTCACTGATACTTGTGGGATTACAGAGCGCCTCCAACTCATCATACGTAGTTTGGCACCATCCCCGGCAACGGCGCCATTTTGATTCGTGCCACGGTAGGGTGATCGGAATCAACAAAATTTGTTTCCTATGTTCCTCTGCTATGTAGTCATTCTTTGCAGATATAAGCTGATCTAAATTCGAACATGGGGATGGTTTTTCATCTTACAAATGATTTGTATCATGGTTCAAAATGGTGAGGCTCATTTGGATTTTTGGTTTGCATTAAAAAGCATAAAATTTATTTGTTATCACTAGGCTAGCCCGAACGATTTAAAATAAGGTGTGGAATGGAGACCTTGAAGTCTTGGGTCACTAGCTTGATAAAATGAGGTTATTAAGGTGTCCTCGGGTTATTTCCTCGCATTAGGGCAAATGACATATAGTCATAGCCAAAACCGGATCTTTGTTTAACTTCAAAAACCAACCCTTAAAATCACTCCTATTTGAGCCAAAGCATTTACTGAGCGTTTAATGTTCCAGCAGTTTGAAAAATACATCATTTAACTTAATTTCAATGGCTCGTAAATGACATCCCAATAGATATCGATGTATCTACCGTAAGAGCTGCTGAGCCCTAAAACATGCCAAGCATTGACCAAAGGAAATACATTAAATAGCATTAAACCTAGTTTGGAAAGTTGGAACACAATGCGTACTTGCAATTTAAGCAGAGGAACACCTGCGAACCACCATTAACCAACCTAGCAACCCTCACTCTTCAAGGTTTGAGCAGACATCCTTTGAGTTGTCATCCTCAAAGGGTGTTTAGGCGGTCGAGTAAAAATGAGAGAAAGAAGAGAGAAGAGAAAGCGGGACCAAGGAAAGAATTTGCGTGAAAATGAAAGTTAGTAAAAGTTAGGATTACAATTTGTCCATAAGGTGGCTTATATAGCCTTACAGATGTGAAATACCAAAATAACCAAAATAATATGATTATAATATGACCCGAAATGGGAATTACACAAAAGCAGTCGTTTGGATCACAAAATGAGGGCGACAATTTCGCTATGCATGATGAATTTCGTATCATAGCGAAAATTGCGGGCATAAGCGAAAATTTAATTTTAAACTATGCACGAGTAATTTTACGTATGATAGCGAATTTTTTAAATATGATAATGATTATATGATAAGCGAAATTTACATATCATAAGCGAAAATATGGCATAGCAGAAAATTTCACTAGAGCTGAAATTTTCCACTGCAATTAGAAATTTTCGCAATCCTTGCGAAAATTTTCGCTATGCCGCCTTTAAAATCCATTGTTCCTCTGCATTTAGCTACTGCGTCAATCGACCTACATTTCTTCATTTCCAGCTTGAAATTTCTTCATCCCGGCTTGATGAAATCGCTGAGAATCCATACGAACTCAGCATAAAACATCACAATTACAATGCCAAGCTTGATTTGATGGCTAAGGCACACAAAACCTGCAAAACCATCAAAAACAACCTCGAAACATAATCAGTAGTACTAATCGGACCTGCACATGTCAATCGACTTAATTAATATGATTAGTACGCAAAAAGCACTCAAAACCTATCTTAAATAGGACTCAAAGCATTGACACTTTTTGGTACTAATCAGCCAATAAGTCGCGACTAGGAATTCATGTCGCGACATAAGAGGAAATGAGCTGAGCCGGTTAAAACATATTTGCAGCTAAGTTTGACCTTGCGACAAAAACAAAGTAAGAAGGGCCACTACTCAGTCGCGACACACTTTCTAGGTATGACGGAAAAAGAAGATGAATTGATGGGAAGCTGTCGTAAGTCAAAAATGAGGTTAGACAGGAATGGATTTGCGACATGCTTTTGAAATTCGCGGCGGGAATGGCATGGAAGGCGAAGAAACTACCTTATGTAACCTAATTTCCATGTCATGATAAGAAAACAAACGGGTTAATGGTGAAGTCGTAACTTGCATGAGAGCGGAAAACTAGATATGATATCAAGTGACATGAAAGGGAAGAATTTGAACTAAATTAGTGGGACAAAAGAAATGGTGTGTCGCAACATGCTTTTGAGGTCGTGACACGAATGCAATAGAAAACTAGCAACCAGGTATGACATGGGCTGAGGTCCGCGACATAGAATTTATTAAGGGTCGGAAAACGTGGTGCATGGCTTAAAGGAATTCGCGACATATATTTCAACAAAAGGAAGAACAGCCAAGTCGCGACCAGAAATAGAAAATTGAATGGAAACTGTTGAGACTGAGAAATGAGGTTGCGACTGGATAGGAAGAAAGAATGGTCGCGACATAATTTTAAGGTTGCGACAGGAATTGTAATGATTAAAGAAACTACTTGGTCGTGACCTAATGTCCACGTCGTGACAAGAAAACAAGCAAATAAGCAAATTTGAGTCGCAACCTGCTTGAAGGCTCAAGACAACTGAATGATGTCGCAACCTGAAAGAAAAGTTGTGACCAAGAATTAAAAAGGCTAATAATAGAAATGATGTCATGACATCAAATCGAGGTCGCGACACAGAAATGAAGTAAAGGCAGAAAGAGCCAAGTCGCGACATCGAATTGAGGTCGCGACACCAATTCCTGGAAACAAGAAAAAGGGGTCGCAACTAAAGTTCTCACTGCTGACAACTAACATGGTCACAACAAAGAATTCATGTCGCGACCACTAATCCGTCACGATTGAAGAAACAGTCACAATAGAAAACATCGAATTCGCGACTCGACAATTCTCAAGAACAAAGTGAAAGAGCGTTGCGACCAATTTCACGAGTCCGACAAACTTGGCCCCAGAGACGGACCGAGGATTTCATGTGACACAGTTCTCAAAGTTACGACCTAAGCAGAGAAATTTGAGGCCATTTATTTTGGAAATCACCTAGAGCCTTGGAATCATACTTGATTTAAGTTATAAATAGGCATACCTGATTTTAGTAAAGTAGCTTTTCTTTGCAGGAAACCCCTCAAATGCGGGAGGGTGAGGAAGACTCAGCATATATTTTAGAATAGACTTTTCTTTTCTTTTCTTTTCTTTTCTTTTTTGGATCTGAATCAGTGATCTGTTAGAATGTAGAATGGATTTTATTTTTCATTCTCTTTTCCAATTACGGCCTGGAATCAATGAAGTTTAGACAATTTTGAGTCGTTTCTTCCGATGAATTATAGTTCCTGATGGATGTTCTTGATCAATACTCCATTGTCGGTGTGATTGTAATTGGGAAGCCACGACTTCCATTAGGCGGACACATTGTAGATTTATAGTCTTTTTTGCTTGAATTGGAAGAATTTCACGAAGTGGGATTTTGGTTGCTGATTGATCTTTGTTTGTGAATTGAGTTGTTTCCACATTAGTAATCTAGGAATACCATCTCAGGATTGTTTCTGCTCGATTTTCGAAGTCCTCCTAAGTGACACGGATGGATTCTGAGCTTCGAAACATTTAACTTGTGGGTATGTTAGTATCATTGAAGAACTAAGAACTCGAGAGTTCATTCGATAGATTTCAATTCACTCATAGTTGAGGTTGAAGGGAATTATTTATCAATTTAACTCATCGGAGATTTTCACCTTAATGCGTTGGATGAGTCTTGACCTGTGTTATTTGAGATCTAATCAAGGAAGGAAAAATCCATCGAGATCTAAGGGATGAGTCATCAACCATTTGTAGAAGTTTCCTGTGGCCAGGACTTGGGATGCAAGAAATCTGCGATCTTAAGAAATGGGCATAGAAATTATTGAAAGAAAAATACTCAGATCTTATAAAGAGTGTTTTGAATACAAGTAACAGATTAGATCCTTTGCTTTGAAAGAAGAAGGGACCTCTAATTAGTGAATAATAGAGAAATCCAAGCTGCATTATTAGGCATCTTTGAAAAATCCAGATCCAAAAATCAGGATAGAAAGAATCAATGAATTAAAATGCAGAAATTGACTGTTCCACAACAATTTCATCTAAGTGTTCATTTCTAGCAGAGATCTGATTCAGTCCAGTTTATTTGTTAGTTCAATTCAAATTTTATTTTAATTAGATGAATGTAATATAGGATTATCTTGTCTTTTAAATTCCAGTTTTTCAACCTATTATAAGGAGGTTCAAATAGTGTGGATCTTGAGTAGTTAGGGTAGTTGATTCCAACATTCTTGTTAATCTCTGTGGGAATGATATCTGGACTTACATCCAATTTTTACTACTTGTATGACCTGTGCACTTGTAGTGTCATAGACTAAACCCATTAGTAATTCCAAAACACAGAATCAGTTTTATTCATTTTCAAACAACTCTATTCAACTTTGACATTGATGCAGGAAAATTGTAAGGCTCTTGTATAAGTGTTAAATTGAGTGGTTTAATCTATATTTTCATAGACAAACAAGTTTTATGATAGCAGTGTCGGGGATTGAAAGGATTTGAATAAATCAATATTCTAACAAAAGAGAGAAATGCTAATTTAGACATTTTCTTTATTTTATAAAAGAAATGCACAAAACAGTTTTGATAGCAGTGGCTGCATAAGCTACTGATCTTTTAGAGAGCTTAAAGGATATATGATTTGTGATACCATTGTTTCCAATTAATCTCAATATGTCTCCATTTCAGGAGGTTAATTAATGCACAGGAAGCCAGAATCAGATATGTTTCCTGTAGATTCTGAATTGGAAAGAACATTGGGGAGCTTAAGGATGATGATCGTAGAAATGAAGAAAAACAACCATGCGAGGATGAAAGAATTTAGTAGACGGTTGAACCAAAAGCAGCGAGAAAAAAGGCCTCGATTCAAAAATCTGATGGAGGATTTACAGGCTTTATCATCGAGCAAAATATTTCGTGATCGGATAACCTCTTGTGAAATTTGCTAACTTTGAGCTGAAACCGACCTTCATCACCATGGTTGATAGAATCAGTTTACTAGCCATCCCACTTGAAAGGTCTAATGAACACCTTGGCGGATTCCTCAAGATGGCAAACACGGTTAAGGCAGATGGTGTGAGACCCGGAGGTGATAAAGCTACACCTCTTCCCTTTCTATTAAGAGATATTGGAGCCACATGGTATGAATCATTTTATGTTTCCGGTTGATCTATGGGAAGAATTTGGTGGGAAGCATACCTAGGCAGATTTTTTCCCCAACCCTCACATATGAAAGAATAAAGGAAATCATAGTGTTCTAACAAGGAGAGGATGAAAGCTTGTATACTACATGGGAAAGGTACAAAAGGCTGCTGAAGAGATGTCCTATGCATGGCATAGATCTGAAGACACAAATGGATATTGTCTATCACTCTCTGAATGATACTTCTAAGGGTATCATAGATGCTTCTTACTGTGGGGCATTCAAGAGGAAAAGTGTAGCGGAGGCAAGGGATCTGATAGCAGACCTAGCCAAATGCAACATGAAAGCCCCCTCTGAATCTTGGGAACCTTGTGTGAAGCAGAGGGAGTGGGGTCATTGAGCTAAATAAGATGAAGCACCGCCTGTGGAAGCAAGGCCCGGTGCTGTACGGGATGGATAAACGAGGAAGAAAAGATTGCACTGCTAGCAAGAGTGGGCAGTGGAAAGAGATGGGATGAAGAAGTGTTGAGGGACTAATGAAGAAGTCCTATCAAGTTGAGGCGAGTACATGGATATGAGCAATTATCGAGCCTAATCCCGACTTGCCTACACGTATAATCTAGCCTTGGAACCATGAGAACTTTTCATATGGTGGAGGAGCATCACAGGGCCCAAGACACAAGCAAAATCTATATTAAGGGTATCAATCACCCAGGTTCCAGCAGCAGCAGCAACATGGAGAAAATAGAAATGAATATCAAGGTCAAAAGAGGACCCAGCCCTTTGAAGGCAGAATCACTGGGTTTATGGGGATAACAAAATTTGCTAAGCCTCCATGAATAGAAACTTCATTTGAGTTGTAAGCTTTTAAATCCAACACTCTTATTTTGGAACAAACACATCATCTTCACTAAATAATTTAGAAACACAGGTTAGGCAGTTGGCTTTAACCTTGCAGAAAGAGACCAAGAATGCTTTCCCTAGTGACACCCAGAAAAAATCCAAAAAGGCGTATGGCGGTTCAATTAAAGAGTGGCGGGAAGTAGAGCGATGCTTGAGGCCCGAAAAGAAAGAAAAGATTGACCAAAAAGAAGAGAAGGAAATTAGAAGAGAGGACAAAAGGAGCAATTCAAAGCAGACTGCAGAGACTGAGAAACAAGTGCAAACTGAATAGCCTGTAGTGACTTGTGAGCAAAAACAGAAGGAGAAGATTCAAGCTTACACATCTGCAGTTCCATTCCCATAGAGACTTCAGAAGGCAAGGAGGGAAGAACAATTTTCTAAATTCTTGGAAATATTCAAGAAAATAGAAGTCTATGTTCCCTTTGTGGAGACAATCACTTTCAAATGCTAAATTATACCCAAATTTCCCAAAAGATATATTGAAGCTAAAGAAGAAGATTCTTGAGGAAGGAATAGTGAGTTTAAGCTGCTACTTACGGTGCGGAGTTATTCAAAAGGAGATCTACCCGGCCAAAAATGAAGGACCCGTACGGCTTTACCATTCCCTGTTCATTAGGAAATATGAATTGAGCCTTGTGTGATAGTGCCAACATCTGACTTGGTGCCATGTCGATTAGTACAAGGCTGAGTTTGTTGAACTTACACTCTAATAGCAATCTTTATTACGAGGATGGCTAATGGAGATTGATATAAGCACATTAAAGAAAGGAGTCCTTGAAGATGTGCTGGTTAAGGGAGGGAAATTTATCTTCCATATGGATTTTGTTGTTATAAAGATGGAGGAGGATACCCAAGTTCCTCTGCTGTTAGGAAGACCTTTCCTAGCAACTGGAGCTGCCTTGATTGATGTACAAAAGGGTGAGCTGACACTGAGAGTGGGAGATGAAGTGGTACTATTTAACCTCCACAAAAGTTTGACAAAACATGATGTTGATGCAGAAAATTGTATGGATGTAGATAGCATTTATCCATTTAGTTTTGAATTGAACTCTGATTGTAATCTCCAGCATTCTATCAATGAAAATGAGTTGAATTTCCAGTATCTTAAGAGTGTTGATTGTGAATTGCTGCATTCCAGATTCCAAAACACAAAAACAGTATGGAGATTGATTGAAAAAAGTACAAAAAATTCATGTAGCAGGGAAAAGAAAGCAACTGAGCAAGAAACCAGTGCAGAAGGGTTAATATTGAAAGAATTGCCTAGTCATCTGAAGTATGCTTTCTTAGAACCAGAAGGGGCAAAGCCAGTAATTATATCAACTGCACTAAATAAAAATGAAGAACAACAAGCTTGCTAAGAATTCTCAGGAAATATAAGGAAGCAATTGCCTGGTCAATTGAAGACCTTAAGGGTATCAGTCCTTCTATTTGCATGCACAAAATCCTGCTAAATAATGATGCAAAAACATCAGTTGAACACCAAAGGAGGCTGAACCCTGTGATGAAAAGATTGTAGAAATGGAAATCTTGAAATGGCTAAATGGATTTATTTATGCGTATCATCTGATATGGTAAGCCAGTTCATGTGGTCCCTTAAGAAAATTGATTAAATTGCGGTGAAATGAAAGGAATGCACTAATTCCCTCACAAAGGCTATATATTTGGATGGAGGTGTATAGATTACAGAAAATTGAATACTACAACCAGGAAAGATCATTTTCCCTTGCCTTTCATTGATCAAATGTTGGATAGGTTAGCAGGACATCCTCACTTTTGTTTTCTTGATGGATATTCTGGATATAACCAAATTGCTATTGCACCTGAGGACCAGGAGAAAACTACTTTCACATGCCCTTATGGTACTTTTGCTTTTAGAAAAATGTCATTTGGGTTATGCAATGCTCCTGCTACATTTCAAAGATGCATGATGTCTATGTTCTCATATTTGGCAGAGGAGGTTATGGAGATATTCATGGATGACTTCACAGTTTATGGATCCAGTTTTGATCATTGCCTGCAAAATTTAGGGACAGTGCTAGTACAAGAACTTAGCTATGAATTGGGAAAAATGCCATTTTATGGTGATAGAAGGCATTGTCCTTGGGCATAGAATTTACGCGTGGTGCAGATGGACCAAGCAAGGTTCCATTATAAAGACTCTTCTGCCACCAACAACAGTCAAGGAATAAGAAGTTTTCTTGAGACGTCTTGGTTTTATAGAAGATTTATCGGGGAAACCTCAAAATTGCAAGACCGTTATGTAGACTATTAGAAAGGATACGATTTTGTTTGATCAGACACAATCGATCTTCATTGAGGATCGAATCAGGATTGAGGTTGAGCTCCCATCATGTTAACAGGGTGGAATGGAGTGGATTCTGTGAGTGCTAATGATTATCAATGGGGGCTGTGTGTTGTTCAGAAAGTGACAAAAATCATTGGGATCTTATCACTATTATGACCAAACAACCCAGTGACTGAGAGAACTGTAATACTGAAAAGATATGCTAATATGGTATTTGCATGAAAAGTTTAGGCCATATATATTGGGGTCCCATGTCATCATCCATCTTGATCATCTGACAATTAAATATTGATGGCTAAGAAGAGATTCAAAACTGGAAGCGATCGGGATGGGTGTTGCTACTACGGGAATTTGATCTAGGTAAAACGAAAGGTTGTGACAATGTGATAGCTAATCGCCTTGAGTAATAACTAACCTCCACGTAATTGAAGAAAGAGGCAGTAAGCAGAAATTTCTAGATGGCGATTATTTAGAAATTTGTCATTCCAATCACTTGGTATCTTTGATATTATGAACTTTCTAACTTGTGAGTGGTACCACAAAATTGCTTCTGATGAGGAAAGAAATTGAGAGATGACGATGGTTTTATCAGGATGACCCACTATTATTCAAAAGAGAAGCTGATATGATCATCGGGAGGTGTATACCAGAAAGTGAACAGGGCAAAATTTTACAAGACTGTCATGCATCACCTTATGGAGGACACTTTGTAGGAGACAAAACAACCCACAAAATTCTCCAATCAGTTTTTTATTGGCCTACTATTTTCAAGGATTATTTTGAATGGGTGAAACTTTGTGATCAATGCCAAAGAATGGGAAATATCGGCCTGAGGCATGAGAAATGCCCCCTATGATATCTGATGTACTTAGTTATTTGATGTATAGGGGAATAGATTTTATGGAATACTGCATCCTCATTTGAAATCTATACATACTCCTAGTTGTGGATTATGTCCAAATAGGTGGCGACGGCTTGTCCAGAATGATACTAATACGTTTTAAGAGGTTATTCTGTGAATATTTTGGCTTGATTTGGGACACCCAGAACTATTATTAGTGATGGAGGAAGCCATTTTGCAAACAAGGTGTTTGAGAAACTCATGAGCAGATATGGAATCAAACACATCATGAGTTTGGCTTATCATCCTCAAACAAATGGGCAAGCTGAGATTTCCAATAGAGAAATAAAGAAAATTATGGAAAAGACTGTAAGCTCCTGCATAAAAGATTGGTCTCTAAAAAAACATTCTGTGTGGCATAAATGCATATAAAACTCCCATTGGAATGTCCACTATCTGAGTTGTCTTTGGAAAGCATGCCTCCTCTTAGTTAGACACAAAGCTATGTGGGCCATCAGTGAATTTTGATTTCAAAGTGCTAAAGGAGATTCACTCCAACTAAATGAAGCTTATGATAATGCTAGAATTTACAAAGACAAGATAAAGAAATGACATGATCAAAGGATTTTAAGGAGAGAATTTAAAGCAGGAGATCAGGTCACATTTATTCAACTCAGGTGAAGCTTTTCGAGACAATTGAAATCAAAATGAAGTGGTCCTTATACAGTAGTAGCAAGTACAACCTTTGGGGGCGTGACGAGTGAAAACGATGTGGAAGAGTTTAAAGTGAGATGGTGTTGATTGAAGAAGTATCTTGGAAGAAATATGATTGATACCTAGATCTTAGTGAAAATAAATGTTGAAACAAGAACTTCATAGCAGCAAGTCCAGCTAAGGACTCAAAACTAAGCAACTTTGTGGGAGGCAACCCATATCACAATTTCTTTCTAAGTTTCATTAGTCAATTTATGTTTTTAAAAAAAGTTTTAGTTTTCTAGCTAAGCTTTTGTTTATTGTTAAATATTATTTATGTTGTTCTACTGATTTGTGCTTATAGGTCAGTAAGGGCATGAACAGAGATGGAGTCTGAATTTATAGCTGCCAATGTGCACACAAGACTACAAAGGGAAGCACTATACTCTCTGATTTATATTATTTATTTTGGGAGAATGAATGATTGAAGTTTGGGGGAATATTATTTTCCATTCATTATTGAATATGATGCTTCGATGATCTACATTGATGAACATTTGAATGAGGAGGATGAATGGTTCTTGTTTGAATTGGGTTCGTGCATTAATCTTGTTTGAATTAAAAGTGTTTATGAAGATATGGAGTTTTTCTAGGTCGCGACAGACTTTACAGGTCGCGACCAGGTTTTGAATGGATAACATGAGTATTAGAAAATTTCAGGTCGCAACATAAGTTTTCTTGTCAAGACCAAAAGAAGGTCACAACATTAATCTCGGGTCGCAACAACATGTGTGAGTTTTAAAAGACTAAGATAAGGCACAATGTCGTGACATTGGGATTTAGGTCGCGACTAGGAAAAACTAAAGAAAGAGAGAAATAGGTCGTGACATCAATTTATTGGTCACGACCGCTTTCGGGGTCGTGACAAACCTAAGTAGGTCGCGACCAGAATTGTCTAAAATGCAATAAATTGAGGTTTTAAACATTCAGATTTGGGCGTCGTAACTTTAAATGGGACATTTATTGTTAGCAATTAGTGTTGTAACTTAGGCATTAATGTCACGACATTCCATAAGAAAATAATGACATTGAGCCCATCTGTGGACCCTACCCGATCCACTGGCCGGAGCGACTCGCTTTTAAATGAAAAGAAAATGTGGGTTGATTTTCGAATTTTAGAAAATCCGTTCCCGAGGAGGAACAGTTTTTCTTTGGAGTCGCCACTTACTTTTTGTTATTATTTTATAAAGGGGAAAACCAAGTAAGAGCAAAAAAACGTGACTCCGGTATGGAAAAAGCGGTCTGCGAAGCTATAGTTACGGGCACGAAGGGATCGGATTACCTATCGGGAAGGTACCTCATATGAGGTAGCACCCCTCTAGGCCGGAACTGGTCTCTACTAGTGAATTGGGTATGTGGGAGTATATGGGCCACAAATCATATAATCTCTGAGCTAAACATACAACTTGGATCAGACTGACCTAATTGGTATCTAGCATGCTTAAAAACACTTTCGGCAGGCAAATGGCGCGAATGCTTGTGGTCCCTAACCCAGCGCGCAAGGAAAGTTAGTAGCACATTTTGAGCATACAATAATTTCTCTCCAAATTAGATATCAAAAGCAAAGGAAGCCAGAGAAACCATACATGGCATCTCAACCACTCATTGATACTACCACTCTTGTGCAACCATATCTATTCATCCCGAAGAAACGGGCTCAACAAAACACTAGATTATTGGTGCTTAACTAATCACCCTTGGACCCGCGCAGATCCACGATTCTTAAGAATCAGAATTGAACCACATTAACCTATACTAAACCCCATTTGGACCCTAAACATAGCCCCTACACTGATCTAGAGCGAATGGGCTGAACTCAAGATGGGCTTGATTAAAGCTGAAATCAGACGACCCTTACAAAGAGCACAGCGGCTAATCAGGTTCCCCAACGATCGATCGATTGAGAAAAAATCGAGAATTTTTGAACATTCCTTCTGGTAAAGGCCAAAAAAATACAAATGGTGTACAATTCCAGCACCGAATGACTAAGAGCAGGCACAAACAAAACAAAGTACCCCGAACTTCCATTCAGGAAAACTGAACCTAATAAAGCGGCTGAAGTCTGGTTTCCCAACTTGATTCAGTCGGTTGAAGAACTCTCAAAATTTTCAAACCTTCCTCTAAGAGTCAAGGAATCAAAAATCAAATCAAGTAGAAACCAACTCCGAATGACTAAATGAAAAGCACAAGCGGCGCCAAAGACCCAAGTGTTGTTCAGCAAAAGCGAATTCGATGGAACCGGCTGATCTGGTTTCCCAACTAGTTCAGCCAGTTGAGAGAGGCTCTCAAAATTTTCAGGTGCCTCAAAGAGTCAAGAATCCAAAACAAATAAAGTAGAAAACCAACTCGAATGGCGAGAACCGACACAAACGATGCGAACCCAAATTGTTGTTCGGCAAAGCGAATTGATGTACGGCTGATCTGGTTTCCCAACCAGTTTAGCTGATTGAGAGAGGCTCTTAAAATTTTTCAGAACTTCCTCAAAGATTCAGGAATCCAACAAAACAAACGAAGTACAAATCCAACTTTGAATGACTGAGAACCGACATAAACGGTGCCTAGTGCCTAACGCGAGTCCATAAGAGCAAACAAAAAAAGAGGCAAAGAAAAAAGCATAAAGAGTAGGAGAAGCATATAGAATTTCATTACTGTAAGATTCACGAGCCTCTTCCCCCTTTTCTTCTTTCTTTGGCTTCCCAAAACCGGTATCACTCTTCAAATCATTGGAACTCCTCTTGAAACAAGAGAGACCCCGCCCTCTCGGGATTTAAGGTAGCTCTCCTTTCCCTCCTTTTCTCCTCTTCTTTCTCTTCTTCCTCCTTCCCTTTTTCTATCTCTCACCTTTTCTTCTATTTCTCTCTCCTTTCTCTCTCGGCGCATCCATTTTGCACACCACCTTGATCTGGGAACTCCCAGCCGAGTCTGAACCCAAGATCCATAGGCAGCCCACATTACTCCTTTGCTTAACCTGTCCCAAGTGGACCCAAGGTGGGTTGCAAGCAACCTGTATAGTCAAAAGCGGATCCAACCCATGCCTAAGGCGATGCGGGACATGGCCCGATCCATATGGATTTGGGCACTGAAAATCACAAAATTAGGCGCCCCACGCAAGCTGGCTCTATGCACCATTTGTCTGGGTTCCCAGCTGAGTCGATTGATTGGGAAAAAATCTAAAATTTTGATGAGTATTCCTTGAAGACAAGGAGTCCATGAAAAAAAAAACGGTGCTTGATTGGGAGTTCGAATTGAGGAGATATGACCAAAACAAGCCTTAGTGCTCGGTCGAACTGCTCTAATGTGAACTTCAGTGAAATCAGTGTTGGTGATCCGGTTTTTTCCAACCAGTCGATCCGATTACTAAAAATTCTCAAATTTTTTTAGATACTTTCTCAATGAGTAAGGAATCCAAAAAAAAGCGGCGCTCAATTCCGAGTTCGGATGAGGGAGATATGATTGAAACAAGCCCAAATGCTCCGAATTCGACATACTTCAATAAACTCCGATTGAGCCAAACCCTTGGGGGGCCCCACTTGCTTCCTATATGGCCGTGCGATAGCGACACTCAGATGACACCCCCGAAGTGAACCTGCGGGCAGCATGATTGGATGTGGCGCACGACGGGGGCTCGGAGACAGACTAAGCCTAAAAGGGCCCTAATAGTGTTATATGAGAACGATGGGTGAGTGTGACACCCAAAGGATAAATGCAAGTGCTGAGGGACAAAATTGAGGGTCTACACCATCCATCATAAAGACTGAAACTGAATAGCCAATTTCATCGAGCTACATTGATTGCATCTTCATGACTTTCCATTCTCTTTCTCTCTTTGGTACCAAAACCCTAAGACTAGTGCCCGATTCAAATTCTCACCCATGGCGAGATAACGAAACCATGTTCGGATCTTAGCAGGCGTAATTAATGAGCTCATGAGTGAACATTTCCAAGGAGTGGATGAGGTTCACCTGGAACCTCAGTCTGAGACTGTCACAAATGTAGAACCAGAAACCCAGCCCGTAGTAGAAGAGCTAGTTGAGGAAGAAAGGTAGCAAAAAGACAGAACATAGTGAGGTTTATTGAAGAAGAAGAAACAGGGAGCGACAAAGACTTTGTTTCTGAAGAAGCTAAAGATTTATGGAATAGGCTGCTGGCTGACAAGGGCTTCGTCAGCGACAGAGGTTTTGGGAAGATGATTTCCCATTTTTCTGAAATAATAGAAAAAAGAGGTTGGGAGAGCTTCTGTGCACACACAGCGCCTGGATTCTCTGCCCTGGCCAAGGAATTCTATGCAAACATGGTGGGGATGAGAGAAGACTCAGTTTAAGTGCGAGGAGTCTAAGTACCTTTTGGGCACAAAAGAATCAATGAAATGTTCAAACTAAAGGAACTCAAGCACTATTCTAAATTCAAGAAATTGGCAGAAAACCCCAATCATGAGAAGATTATAGACCTCTTAACTGGTGGGCAAGGAAAGTGGGAAGCCACAAGGAAGAACCCTCACTACGCTATCAATAGAGGATCCCTCACTGAAGAAGCTAAGGTCTAGTTCTATTTCCTATCCTCAATAATCCTTCCATTCATCTAAATGCGGTGAAACGAGGCAATCATTTTTAATGCCCTTTTAAAAGGGCTATAAATGAATGTTGGAGAGTTTAATTGAGGGGGTCGATCGAGAGGAGTACCACTTAAGCAACAAAAGGACTAATCCCTCACCGACAAAGTCGGACTATGCATCTTAGTTGGGGTGAGAGGATCATGGGACGAAAAAGAAACATGCCCCAAGGCATCTCCTGCGACCTCTTGGGGTGTGAGGGCCCATGTTAAAAGAAAATGAGGATTGTGGAACTAGAGTAAAAAGTCGGGTGAGGAGGGTGTCTCAGAGAAATGGAAATTGTCCCGAGCAGTTCCTCGATGAAGAAGAAGAGATGCCTTTCGGGATGGGCCCTATGAGGCCCTCCAGGGATGGGGAAATGAGAGTTTCCACGAGATAGCAAAGAGCTCTAGAAAGGATGCAGGGAACAATGAAATCATGGAGATGTTGAGATCAATAAAGAAAGATATGGAAGAAAGGGAGAAGAAATGGGAAAAACAACAGCAATTTAGAGAAGAGTTCTTAGAAGCTGAATTCAGGAGAAAAGAACAATTATTGGAGCAAACTCTAAGACAGAGAGAAGAAGAATGGGGAGAAGAGATGAAAATGAGAGAGAAAGAATTTGGAGAAAATATGAAGGCGGTTGGAAGCCTTCTGGCAAGCTAGTTTAGAAAAGATGAAGAGTGCTTACCATTAAAAGAGAGAGAAAAGAAGGCGAGATGGAGGGTAACATGCTAAAGAAGATTAAAGCCTTCAAATATCTGTATAAGGAGCAATTCAAGGAGTTTGGGAATGTAGCGTCCCCCGAGCCCGGTCCGACCCTAATGGCGAGTCCGAACCGAAACCCCGGGGACGCCCGTTTAATTCTTTTTATTTTCCGTGCTATTTAATTTTCTTTTTCAAAAGTGTCGCGACCCGAATCCCCGGCCCGACCCGAATAACGGATCCGAACCGGAGCCCGATTTACTCCGACGTTTTCATTTATCTTATCAAAACATTTTATTATGTCATTTCGTTCTGGCGGTTGATTTTAAGCGCGAGAGCCATGATCATTTACAAATTCAATGCAATTAGTGAGCCCATGAAACATTTAACAAAATACATTTACAAAGAAGGCATTCATGCCTTTCCAGAATGATATACAAAAATCAAGGTTCAAAGTTTAACCCTTTTGTTTACAAAATTTCACTTGTTCAAAAGAAATGATATGCAAATGACGGAGTATATACTTATACGCCGTACTCTCTCTATGACTTTGCGTTGCGCGATCTTGGCCTTCTTTTTCATTGCTTACTCGATACTGCGCTGGGATAAAAGCCTACACGCTAAACATTTTCATGTAGTGGTTCTATACAATTCTATTCCAATATTCAATTTAACTCGGCATGCATTTAACATTAAACCATGCCTAATATATCAACATATACTCATGCTATTCATTTCCTCATGCTTTCTATATACAAATCATTTACCATATCATAACATGCATTTTCAATGCAACAATTCATTTCACAATTCAATTTATGAGATTTAAGTATATATACATAAAAATCCCATTTATGCTCGTCAATGTTGGTTATTTCACCTTGACTATTCAATTCACATTTCTGACGGATTCCGTTTGATGAATCCCGCCCTTATTATCATTCGGTAATGTGCTTACACATTTAACAATTTGGTCTCCCATCATGAGGATGTAGTTTGGTACCCGACATGGTATCATTTAAATGCCATACGCCATCATGACGGATGCGATTGATTACATCCCGCCAAGTAGAACATTTCTTCAATGGCCGTCACGCCATCATGGCGGATCCGATTGGTGCATCGCCAAGTGGGACATTGAACAGCCGGGGGTGCGCCGTGACGGATGCGTTAGTGCATCCCGTAAGGCGGTTCATTTGGTATATCGATTCAATTCAAGATGTCAGGAATTGACCGATTCGTTTACAATTCGATTTATCATTCTCATTCATTCGGTTTTCAAATATCACATTTCAATTCCATATTCACTTTCGTATTATCTTTTCAAAGATATACTCAGTCTATGTACTCATTTCATATACTCATTTTACATTACTCAATTCCTTATACTCATTCATGTACTCCAATTCATATACTCATTCATGTACCAATTTCATGGTTTACTTGAAGTAAACTAAAATCGCCCGACCAGAATAGAAGTCAGAGAACAAAGCCGAGAAGGTATTTGTCGAATCTAACTTCCTTCTCTTGATCTGATCCACAGTTTGTGAAATCATCGCCAGTCCCAAGTCAATATGATCGCCACTCTTGATGGATATTCTTAGCTGTTTATTGAATTACAATTTATTTTGGTCAACGATCTTGAGTTAGACGCTGATATGAAGGCAGCTTACATACAGCGTATTGAGTCTAAATGGTTTTCATGGATTATCATGTTGATTTATTATTCATTTCATGGGTTCTAAAACATGATATCTGATCATGGACTTAACGATCAAATAAACAGCAAACTCATGATGGTAGTGCCGACTCTGGATTGCCAGCTATGGTGTGCAGTCACCAGATTTGACGATACCGGTCACCAGGTGCCTTTGCATCTGATCTGGGTGCCACTCAACGATACCAGTACAGCCTACGAGTTTTGGCCCCAGGAAAAATACGGGATTTTGCATTTTCACACATTTTTTCTTACAACTCTCTTATAGATTGATCCCATATCAAAAATCCACCGAAACAACTCCAAATGTGGTTTAGAATCAATAAAAATCCATTTTCCTCAAGTTAGGGCTTTTCACCCAAATCCAAATCAAAATGAATGATGTTAGGGTTTTGATTTATTACCTTGAACCTCTTCAAATCTCTTCTTGTGTGTTGCTTGGTCTCTTAGGAGCAAGAAATGGAAGTATTGACGAATCACTCCTTGCAAACCCTAGGTTTCTTCTCCTTTTTCTCCTCTCTCCTTCTCCAAGAAAAATGATTTGCTCTTATAGACTGAGACCACATTTTGGCCTTTATAACTCCTTTAAGTGTAAGGCCTTGTTTGGCTACACTTATTACAATTCTCATTTTTCCCTCTTTTTGGTCTTAAGTCACTTATTCTCTTAAGGCCATGTTTGGCCTCAAACATTCATTTCATTTAAATCTCTATTATTCTACTTTGGCTATTTATTTATCATAAATTCATAGACATTTTATTCTTTATATGGCCCGACCCTTAAGTCCTCATTTTACAATTTTTCCACATACATATTTTCACTTTGGGTTATTTAAGGTTAGATAATTTTTCCCATGTTAGCATATAATGTTAAATCATATGCTCACTTTCAATTTATATTTCATATTTTATCAATTGTAATTTTAAAAAACCAGGAGTTTTATAATTAATACGAATATATAATAAGAAGAATTATTGTCAAAATTCCGAGAATTATTTTGAGGCGTTACAACTCTCACACCAGAAAATTTCAGTCTCGAGGTACCTTGGTGATTACCCGAGATACGCCGCATCGTTTCCTCACTTTCCCAGTGGCTAGCCGGTCTTGTGGTTTCTCCGCAACCTTGCACGACTCAGAATCTTCTTGTTTCACCCAATTCCTTCACTTCATGAGCCAAAATCTCACGGCTCTTCTTCATATGTCAAATCCAGTCTAAGCTCAATTGTCTCCGAAGAGACTACGTAGTGGAGTCCCGGTCGGTACCTCCATTAGCATGGACACGGCTGATATGGATCTTTCATTAAAGGGTAATGTCAAGCGGTATGCCCTTAGACCCACTTTTCCAATCACCTCATATGGGCGATAAATCTGAATCAACTTGCCTTTTCCACGAATCTCATCACCTTCTTCAAGGCGATACTTTAAAACACTTTTCGCCAATCTCATAGCGAATATCTTTTCTCTTCATGTCGGCATGACCGTATGTCGGTGGCCACTTCCGATCTCTCTCTAATCATTTTCACTTTTTTCTTATTTCTTGTATCAAATCGAGGTAATCACTTTTCTTTCATAGTCACATCCCAGCACAAGCGATTGTTACATTTTCTTCCATATAGAGCCTCGTAAAGGCGCCATTCTGTACTGATTGGAAGCGTTGTTGTATACCTGGAATTCAGCCCGAAGAGATGTGTCGGTCAAACTACCCTCATAGTTGATCGCCTGACTCCATAACATATCTTCGAATGCAGTTTACTCTCTGGATTGTCCATCCCGAGTCTGGTGCGACATTTTATCTTGAAATTCGGTCGAGTGCCCAGAGGCCTCTTGAAATTTTCCCAATCTCGAGTAAACCTCGGATCTAGGTCACCAGAAATAAATGGATCTGAGAATCAGTGTGTGATTCTTCATGATATACAACTGCGCTGGCTTGTCAAGCGAATAGTCGGTTCTCAGCGGTAGGAAGTGGCGACTTAGTCAATCGGTCATACGACCCAAAGCGAGTCTTGCTTTCTCCTGTCAATGGTAACCCAAACCCACAAAATCCATAGTTATTGATCCATTTCCACTCACCGTGATACGATAGAATTTTGCAATAATCCCGAAGGAACTTGATGCTCTGCCTTTACTCTTTGACACACCAAACACTTGGTTACAAACTCTGATACATCTCTTTTCATTCCGAACCACCAGAATGATATTTTCAAATCTTGATACATCTTTGTGCTACCGGGATGGATAGAAAAAGATCCATTATGTGCCTCATCAAGTATGGCTTTCTTTAATTCACAATCATTGGGTACACATACCCTGTCCTTATAATACAAGGACCTATCTCCCTTTATTTCGAACTCGGTTTCCTTACCATCTCAATCATTTCATTATAGCGAGAAATTTTCTCATCTCTTTGTGCCTACCTTTTCGATTCAACAAATTCGGTCTATTATCAATCTTGCCACTCTTTGTACCATCATCGACAATGACAAATGGCATTCAACTGCTCGAAGCGTGTAGCATCTTTCTACTTAAAGCATCGGCCACTACATTGGCCTTTCCCGGGTGATAATCAATCACGCAGTCATAATCTTTTATCAATTCCATCCATCTACGTTGTCTCAAGTTAAGCTCTCGTTGTGAGGGCAAATACTTAAGACTCTTATGATCGGTGTAAATGAAACACTTTTCTCCATACAAATAATGTCTCCAAATTTTCAACGCAAATACAATTGCGGCTAAATCCAAATCATGCGTGGGGTAGTTCTTTTCATGTGGCTTTAATTGTCTTGAAGCATATGCTATCACTTTACCCTCTTGCATTAGGACACATCCAAGTCCATTTAGTGAAGCATCACTAAAGATCACATATTCTTTCTAGCGAGTTAAATTTCGGAGTAAGCAAAGCCTCGGTTAGGAATGCTTTTAGCTTTCAAAACTTCTTTTGACATTTTCACTCCATTAGACTTTACATTTTTACGGAAGCGATCTGTCATCAGCAATCATAGAAACCCTTAACAAATCTTACGTAGTAACCTCTTCAGTCGGGGAAACTATGAATTTCTGTAACATTTCTTGGTGGTTTCCATTCGATAACCACTTCTATTTTCTTTGGATCCACTCAAATTCCTTCTTTCGATACAATGTGCCCAAGAAAGGACACTTCATTTAACCAAAATTCACACTTGCTCAGTTTCGCATGCAACTGCTCTTTTCTCAAAGTCTCTAACACTACCTGAAGGTGTGTGTCATGACTTTCTCGATCTTTCAGGCTATAAGAATGTCGTCTATGAACACTACGACAAACTAATCACGTACGATTCGAAAACATGATTCATTAGGTCCATGAAGCGTAGGTGCATTTGTCGACAAGCGGCATCTCGAGGAACTCATAATGTCCGTATCGCGTTTTGAACACTGTCTTATGCACATCCACATCTTTAATTCTCAGCGATGATACCCACGTATCGCAAGTCAATCTTTGAAAAATGCTTGCGCCTTCCGATTGGTCAAGCGAATCATCAGTGCGGGTAACGGATACTTATTCTTTGTAGTCGACTTGTTGGTTAATACATAATCGATACATAGCGAAGTGTACCATCTTTCTTCTTGACAAAAGCACGGGAAGCTCCCGTGGTGATACACTTGGTCGAATAAACCCTTTTTTCTGGCAGGTTCTTGCAAGCTGCCCGATTTCAAATCAGCACTTTAGCTCTAGTAGAGCAATTCTATACGGTGTAATGGATCTTAGGTGTAGCACACGGTCTGATGTAGAGTAGCAAACTTCAATCTCCCTTTGTGGAAGCTGACCACAGCGGCACGAGCTGTCAGGAAAGTCACTAACCGGTAAGGGATATCGGATACACTAGGCCTTACGCTACGTATCATCACATAAGCCTAGTAGGCTTCACATCCTTTCCGCACCATTTTTTCTCGCAATGGTTGTGGATATCACGTATTAAGTGGTTTTGACCTCTCAGATGAAAAATAACCTCATCGTGCATTCGGTGTCCTTAAGGTCACTCTTTTCGCTCTGATCGACTATCGCTGGGGTGTCGGGGATAACCGATCCATCCCTATCACGCATCAAACTCCTAGAAGGATAACTGTCATCTCCCAAAGAATTCATACTTTACCGTGTGCAGTGGGACAATCTCTGCTACCCTTTGTTCCACAAATAACACTTTTCCTATGCCGAGCGGGGTTCGTCACGAATGTCATGCTGAGTTCACTCCTCGGTAAATTTCCCACGAGTTGGGTATGTTAGTACACACATATGAATGGGTTGACCACAGATTACATCGATGCATGCGTAAGTATCAAAAGATAGTAAGAATACAGGTGTCACATCAGGCGATCGGTATCTTCTACGCTTTCATCGCATGCTCACAGGCTGGAGCACGGCCATCTTCTTTGCTTGAGTGCATTGTCCCTTGTCTCGAACACTCGTGATGCAACACTTTCTTGCCTTTACGAGCTGATGAAACATTACCCCAGTTTGGGGTGCTGTGAAGGGACGTGCCCAAGTACACTCTCGTATTTTGTGCTCCATGGATCCCTGACAACGGCTTACCGATCACTCTCAGCCAATCTCCGCATGCTTTTCTTCCCACCAATGCAGAACAACGAGCGTCTTGTCCTCTAGAAGCACCTCCTTGTGCACTTTGCGACTAACGGCCGGTAGAATAGTATCTCTTGGTGGCTTTGAGGCGTAAATTTTGCAGGACCTGTGGTCCACGAATCTCTACTCTCTGGCGATAAGCACTTTGACTAGCGGGATTTTTCTTTCCCTATCTTCTATCTTTTCTTTCATTTTCCTCTTTCTTTACTCTTTCCACATTTAGAGCACATGTAGTGATTTTGGAGAAATCATCATGGCAACGAAAATCTGTGACATAGGCGGGAATGTGGTAAACATGCAGATCTTGAGCTTACGACACTTCTCTTGCTTCACTTCTTAACATCCCGGGGAGCATACTTGCTCGGCTAGTGTGAATTCTCTCACATATTCGGTTACACTTGATACCTTTGTTTCAAATTATGAAACTCTCGCCGCATATTGTTTAAATAGATGCGGCCCACATAATGCTTCTTGAGCGATCCGAGAAGAACCTCGAAGTATAACTCTCTCAGTGGTGCGGGTCCTGAATTGCGGAAACCCGCAGCGATAAGCCTAAATCTGCAATGTGAGGTCACACATTCCAATTTCTCTTCAGTTGTGCAATGCATTTGCATAAGCATTCTCTCGATTCTCTCGAGCGTTTACGCCATATGGCTCATCATCCTTCTTTCCCGCCAAAGTGCAGATTAGGTACCTTGCCATTCTTTCGATGGCTGTCCCATTTATGGGCTTGATGCGGTGATTTGCCCGAACTCTTTGTAGGCTTTGAGCTAGCGTGGGAGGATTATAGTACCTCCTCTTGCTTGTTGGGTTCATTTGTCGAGTGGAGCATGAGATATGTCACCTACCTGCAGGTATCCGGCGATTTCCTGATGCCTTCGACCTATGGGTACTGAACCATCGTGCCCCACCTATTAAGATCGTGAATCCGCGTCAAAATATATCATCCCTTATGTATACAAATACGATGTATATCAAATACCATTTTCAAAATCCTTTTTCAAAATCGTTTGCAGGGCCCCCTTTTTTCGAAGCTTTAAGCAGGCTCACGATGCCGCTAAAGTGTAATAGCGTCCAGAGCCAGTCCAGACAGAATGGCAAGTCTAAACAGGAAACAGGGACGCCCGTTTAATTCTTTTATTTTAGGTGTTATTAAATTTTCTTTTCAAAAGTCGCGACCAATCCTAAACAGATATCTGGAATAATGGGATCCAAAACTTGAGCGCCCAAGGTTTAATTCGACGCTTTCATTTATCTTATCAAAACATTTTATTATGTCATTTCACAAGGGAAGTGCTTTAATTTTTTGTGTACATAAGATTACTAGAATTAATGAATTCTAGAGCTCCATAAACAGACAACAAACAGATTACAAAGAAGGCATCATGCCTTTCCGTAATGATACAAAAATCTATGGTCAAAGTTATCCTTTGTTTACAAAATTTCACTTGTTCAAAAGATGATATGCAAATGACGGAGTATATACTTATACGCCACTCTTCTCTATGACTCGCGTCATACGATCTTCGCCTTCTTTTTCTTTGCTTACTCACACTTGCGCATAGATAAATTCACGCTGCCATTTTCATGCTTAGTGGTTCTATAATGTTCTATCTCCAATATTCAATTTAACTCGTATGAATTTAACATTAAACCACGCCTTATATATCAACATATACTCATGCTATTCATTTCCGCATGCTTTCTAGGCATAAATCATTTCACTATATCAACATTTACTAATGCAACAATTCATTTCACAATTCAATTTATGAGGATTAAGTATGGTATACATAAAAATCTCATTTATGCTCACAATGTTGGTTATTTCACCTCGATCATTCAATTCACATTTCGACGGATTCAGCTTTGATGAATCCCATCCTTATTATCATTCACAAGAATGAGCTTACACATTTAACACCCGCCTCCTATCATGACGATGCCGCTTTGGCGCACCCCGACATGCATATTATTTAACATACGCCACCACGATGTCAACGCATCCCGCAAAACATTTCACCGCCATACGCCATCATGCGATAGATACCGGGCTTGCATCCTGCCGCGGACATTACCTCGTGCGCCTTCGTGAATCTGATGCTGATTAGGGCATCCCGCCAGGCTGTTCATTCTGGTGATATCGATTCAACTGGAAGATGCTGAATCGACCATTCTGCTTACACCGACATATCATTCTCATTCATTCAGTTTTCAAATATCATATTTCAATTTCCATATTCACTTTCAGATTATCTTTCAAAGATATACTCGCTTCTATGTACTTTCATTTTTATATACTCATTATATACCTTTTGGGATTCATATACTCATTCATGTACTCAACTTGCTCATTCATGTACCAATAGTGTTACTGCAACTACCAAAATACTTGAAATAAGAATAGAGTCAGAGAACAAACCGAAGTCACAAATCTAGCTTCTTCGATCTCAATCAGGTTAGGCGATCATCACCCGTCCCAAGTCAATAAATAATCACGCCCACTCTTAGTGGATAATTAATTCTTAAACAATTTTAGTGAATCACAACGATTTCAAGTACAATTCTCAAGGTTAAGACACTAAGTCCGCCTGAAGATATCATCGCGGCGAGGTACGATAGGTTTTTCACTTAGTTCTATCCTTATTTAAACCCCCGTTATTCATTTCTTAGGGTCTCTAAACATCGGTATACGAATACGGGACTTCAACAAAGCATTTAAATAAGCAAAAAACTGGTCGGAGTAAGGGAATTCTGCACGCATTCGTTATCGCATCGCTTAGCCAGGTACAAGATCGGCATCGGTTTTAGAAGCGGTACCCTGCATTCGATTGCCCACTGCATCCTGGTACCGATACCACTCAACCGGTACCAGTACCGCCTACAGTTTTTGCCCAGAAAAATGCGGGATTTTGCATTTTCACACATTTTTCTTACACAACTCTTCTCCAATTCGTCCCATATCAAAAATCCACCATGGAATCTACCCAAAACAACTCCAAATGTGGTTTAGAATCAATAAAAATCCATTTTCCTCAAGTTAGGGCTTTTCACCAAAATCCAAATCAAAAATAATGAGGTTAGGGTTTGATTTATTACCTTGAACCTCTTCAAATCTCTTCTTGTATGTTGATTGGTCTCTTAGGAGCAAGAAATGGAAGCAAAGCCAACCAAGCCACTCCTTGCAAAACCCTAGGTTTCTTCTCCCTTTCCTCTCTCCTTTCCAAAACGATTTGCTCATATGCTCCCAAGACCACATTTCTGCCTTATAATTCTTTAAGTGTAGCACTGTCTGGCCTACACACTTATTATACTCTTCATTTTTCCTTTTTTCGGGTCTTAAGTCACTTATTCTCTTACTAAGTGTTTACCTAAAACCCATTATTTCATTTAAGTCTCCTATTATTCCACTTTGGCCATTTATTTATCATAAATTCACTTAGACATTTTATTCTTTATAACAACTGACCCTTAGGTCCTCATTTTTACAATTTCTTCCACATCTGCCATTTTTCACTTGGGTTATTTCTGGGTTCGATAATTTTTCCCATTTTAGCATATAATATTAAATCATATGCTCACACTTTCAATTTTACATTTCATATTTTATCACTTATCAATTTTCCCTGAAACTCAAGTTTGGCTCTATAATCTATACCCTAATATATAATAAAAATTATTTGTGAAAATTCCAGGTATTTTGGGCGCACAAGGGAAGTCACTTAAGGATGTAGATAAAGAATCAGAAGATAATGATGTCTATAGAAGAAAAATCATGAGAGCTTAGATTTGATCAACAAAATTTATCGACATGCCAGTTTGCATCTTTGAGTTGGAAAGCACAAGGAATTGGGATGGGTCATGGCACACCTTGATCAATCTGTGAATTTAACAAATGATCTAATTCCCACGATGCGCAAGTAACCTACACCCTTCATAAAAGAAAGACTAGACATGACCTTCCAAATTTCCATGTTTAGCAAGCTTTGACTTAGATCCTCCTAACATCACATATACCTAAAAACTGATAAGAGAAGGAGCAGTCAGACAATTTCTACTCTTTTCTTTTTCCACCGCATCTTCAACATCATTAATATAAGCTCAAAAGTTCATTGAAAGTGTCTTGTGAATTGTTCTTGATTGGATGATTTGGTTTACATTTAAGTTATAACTGTAACATATACATTGTTGAATTGCTGACTGGGATCATTGTAGTTGAATAATTTTGATAAAATGTGAATTGTTTGGGTGGATTGATTTGAGTTAGTAAATCAAGGTTGCCATGCCAGTGTGTCTAAGAAATGGTTATTGTATTGCTTTCATTGTGAAATGGTATAACAAACAATGATTAAATCCAAACAATGCTGAGAGAGAAAAGAAGAGTGGGCTTCAATGAACTGAAGTAAGAAGTTGCAGTTTTAGTTCAACTGCTTAAATCAAGTGGCACTGGAAAGCATACAATTTGAAAGAACAAGTATGATTGAAGCCGTATGTATGTCAGTGAAGTCAGTACAAATCTTGGAAAACTAATACATGGTCAAGAAAATTCTTAAAACTTTGAGAGGGATTAGGAACATCTTCTGGGATGATTCACAATCAAGGATATAAGGTCCTAAAACTTGTTAGATTCTTAGTCAAGGCGAAATCCTAGGTAAAAAACAACTGACAAGAAGTGATAGAGGTCATCTTTGGAAGTTTGAACCCAACCTACCTCATTATATGCAAAAGGCTTACACTCTAGTTCCATGCTTTGAGCCAAATGCCTAATTTCCCTTAAATGGCGCATCAGAAACCTAAAATCCTCCCAATAATCCCGCATCAAAGAACCCCAAATTACTCGCTTTTCTAATAAGAATGTTTCATCAGGCGTAAAGGAACAAGCTCGGGGAATATATTTCTTTTTGGATTACAAGGATGGGTGAGGAAAAATAAATCGAGGAACTGTATAGGAAGGAATAAGTTTTGTCTGGCCTATCTCTCGAACAATTAAGCCTCTGGGTGAAAAGTGTTTCAACACCTAGCACCCTATCGCCACCTGGTATGGGAAATCACATTCAAAGTTCTAAGAGTGATAGAAAGCCTAAGAAGACAAAACATTGCACTATTCCAATTCTTTGACAATAAAGAGAAACGAAAAGAGTTCCAATAAAAAGGAACTGAGCTAATAAGTTGAAAGTGGCAACCAAAGGAGCCACAACATCCAAGATGATGTACAAAGCCAAGTTTAGGGGAGTTTACATTACAAGTAAGGAAAAGGATGAAAGATGAAGACCATTATACAGAAAGGAAGAGTGGAATCTAGGTAATTTGTAGCCTAAATTTTCCAATTATCCACCCAATTACCCAAGCCTAAGATTATAAGCCTAAAAGACCACTTTGATCTTGAAGGTTGAATTTACCTACATTAGTGGAG
This sequence comes from Tetrastigma voinierianum, assembly GCA_016808115.1. Classification (NCBI taxonomy): domain Eukaryota; kingdom Viridiplantae; phylum Streptophyta; class Magnoliopsida; order Vitales; family Vitaceae; genus Tetrastigma; species Tetrastigma voinierianum. Next base: position 288,426 of record JAEQBH010002429.1, on the reverse strand, counting down.
ATCAATATGAAAAACAAGCCTATGGGACTTTTGACTAGTTTTCAAGGAGATCCTCGTAAGATAATCTGTAATCAGTAATAAGATGAAAAGGAAAGAAGACCTACACAAACTCATTAACAAGATCTACTGATCGAACCTGCTACATTCATCATTTATTAGTAACAGGTTGAAAACATTCCTTTTTCTTCGCTTGAAAACTAAAGTTTGAAACATTGATAATGCACCTTCGTTCAAGTCAAAGTGGGTGGAATAAGAAAGATTAGCCATGAGAACGTAAAAATGTCCTCAAAATAAAGTTCAATTGTTCGAGACAAACAAATCTTTCTTTTTCTATTTAGGACAAGCAAAATTTTAAGCTCTAGGAATTTGATGAGTCAAAAACTTATTACTGAATTTTTAGTCCATTTTTCCGAGATTTATTATGCATGAATACTTGTTTTTATGCAATGTGCAATATTTAATTAAGTATTTTCAAATTTATAATGTAAATGAGTAGCATAAATGAAAATACCAAAGAAGACCGGCGAAAGCAAAATTAATGGTTAGGCGCAGGTCACATAGAATCACAATGCGACTGTAAGTCACACTACACCGACGAAAGCTTTTGCGACAAAAGAGAAGTTAATAGATGCAAAAGGGCTTCAAGGAAGGATTTCGCGTCGCGATACACCATTCGAGAGGTCGAAACACCAGTTAAGACAACTCAAGGCAAATGTATAATCGAGGTCACATATAGAAAGAAGACATTGTCGCAAATGTAAAAATTGATGTTGCAACAAAATGCAACCGAGGACACCAACGAGGCCACCAATCTAATGTCATGACATAAAATGAGTCACCAAAGAAAAGTCACGCCGCGGACTAAGCTCGAGCCACGCGACAAAAACAGTAAGAGAAGGCCACTATCGGTCGCAACACACTTTCAGGTCGCGACCAAAAAAGAAGATGAATTGGATGGGAAACTGTGTCAAAAATGAGGCTATGTAATTAGATTTGAAGAAAGAGTTCGCCAGAGGATATTTCGGTCAATGCACAGAATGAATGGAGCAAAGAAACTACCTTGTCGCAACCCAATTTCCATGTCGCGATAAGAAAACAAATAGGTCAGTAATTGAAGTCGTAACTTGCATGAGGGCAGAAAACTAGATATGATGTCGTGACATGAAAGGGAAGCTGAGACCAAGAATCGCACGATAAAAGAAATGTGTCGCGATATAGCTGAGGGTCGGCAAATACGCACGCAAAAGAGAAACAAGACAAACTGTGTCGCGAGCATGAAACCGAATGCAACATAGAATTTATTAAGGGGTCAGAAAAACGTGATCGCAACAAAGATCAACATAGCTCAATAGAAATGATGTTGCGACATGAAATTGAGGTCGAGACATATATTTCAACAAAGCAAAGAACAATCAGGTCACGACTAAAAATAGAAAATTGAATGGAAACTGTTGAGACTGAGAAATGAGGTTATGCATCGATAGAGTTGAAAGAATGGTCATGGCTATTTTTGAGGTCACATGTGAATTGCAAGTGATTAAAGAAACTACTTGGTCGTGACCTAATGTCCACGTCACGACAAGAAAACAAGCAAACCATCAAATTTGAGTCGCAACCTGTTTGAAGACTCAAGACAACTGAATGATGTCACAACCTAAAAGAGAAGTTGTGACCAAGAATTAAAGAGGCTGACAACAGAAATGATGTCGTGACATCGAATCGAGGTCGCGACACAAAAATGCAGTAAAGGCAGAAAGACACAGGTCGCGACATCGAATTGAGGTCACAACACCAATTCCTGGAAATAAGAAAAGGGCGTTGCAACCAGAGTTCTCACTGCTGATAACTAACATGGTCACAACAAAGAATTCATGTCGCGACCACTAATCAATGTAATCTAAGAAACAAGCTTCCAATGCGAAAACATCAAGTCACAACTCAACAATTGCAAGAACAAGGTGAAAGAACGCTATTTACTAGTTTCGAGGTCACACAAAGAGACTCGACAGCACTGCACTGTGATTTCATGTTGCGACACCGTTCTCAGGTTGCGACCTAAACAGAGAGCTAGGCCATTTATTTTAGGGAAATCCACCGATTTCGAATCAGCCCAATTTCGAAAGTTATACCACAGCTGTATTAATAATTTTAAGAAGTAGCTTTTCTTTCAAAACCCACTGTCTCGGGAGGACGAGTAAGACCCACTGGGAGTATTTTAGTCAGACTTTCTTTTCTTTTATTTTCTTTTTCTGGATCTGAACCAGTAATCGTTAGAAAATGTAGAAGCTAGATTTAATTTTTCATTCTCTTTCCAATTACTACTTAGAATCACGAAGTTCGCATGTTCTTTGGAATTCGCTTTCTTCCAAGAATTATAGTTACAGTGACGTTTCGAATACCCATCAGTCGATCAGGATTCTCAGAATTGAGAAGAACAACTTCCATTGAATGGACCCGTCGTTAGTTATAGTCTTTTCTCACAATTGGAAGGGAATTTCCTAAATCGGGATTTTGATTTATTTGATTGATGTTGAGCCAGAATTAAGTCACTCCCATAGTACCGGAATACCATCTCAAGGATTGTTTCCTGCTCTGATTTCTAGGAAGCCCTCTAAGTGACAGAGATTGAGATTCCTAAGAGCTCAGAACATTTAACTTGTGGGTATGTTAGACTATCATTGAAGAACTAAGGAGCTCTGAGAGTTCATTTCAATAGATTTCCAATTCACTCATAGTTGAGGTCGAAGGGAATTATTTATCAATTTAATTCATCAGAGATTTCACCTTAATCTGTTGGATAGATCTTGACCCTATGTTAGCTGAGATCTAATCAAGGAGAAGGAAAAAATCCATCATATCTAAAGGATGAGTCATCAACCATTTTGTAGAAGTTTTGCAATGACCCGCATCGATGCAAGAAAATCAAGTAGTCTTAAGAATGGGCATGGAAGTATTGGAAAAGAAAAATACCCAGAGATTCCATGAGTACTGAATACAAGTAACAGATTAGATCCTTCGCTTTGAAAGAAGAAGTGGACCTCTAATTAGTGAATAATGGAGAAATCCAAGCCGCATTATTAGCATCTTCACAAATCTTGCATCCAAAATCAGATAGAAAGAATCAGTGAATTAAAATGCAGAAATTAACCAGACAAAAAAATTTATCTCGTTGTTCATTTTAAAGTAAAGATCTGATTCAGTCCAGTTTATTTGTTAGTTCAATTCAAATTTTATTTTAATTAGATGAATGCACATAGATTATCTTCAGATTAAAATCCAGCTTTTCAACCTATTATAAGGAGGTTCAAATATGGATCTCGATAATGTAAGAAGGATTCCAACATTCTTGTCAAACTTGTGGGAATGATAATCTATCACATCCAATTTTTACTACTTGTATGACCTGCACTGGCAGTGTCATGTACTGAACCCACATTATTAATTCCACGTAATCAGCTTTTATTCATTTTCAAACAACTCTATTCAACTGATATCAATAAGGAAAATCTGTAAGGCCCTTTATATAAGTTAAATTGAGTGGTTTAGTCTATTTTCACTGCACAAACAACTACCTCTTCAAGACTCACACCTGACAAATATATCGCATAAGCTTATAGCCATGGGAAAATAGATACGTATATGACCACTTAGTGGTCCTCAATTACACATACATACTTAAAATATAATTCATATCATCAAAGTAAAATTTACAAGGTACTCATATGTACACTAAAAAACATAACTGAATTATGCCTTAGCATCAGTGATGATTACTTTTGTTTTCTTATGTTTCATTGTTTAGATACTTATCATATAAATGTTTGTCTGCATAGACCAGTAACAATGAATGAGAGGGATGCAGCACAATAGGTAACCGAAGGTACAGAACAGAAGTGCCAAAGCATTGAACAAATGTACTTCCAACATGAACAAGAGGTCGAGCACTAGCGCAGGAGTGTTATAGCATCTAATCCGACGCGGCTCGCCACACGAATGTATGGCGTCACTAGACAAGAGTGTCATACTAAACAAATGGCCATTCATTCACTATCCGGTCTTAAGCAAGCTTAAAATTATATGCATTTTAGAGCTTTTTATAATTAGTATTTATAATATCTGCTTAGGCTTTATAAAATAGAAAACAAACAAATAAAAGAGGTGTGAGTACAAGTTCGCTTAAGAAGATTTTCGCTAAGGCAAAGTGATTCTTATGAGGCATCCCTTCGCTAGGTGGAGCGCATTCCAGGGTCGAATATGGTCCAGTTCACTAGGTGAATAGAGTTTCGCCTAGGTGAGCACTCCTTCGCCTAGGCGGAGAGGCGTCGAGCTTCTAGAAATGAGTCATTTTTCGCCATTTTTCACCTTAAATTTCCAACCAAAACAAAACAAACCACAAAACCCAACTCAAACCAACCAAAAACACATTTATGGAAGAATTAGGGTTTTCCTAACACAAGCATAGACAAGGAATGAGTTAGGATAGTTTCCTAATACAAACATAGACAAGGAATGAGTTAGGATAGTTTCCTAACCTTAATGCCTTGAACTTCTAAACTAGCTTCCTTTTCTTCTCTTCCTTTTCTTCTCTTCCTTACTTGAACAAGTAGAACTCCAAAGAAAATGAAGAGAAAGCAACCAAATTGGCTTCTTCTCCCACAAACCATATGCCCTAGCTCTCCAAAACCCTAAAATGAGAAAATTTCCAATCTAAAAGACAACTTGTTGTCTTATGGGATTTGGCCCAATTTTTCCTTTTTGAATTTTAGTCTTTCATGTTTATTTCATTTGCAAATCACTTATCACACCCCAACAATAAGTATAATCTTCTTGTTTTATGTCCTTAGGTCTCTTAATTAGCTAATTAACCAATTTAAATTTTTCACACTTAGCACTTAAATTTCTAAAAATGATAAATTTGACTTTTTATTATACCTCAAATATATCTATAAACTACTAGAGTATAATTTGGGGTGTTATACATGATGGCTGTTTCTACATTAGCAGCCCATAGAGCTATTAGTAACTCATTGACCTATTTGCCCTTAGTTGTAGTCAGCCGCTTCTTGAGGTAGTTGAATAGGGTTTTGTTGATCACCTTGCCCTGGCCATTGGAATGTGGGTATTTATGGGTTTAGTAAACATTTTTTATTTCGTGCTCCGAGAAAAAGTGTTGAAAAGATTTTCTGATGAACTAAGGTCCGTTGTCTGAGATTATGGCGTGAGGTATCCCAAATCTGCATATGATGTTCCATTGAAAACTGTGTGTACCATTGATTGGGCGAAGGCCTACCATTCACTCAGAAATAATCATGGCTATAGGAATTTTCTTGCCAGTATTTATAGCGGGTCCCATCATGACAATCCCCCACATGTAGAAAGGCCACATGATGGACACCAGGTGGAGCTCATTAGCAAGAGTGTGGATGACGTTCCCAAATTTTTGACATACATCGCAGGCTTTGACAAATTGTTTGGATTCTTGTTTCATGGTAGGCCAATAGAATCTCTGTGTCATGATTATATGGCTTCGATATCATTCACCAATATGTGTGCCGCATATACCCTCATGCGTCTTTTTGATGATGTGCTCGATTTCTTTAGGGGGTACGCACCGTTGGTAGGGGCCAGAGAATGATCTATGACAAAGAATGTCATTTACTATGCATACCTTGCAACTCGGGCTCTTAATTTGCTAGCGACTTTCTTGTCTGATGGTAAGATCCCATGTCTTAGATAGGATGTAAGTAGAGCTATCCATGAGTCATCGTCAGCTCTACCAAGTGAACCAAGCTTTCCCAGAGATTGTATGCTGGTTAACATGGATGCCAACTCAGACGCGCGGTATCGCACGGAGGCTTAAGTCGAGAGGGGCATCGACCATCTCGCTTCATACTCTTGGCACTTCAAGCTACCCCGAACTTAGAGAACCGAGGTATCAATGCCCGTACCAAAGTTAGATACTAGGCCATTCTATTAATCTTCGCTTCATATTCCCCTCAGATATGGGATGCCACTAGCTGCAAATCATAGCGGAGCTCTAAGTCAGGATGCAGAGGGTCGGGCTACCAACTCTGTGCCAGTGATAACTTCAGATTCGATCATGGTTTGAGATTTTGAACGAGAACTTAACTGTTTGGGCTACTAATAGTCTCATGGATCGTAAATACTATACCCCATTCTTTCCTTTATGTTTTGAGGACCCACTGGCCTTGAGTATACATAGGCAATTTGTAGAGGCTGGCCCCAAACACAACCAATATAACTCATTATAACCCACTGAAACCTCATCTGATGGCTAATCTCGAGCAGTAAATAATTTCAAACTTGCTCAATTCAATACCCCATTTCATAAGCCTGCCCAAGGTGTTGAGCTTTTCGACCCTTAATGGCTAATCTTGAGCGATAAATAATATCAAACTCGCTCACTTCAATACCCGCCTCGTAAGCCTGCCACATTTTTATACCAGCAATCACAGAATTTTTTGGCGACAACTCTTAAAGCCAAGGAGATCCGCTCGAAATTTGTGTAGCGGGATTTGACATCGATCAACATCTTGTCGCGAAGTACACTGGTTTATGCCCCTGTCTTCATTCGCTCTGACTAGGGTTACGCTCACAGCTATGGCTAAGGCTACAAGGTAAATAAAGAGCTCTTCTCCCTCTTTTGGTTGGGATAGGACTGGAGGAGAGGTGAGGTACTCCTTAATGAAGTGAAAGTCCTTATCGCATTCGGAATCCCATTCGCCCAAGGAAGCACATTTCATTACTTTGAAAAATGGTCAGAGGCGATCCAAAGACCTCGAGATAAACCTATTCAGCGCTACTAACTTTCATGTTAGGGCTTGTATCTGTTTCCTTGTCTCGGGACACTTCATTTTCAAAATGGCTTAAGCTTGGTCGGGCGATCTTTCAACTCCATGTTTGCTTGCGAGAAAGCCTAGGACCTTCTCTAATTCAACCCCAAAGGCATATTGATTAAAGTTTAGTCACAACCAGTGCTTCCTCATCAAGTTAAAGGCTTCTCAAAGGTGTGCAAGGTGGCTAGATCAAGACTCTAACTTCACCAGCATGTCATCTATGGCTACTCTATGTTGCTTCATCATAATTAAAACATACGGACATCATAGCGATATGTAGCCCTGCATTGTAAGGCTAAATGACATCACCTAGTAGTAGTACATACCTGTCATGGTTATGAAGGTTGTCTTTGTCGATTCAAAGGGCAACATCGAGATTTGATTGTAGCTCGAGTAGGCATCCAAGAAGGATGGGAGATCGTGTCCTGTAGTGGCTTCGACTATTTGGTCAATTCTAGGTCGAAGGGGATGTGTCTTTAGGGCAAGTGTAGTTAAGGTCGGAATAATCCATAAAAACTCGCCACTTTTCATTCTTTTTAGGGACCACCACAATGTTGGCCAACCATTCGGGGTATTGAACTTCTCATATGAACCCTGCCAAGAGAAGTCTATTGACCCCTTGTTTAATTATTTCATGGCGCTACAGGAGGAAGCCCCTTAGCTTTTATCGCACTAGTTTATGTCCGGCTTGCAAGTTTAGTTAGTGTTACGCCACGTTAAGAGATATGTCGGGCATGTCGTGGTGGGACCAAGCGAATATGTTGGAATGTTCCTACATAAAGAACATGAATTCATCAACCTCTTGTTGAGAGAGGGAAGATCCAAGACTAATTTGCTCAAGTTGATTGGGCCCGAACAGGGGGTAGGATTTCAGAGGCTCTACTACTCTGGTGGCATCTTGCTCGCTTTGGCAGGCCTCAATCTATCATTGTTATTTGGTGGGTTGGTCGGTCACATGGGGTTCGATGGTGAAAGCAGACATGCGACCTTCTGTCAGGGAGGGGGGGGTGGTAAAAAACTCAAAGTCTCGTGGTAGGAGGATGGAAGGGCCTTCATGGTGTGGATCCAAGTATGGCCTAATATTGCGTTGAAGAAGGAAGGTTCGTCTATCACTGTGAACGAAATGAGCATTATAATGGGCCCCGTCGACATGAGCAATATGACCTCACAAAGTGAGGTGGTCCATGTGCCATTAAAGCCCACTAAGATTCTACCTAGGTTTCGAGGATGTCTGGTTGATACCCTAACTGGATCACCACTAGGAGATAAAGTAGGTCAGCTATGTTGCCGTGGTCGATTAAGATTTACTACATCAGGTGACCTCCAACCTCTAAGGTGAGAACCAAAGCATCATCATATGGCATGGAGAGCTACCTCAAAAGGCATTCGGAGAATTTTATGGTCCCATCGATAAGCTGCATGTTGCTGGGAGTGAAATTGTAATGAATACCCGCCACCAAGGAGCTCGAGGGTTGCTGACCCCTCTCTCATTGAGCTACGAGGCCTACGAGGATTGTGTAGATTATAGGTCAAGAATTCACTAGGGTAGTGGCTCAAAGTGAGCGTGGCTCAATGGGTCTAGGCTTCGTGAGGTACTACTTGGGGTGTCCCTTTCAAACCATCGATTCAAGCAGCTTCTCCAGCTACTAGCATTGGTAGGTCAAGTATATGTGCTCTTTATGGTAATTGTAAAATCGAGACCTGTCATTTCGGTTCGAGTTCGACCAATCAAACCCCTCTATGGACTACATGAGCAGGAGGAGTTAGGTTGGGGTCAGCATGAACCGAGGACGTTCTTCACTTTCATCTTCCCTTTAATCATCTCGGGTGCGACTTCTTCCTCTACTAGACTCTTCTGAGATCTAGTTTTCCGTGGGACTCGTATTTTTCTCTCATGTCCCGTCTATTTCGCCCTCTTTTTCTACTTCCTCGACTGTCTCTCCCTGGGTTGCTTATTTTGGTCACAGCAAGCATATTTTCCTCCAGCAAGGCATATTGGTTGCCTCTCAAGAATAGCTTGTCGACTATTGTCAGGGGATGAAGCAAGAGCAAGTCGAAGAATCGAGTGTTGGGACGGATAACTTGTTTGACTGCCTACATAATTATATTTGTGCTCACAACATCTAGTTGTAGGATGGTTGCCCTAAAATGCTTCATGAAATCTTTGATTTATTCAAATTGTCCCATCCTCATGAGGAACAGGCTGGCCACGCTCTACATTCTCTTGATTGAACACATATACTGGGCGAAAACTTCTCAAATAATGTACAAAAAGAAGTTACCGAGTTAGATGGGATTCGGTGAAACCATAATAGAGTTGGTCTAGACATACTTGATGGGAACACCTTGCACAAGAGGGCGTCGTTGCCACTTTGAAGAGTTGTGTTCTGGCGGAAATGCATTAGATGGTTGAACGGATGATTCAAGCGGGAGAACAGAGCATGGGTGATCTAGGCGGCGGTGGTTATGGTTGGTATTTTGACTGAGTGTTTCTGCTCATGGGAGACTTGGTTTTGGTCCTCAAGTCTAATCGAGGTTAGACGCTACCCGTCGGTTCTGATGAGTGTATGCCCAAGGTGGTGTGAGTGAGCTGAGGCTCGAGTTGGATTGCCCTTAGTGCTTGGTGTGGGGAGGCTTTGAGGTGCTAGGCTCAGGGAAAAACTCGCTGAGCTAGGTTGAGATTCACCCGAGATGGGCCTTAGGCCTTGCTATGCCTTAGGCCTTAAAGGGTTCAATTAGGCTCTAGCGTATCCCATTCCAAATGTGAGTATGATTGTTGTGTTTATGTGAAGAGTCTTAATGATGGTTCATCTATTTTTTCTGTTGCTTTATGTGGATGATATGATGATTTGTGCAAAAATTATGAGTGAGGTCAACAAATTAAAGATTTTGTAGAGTTAAGAATTTGATATGAAGGATTTGGGTACGGCTAAGAAGATTCTTGAGATGGAGATTCGCAGAGATAGAGCTCTAGGGAGATTATGGTTATCTCAGAGTGGTTATGGTGGGAAGGTGTTGGGAGAGGTTTAGCAAGGAGAATGCAAAACCAGTAATTACACCTTTGGTGAACCATTACAAATTGTCTACTACACAATGCCCAAAGACAGATGATGATGTACAGGAATGTCAAAGGTCTCATATGCAAGTGCAGTGGGGTGCTTAATATATGCTATGGTTTGTACAAGACCAGATTTAGCACAGACAGTTAGTGTGGTAAGCAAGTTTCTATCGAATCCAGGACGATCTCATTGGGATGCAATCAAGTGGACCTTCAAATACTTGAGGAAGACTACAGATTATGACATCATGTTCAGTAGATAGCAGAGTGATCCTTTAGTTGTGGGAGATGTGGATGCAGATTATGCAAGAGATTTGGATGACAGGAGGTCCACCAAAGGTTATGTGTTCATTCTTGGTGGAGGACCTATCTATTGGAAGTCTATGGTATAATTTCTAATTGCATTATCTACCACCAAGTTAATTATATGGTAGTAGCTAAGGCTACGAGGAAGAATTAATGAAACTGCGGGTTAGTGAGGAGTTGGGTATTCGAAAAGTCAGAGTTCAGCTGTTGTGAATGATAAATTATATCTTTTTTGGCAAGACCGATGTATCATGCAGGGATAAAATACAAGATAGTTTAACAATCAGGTTGGTATCTTCTGATGAGATTATTATTGAAGGATTCATGCTTAACAGTATAACATTAATATTGACAAACTTTATTAATATGCCACGAAGGTTTTCAAACATTTGGCGGACTTGAATTATCTGGGAGACTGCTGAATAGGGGTGCTTTGAACTATTACTTTGAAGTGGAGTTTCAAACATAGTTGGTTTCTTTAAGAGTTGAATATTTGTAGTGAAGTTGTGTGGCATCAGACTCTGTGAAACTACTGAGTTTGACAAATGTTTGTGGTATAGCAGTATCAACCTACTTAGGCGAAGACATTCACACCATATGAATATCCTCTTTTGTTGGGATGGGGAGGGAATGGCACGAAAACAACAAGTTGGGGGTTTTTTCCCCATGGTACAGTACGGTATATTTAGAGTATATAGGTATTTTTGTAATTTGGTAATATATAAGGTTATTATAAATACCCTCCTATGTAAACCTATTTCAAATATAATGAAAGTTTGAGTCATTATTCCCGTGGATGTAGGCACATTGCTAAACAACGTAAAATCTATGTTTTCTTCATTTTTCCTTACTATAATTTTATCACCATTGTTACATAAATCACAACAGTGTGGTTGTTGTCGTCTAGGTGCGGCATGTGGTTATCGTTGTCTTAGTGTGATGTGTGTTTGTTTCATCTTAGTACGATGTTTGTTTGTTATTGTCGTGGTGCGACGTTTATTTGTGTGAGAGTGATTCAAGGGAGCAAAGTATATCCGATCAGTAACAAGAAATCAAATCAATGGTCATCAATAGGCTACAAAACTTGAGTCATAGATATTCTAGTCACAATAGCAATATCAAATGTGTAGGCTTAACTATCAAATATATATGCTTTGAGCGGATTCATCATGTTATTGATCTGGATATTGTTTCATCCTTTATGAATTTTAGCGATTTTGATTATATGTTTTTATCCTTGTTGGTTTGGAAATAAATTAATGAGAATATAACAATGTAGGTCATTTGAAAAAAAAAAGAAAAAAAAGGAATGTTTGAAATATTTAAAAATATAAGTTTATTTGAAAAGGTTTCCACTCAAGTTAAAGATTTACAATAATATTGAATATCTAAATAATTCTTTAATACAAGCAACAAATAATTGCTTTTAGACACAAATTGCAAATATATTTAGTATTAATCCATGGATATTATCCATAAATCTTTGCTATATCACAAATTTTAATATAAAATATGAAGGAATTAAGGCAAACTAAGAAATAAAAAAATAATAATAATAAACCCTTTTTTTTCTATAGAATATTTTATTATCATGAGAGAAATTGACTAAAAGTAGAAAAATAATGTTTGAAAATTTTGAAAAACAATTTGTCTTTTTTTTTACTATTACCCAAATAAAAAAAATAAAAAAAAAGCTTTGCAAAGGGAATTTTGGATATAATATTGAAAATTTAGAAAATAAAGAATAATCATGGGGTCAAAAATTATTACTATTCTTGAATGTACAAAGTGAGATTCCTATGATCAAATCATATCATACTAAAAATAAAATGATTATTGTTTCAAAAAAATAAATATAAAATGATTAAGATAACATAATTAGGAAAGTACTAAAAACTTCTTTCACGTGTATATTGTTATAAATTGTTTCATTTAACGGTGAATGATCATAATGAGCTAATAATGAGAATCATTCATTTGCTTATAAATGAAGGTAAATATATTAACCTTCATTTATTACAATGTATATGAATGGTATAAAAAGTCTCTCCCATCTTTTGTAGAATCATCCCCAAGAAAGTTATTATCCCTATCTCTTTTGTCTCTCCATCCCTTATTCTCTCTCTCTCTCTCTTCTCATTTCTTAGTACTTTCTTTTCATTCTCTTTTCTTATATACAAAGAGAAAAATAAATTTTCTTTTACTTAAAGTTTGTATTTTACAATATTTTCCGCGACACGTTATCGACACGGAGCTTGCTCTCAAAGGCCAATTTCATAGCCCTAGGTTGAAGTTTATTTCAAGATTACATATTTGGTTTCACGTTGTAAACCAAAATCTATACTGCTATTTTTCAAAAGCAATCATAATACATTATTATCAAAAGTTTGTCGAGAATGTCAAATCTCACAAAACTTAAGTTTGTGGCACTTGACATTATCAGAAAGAATTATCTATCTTGAGCTCTCGATGTTGAGATACATCTTGATGCAATGAATCTTAGAGCTACCATCAAAGAATGAAATCAAGCATCCCTACACGATCACGCAAAAGCGTTGATTTTCCTTCGGCACCACCTCCATGAGGATTTAAAAAGTGAATACCTTACAATAAAGAACCCCCCACTTTATGGAATGAGTTGAATAGGAGATATGACCACCAGAAAACTGTGATTTTCCAAAAAGCTCGATATGACTAGATGCACCTAAGGTTGCAAGACTTTAAAACAATCAGTGAATACAACTCCGCATTATTTAAAATCAGCTCATAGTTGAAGCTGTGTGGAGAGAAAGTCACAGAAGAAGACATGTTAGAAAAAAACGTTTACCACATTTCATGCCTCAAATATGCTTCTACAGCAGCAGTATCGAGCGCGTGGATTTACAAAATACTCTGAATAGATATCATGTCTTCTTGTTGTTAAGCAAAATAATGAGCTTTTGATGAGAAATCACAAGCGTCGTCCAACTGGATCTGAACCATTTCTTGAAGTGAATGTGTTATCATCCAAAATCCATAGATGTGGACGAGGACGTGGACAAAGACTTAGGATTTATGTAGGTTTTGATTATCTGTTTATCATAAGATATCTTGAACCCTTAACAAGATATGTTTTTACAACCCACTTTGCGGATTGTCATTTTAATGAGAGTGTATTCCCACCGTTAGGGGGAGGAAAGTCGGTTTCAAAAGAACGACAAGAAATTACTTTGAATGCATCTATAATGTCTCATTTTGATCCTTGTACAAATCAATGTGAACTGGATGTTCAAATGATCATTCATTTGCAAAATCTTGCAAATCAATTACCAGACATTTTTATTGATACAAAGAAAGTGACAAAGTCACATATCTCGGTTGTGAATGCTCCAGCACGGATTGATGTCCCTGAAGGACAATTGGCAAATGAGTTAAAAAAACGCCTGAAGCGTGGGAAACATATTGACTCAAAAGATATAACTCCCCGGAAAAGGAGAACACAAAGGAGAATTGAAACCCCTAAAGAGGTACATAATAAACAAAAAGGCCCTGAAGAGGTATATGGTGAACAAGAGGCTCTTGTAGAGGCATATATTGAACAAAAAACCCCTAAAGAGGTTTGAGATAAAGAAACAGCCCCTAAAAAGATACATGTACCTGAAAATTATGAGATCTCAATTAGTTATGTAAACAAGGGATATAAATGATATTGAAATGATGTTATTATCAATAATGTTTTTGCTTTCCAAGTGGCTTTAGACCTCATAAGAAACAATGAGGATCCCGAACCACAAAAAGTTGGAAAATGTTAACATAGAAATGATTGGCCAAAATGGAAATAAGCTATGCAGGCAGAATTAAACTCGTTAATGAGACGATAAGTTTTTGGACCTATAGTCCAAACACCTAAAGGTGTAAAGCCTGTTGGGTACAAATGGGTATTTGTTTGAAAGCACATTGAAAATAATGAGATCATAAGATATAAAGCACAATTGGTAGCACAAGGTTTTCTTGTAGAAACCCGGTATTGACTACAAGGAAACATATTCTCTTATCAGGGACGCAATCGCTTTCTGCTTTCTAATAAGCTTAGCAGTCTCTAAAGGACTAGATACACATTTCATGGATGTCATCACAACTTATCTATATGGATTCGAAGATAATGACATATCTATGAAAATCCCTGAAGGATTTAAATTGCTTAAAGCAAATAATACAAAGTCTCGTAGTATGTGCTCAATCAAATTACAACGATCTCTATATGGATTGAAGCAATCCGAACATACGTATGTGGTACAATCGCCTTAGCGAGTATTTATGGAAATAAGGGTATTCAAACAACCCTATATACCTATGCATTTTTAACAAGAAATCGAAAATCGAATTTGCAATTACTGTTGTGTATGTTGATGATTTAAATCTTGTTGGGACTCATGAAGAGCTCACAAAAACATCAAAATATTTGAAAAATGAATTTTAAATGCAAGATCTTGGGAAAACAAATTTTTGTCTAGATCTACAGATCGAGCATTTCCTTTCTAGAGTTTTGGTTCACCAATCGACATTTACTAAGAAAATTTTAAAGCATTTTTATATGGATAAAGCACACCCTTTAAGTTCTCCAATGGTTGTCTGTTCACTTGATGTGAAAAATGACCTATTTTGTCTTTGTGAAATTGGTGAATAATTACTTGGTCCTGAAGTACCGTATCTTAGTGTCATTGGTGTACTCGTGTATCTTGTTAATTGTACTCGCCAACATATTACTTTTTCTATCAATTTATTAGCCATGTACAATTCTGCTCCAACCTAAAGACATTGGAATGATATCCATCATATATTGCACTACTTCCAAGGAATAATTGATATGTGTTTATTTTACTCAAAGGAATCAGAATAGCAATTGCCTGGATGTGCTAATGTAGGATACATTTCAGACCCACATAAGGTTAGATCACAAACAGGGTATGTGTTTAATTGTAATAGAACTGCTATTTAATGGAGATCCTTTAAGCAGACAATGATATTCACATCATCGAATCATTAAGATATTATAGCAATTCACGAAGCAAGTCGTGAATGTATATGGCTAAGATCGATGATTCAACATATCCAAGAATCATCCTAACTCCCCTCTATCAAAGCCGGTCCGATAACATTATTTGAAGATTATGTTGCATGCATTGCACAGATGAAAGGAGATAGAACTAAACACATTTCTCCAAAGCTCTTTTACACACATGAACTCCAGAAGAGTGGTGAAATTGATGTTCAACAAATACGCTCAAATGATAATCTAGCAAACTTATTCATGAAGTCATTGCTTAAGGGTTTCGTGGGAGAAATGACACTTGCCGATGCTTGGTGGAAATACAAAAATCCCGAAACCCGTCAAGGACCTAGTAGCATCAAAACTGAATTCTGACAAAGAGAAGGATGTAGGATTACCTTGTGTCGGTTCAAAGCAGGGCGAGGTGGTCGAGGGCAGCTTTAGACGAGTTAGCCAAGTCCTAGGTTCACCTCTAGCGGTATCCACCACGAGAAGAGTGGCGGAGCAACCTCGAGAATGATAGTCTCTGGAGGATAAGATGACTGATATGGAGTGGGAGGAAGCAGAAACGAGTTACCTCTCGATCTGGTATTTTCTGTTGGAGGATGACTTTCTGTGTGAACTGCACTATAAAGTTAATGTCAGTTTTGGGTTTCCCATAGCATTCTATTTATAGGAAACACCCCATCATGTCTAATGACCAAAATGCCCCTCACTCTAAGTGATGATAGGATACACGCATCCCTATGCGTTATGGCGAGTCCCATGGCCTAAGTCGAAGTGAAACCCGACCTTCTATTATCTCTCTAAGTGAGGGAGCTATCAGGATTCAGCAATCAGTGACATTTTATTCATGAGAATTAACTCTCATATATGGATCGCATCCCACGAATCCAGTTTCATATCTGACCCCACACACTCTTCTAAGTGTGTGACCCCAGAAGTATTAGAATCTGGTATGTTAGTACTTGATTGACTATTAAATTAAGCAAAGTCAAGATTGGTATCTAGCAACATCATGACCCCGATTAATGGGAGAGTGATTAGTGCGTACATACCCTTGCCATAGACAAATATCGCGCAATTCGTCCTTTCACCAAACTACTCCTAAGCAGTTCGGGGCTTGTGGACAATTGTGTAGCTCCTATCTTAGATTGGCTATGCCAAACCTAGCCAGTGATATTTAGCTTGTCCCGATTCATCACTCCAAGCGTTATGCACTTGAAGACCTCACCAGGCATTCTCCTCCTTGAGAGATTCTTGAGTAATGATTCCGACAAGAGGCCTTAGGTATACTCTCCCTTTATTAGGAGTGGCGAATCATTTGTTGGCTACTCAATTATCTCCAAACACCTCAAACTATACCCAATCCTCATCCAATGAGCGACCCCCTAAAAGGCAACATGGATTAAGGTCAAAGTACAGGATCAGCATCCAAGATATCCTTGAGCATCTCAAGTCTAAGGATACTTGCACCATTGCTATGATGAGACAATCATTTACATTTAAATAGATGATCCATATAATTGTCTCATTATAGGTCTCCGATGTACTTAGCTACTCTTAGCAAGCATCCACACGCCAACTCTGATCAACTCTTGATCACAATTTATAAGATCTACTACTTAATCCAATCAAGAAGTATGACATGTGCTAGTCTTTCCGGATCAACAATGCCCAGTCTTGTTGATCCTATGACTAGGGATAATTTAGACACTAACATAATTGCACATGATAGGAACCTTATTATCATGATCCCATCATGATTTCCTTCATGTAATGTTATGTATCATGGACTTCATTAATTCGATTAAAGATCTGTATCAATTCAACGTATGAATATCAAATTAATGAAGAAACCTTTCATATTAAATAATACGTTGTGCGTACAATAAGTGCTAATGGCGATTGCCTTTAGAGCACTTCTCTAACAAACTCCTATTTGCACTAAAGCCAATCACCCTTGTATCTCCATACCATAGGCTAGAACATGTGATTCGTGCTGCTTTTGGGAAGTGGCTTGATAGAGATCAAATAATATTTTGATGGAGTGGGTATTTTTCTCTATCTACATCATTCACACTTAATGATCTCTTTGATGAAGTAAGTATCCTCACGAGTAAAATGTTTGGACCTTTGATGAGACCATGGTTCTAGCTTGTGCTGTAAACCATTGTTGTCTAATACAAAAGTATCGAGATGAACAATGCTAGGTACCATCAAGTTGGAGCCGTGAGCTGTGATATGACGTATTCTTTAGTTGGCTTTAGAAGTTACGTGTACTCGATTGATTGTAGAATCATGATCGTTTCTTGTTTGGAACTCTTCTAACTTCTTGCTCCACACCATTCAATGTGAACCGCGTAACCTAGCGAGATTTGGAGTCATCTATCAGTTAGGCGGCATCACTATACCCTTCAACAGTAAGATCCCGTCTGCATAAATCAAAGAATACATCCTTAGTCATTCTCGAGTACTTGAGTGGACATTTTCTGACCACGATGACCCATTCTGGCTCTGATTGGTATCTGCTGAGCTTTCGAGGCATATGATACATGGGTCTGGCGTACATAACATAGCGTGCATGACAATCCTATAAGCCAAAGCATATGGTATCATATACATCGTGTCCTCTCATCCTGTAATACTGGGACACTAGAGACTTAGCGTGATCCTTGCCATGGGGATATATCACTCTCTTGGGCACTCCATGCTAAACCTCTTTAGCATCTTGTCTATGTATAGATTGTGAAGGCCAGAGCAACCTTTTAGTTACATTTACATAGATCTTTATCCGATATATAGTTTGCTTCTCGAGGTCTTTCATGGGATATTGGATAACCAAATTTTGGCCAGTTTTATCTTGAGACATCATTTCCTATCAGGAAGTATGTCATCCACATACAAGACTAGGAATCTTGTAAGACGAGAAAATCGATTTTCTCGAAAAGGAAGCAAAATCGTAATTTCGATCAAAAATTCGAAATTTATTCTCTAGATCTCGGATGGTTAAATGATTTCACCATTGGAATCGTCGTGAAATCTAGCTAGCACGTCGAGATTTCGGTGAATTTCGAGACCAGGTTGGGATTGCACATTTTGAGCGCCGGTGTCCGTCTTAGTAAAAAGCGATATTTGATGTGAAAAATCACATATAACGTAGTACTCATGTGCCAAAAGTTACATGAGTAGAGGAAATGATGGAAATGGGCCAGTAGAGATAATTGCGAATGTCGAAAATCAAAGCGAGGACATAAAATGTCATTTTGGGAATTCTTAAGTTAGATAAGACAAAATACCTAATAGTGTTGTCTTCTTCAAAGACCCTGAAAGACGGATCGGGGCGTATTTGGGGAGAGGCAGAGCGATTTTTGTGATTTATTTTTAGAGAGAGAACCTTCTCTCTAAAAGATCCGGCTAATCAAATGAGTCGAGATTCGTCGGAATAGAATGAGGTGGTTACAACGGCGGGAGCCCAGCGTGGGTCTAGGTTGAGGAATTTCGACAAACTCCGTGAGGTAGGGGATTCATCCTACTTGGGTTTTACACTTTATTTAAGTGTTTTATAATGTTTCGGTTGGATTGAGGCCTTGAACGGCCGTTTGATCGATCCCAAAACTTGGAACCGAATTGTTTTAATTTATGGAACCCAAATTTACAGTCCGTGACTGCTCACGGACTACTTGGGTGACTTATGGTGTAAATTATGTCATGGATTGTGTTGTGATATGTATAAGGCCGGAATGGCCATTGGACTCAAGTTCTGGTGGGCAAATGAGAAGCCGGGTTGTGACGGTAACCCCTACGAGGTTTCTATTTCACATGAATAGTGACTGCGAAAATACATTTTATTGTAGCGATGTTTAGTCGGAGTAATTCAAGTTGAATTGCTCGTGTTTGATCATTAGCCCAAATTACATGTGTTATATAATTGTATCGGAATTGGCATCATGCATTCCATATGCACTGGGGCACCTAGAACGATAGGAGTGAGTGCATGAGGTGGTTCATTGAGAGAGTGGTTTCGGAGGGTTGACTAATAATAATAATTATCGGAGGGTAGTCCATATAAAATATCAATCGTCAGAGTCGGCCCAATTGATATACATCGAAGGGTTGTCCACTAAATGAATGTCGAATTGGGTCAATACTTATATCGAAGGGTTGTCCAAAATTAAAAACAAATACCTTTGTTTGAAAATAATATTTCTCATACGTGGCTTAGGCAAGTGTGAGGGAGTCGGTGAGGACTCGGGGTATGAGTAGATCATGTAGACATTCAAGTAGGATCACGCATTTACTTGAATGTATGTTTTTCATTAGACGTGTATATGCACTTAGGTGGAGTAGCCCGTTTAGGGTGATTCCACTCTTGAAGGCGATGCTTCATACAATAGAGGATATTATTTTAATTACGAGGAGCGTGCGAGGAGATGACTCGTCATAGAGGTTGTTTTAGAAGAAAGCCGGGTTGTGGCTTTGGTTTTGATGTGTACACATGTATTATAACTCATAAGTTTGATACCATGTTGTGTAGTAATTTATTACTTCTTGGCCATTGTATATAGTTGAGATTTATTTGGATGAGTATTGGTTTATGGGCCCAGTGGCGTTTACTCATATATATGTCATATTGAAGCGTTGGGACCGGAGTTTTGTTCTAGGTGAGCTCCTCATACAAATGAGACTCTACCCGATTTTCGTGAACAATGTCGGTTTGGCGTTCCGCAGTATTCGCGAGGTTGGCGGGTTGTCGTCAAACAGGTTTGGGGCGTCACAGCTTGGTATCAGAGCTTAGGTATACGAATACCTAGGGAGCTCGGAGTTGGGTATCCATCACCACTTGGTGTGGTTCGATGTAGGTTTAGGTATGAGATTACCTAGGAAATCACGGGACAAAACTAGGACACGGCATGCATGTGTTTGGTGTGTTTTGTGTGATTTGATGAATTGTTGTGTGAAAAATTATGCATAACATGAATGATGTGTGATCATGTATTGTGTGGTTTGTGTGCTTAGTGTGTAGCACATAGGAGTGTTAGAAAAAAAATTTGGGAGTTTTACAGTTTGTAAAACTGGAAAAAGCAAATAAATTAAATAAATTTTTATAAATTTATTTGGTTTATAGAATAATGAAATAAAATTTTAATAAATTTTAAAGTTGAACTCATAAAAATGTTTGAGTTGTATGGATCACGTGTTAAAATCTACTTGCATGAAGGAAGTAGCAAGGAAGGCTACTAATAGAAATAAAAAAAAAAGATAAAGAAAATCATTTTCTAAGGTTTTAGTAGTGTGTAAAACTGAAGAAAATTGAATAAAATAAATTTTTATAAATTTATTTGAGTATTCTGGAAAATGAGAAAAAAAAAAAGGTATATATATATTTTTTTAGTGTTTTCCAGTAGCTGGAAGAAATGAAAAAAATAGTAATAATAATAATGAAAAACGAGAAAAAAAATTGGTGCAGGGACTGATTTGGGCTACTGCCCAATTGTATTGTGATAGAAGGCTTTGTATTGTGACATAGTGACTTTGGGAGTGTAGTTGGCTAGGTATTGTATTGCAAGATAAGGGTTTGAATGGGTAGAAATTGTATTGCAATAGGGAAGAGTTATATTGCAAGAGAGGAGGCTTGGCGGCAGAGAGCAGTAATCACGATCTAATTTTTGTATCGTGTTCTTGAGCTATGAAATTTGAAGGGGCAAGGTTTAGCCATGGCTACACATAGTGTATTGTGACCAAAGTGGCTAGGTGGCTGGGCATTATGTCGTAGGGTGGGGCGCGATACGGTCGTGCTGCGGCGGTGCTGCGCCACGATCGCGGCGGCCAGGGCGCTGCGACACGACAAGCATCCTACGATACGGCCGGGGCCACGGTACGACACGGCGTGCGCCCGCGATCTGACCGGTCATGCGCAGCGCTTGTGTTGTTTGGGCCCGTAATTTGTGCACTTGAATTGCACCCGACTGTTTTATTGATTCGACTCGATCTTGTTTCTAAGTCCTTTATTTGGACCGGTTCATGAACAACGCCATCCTGAAAAAATTCGAAAAAAAAAATTTTAAAATCAAATCAAATGGGATAATTTTGAAAAAATGAAATTTTAAATAAAATTTTTTGTGGATAAAAAATGATTTAACATGTGAAATGATTGTCGCATGGCATAAATGCAGGGACATTAGATATGAGCCCATTTTACGTATGAATAGTGTCTAGTTTTGTGCTTATGCCTTAGAGATACTGTATTGTATTTAACTGTCATTTGAACTATGTAGATGGCTAGTAGAGGACAAGGACGTAGAGGGCGTCCACGAGTGCCGGATTAGGCACCAGAGCGTTTGACCCGACCACGAGTGTTTGATCGTGGGCCTTTGTAGAGGCTGTAGGTATTGCTGCGGCAGTATAGCCTGGTGGTATAGCGGAGTAGTCGGGGAGGTCTAGTAACCTCAGGAGGTTTAAGGCGTGTATCATCCTCGGAGCATTCACAAGGGAGGGAGATCCGATGAGTGTGAGACCATTGGTTTATGCGGATCGAGAAGGTGTTAGAGGCCATGGGATTACCTCACGGGCCGACCCGGGATCGGGTTCGGCTGCGTTAGGCTAGAGGGTGAGGCCCAAGTATGGTGGAAATGGGCAAGGACCTCTAAAGACTTGACATGGGCAGAGTTTCAGGAGCTGTTCATGGGTAAGTACTTTCCAGGATCTTTGCGAGGCATGCAAGGCTCGGGAGTTCCTAGAATTTGACGGGGGTGATGGTGATGGATTATGTGGCTAGGTTCACGAGTTAGCCCCAGTGCGATGATTACGTGGCCCTGGTTGTAGTAAGGTTAGGAGATTTGAGAATGGACTGAAGTTGTTCATTTGGGCCAAGATTGTAGGACTTCGCCTATAGGATATGGACTCCATGGTTAGGATAGCCCTGACCATAGAGAGAGAGATAGAGGATGCTCGGAGCACTCGGGATGCGGGTGTTGGTAGCAAGAGGAAGGAGAGCCGGTCTTCTTCTAGTATATAGTTGGGCTTAGAGGTCGAGACCTTAGAGAAGCCTTTGTGTGTGAGTTCTCCCCTAGGGATTAGGGCGAGAATAGGGATGATATGTCGAGGTTGCGAGTTGGAGATCTTGGGGACTCTACTCACAGTGGACTTGAGGATCATGGACATGTCAGAGTTCGATGTCATCCTAGGGATGGATTGGGCGGCGACTACGGGGGTTGTTATCGATTGGCGTAGGAGGGTTACCGCCTATATGCAGGACGGTACTCGTGTGGTATTTGGGGAGACGAAGCATGACGGTTTTGCCCAGAGACAGGTTCTGAGTCAGTGTCGGGGGCGAATTAGCGGGTTGGCTAAGCGAGCCTTACCACACAGGGACGAGGAGAGACGGACTTAGATCTACCTCGAGTAGTGTGCTAGTATGGATGTTTTCAGGATGAGGCTACGGGTACCTCCACAGAGGATTGTAGACTTCAGTATCGAGTTACACCTTGGTACATCGCCCATCTCTATGACTCCGCATAGGATGGCACCGGTTGAGTTGCGGGGAACTACGAGAGTCCAACTACGAGACTCTTTTGGAATGAGGATTCATTAGGTAGGGGCACTTCACCATGGGGCGCTCCGGTTACGCTGCGAAAAAGAAGGACAGAGACCGCCATTTGTACATTGATTCTTAGACGAGTTGAATAGGGTTCTGATCAAGAATCGGGTACCCATTGCGGGATTGACGATTTGTTTGATCAGTTGAGAGGAGCGCAAGTCTACTCCAAGATAGACCTTTGCAGCGATTACCATCGGCGAGGGTTAGGGATCTGAGATATCCACTGGGACGGCCCGTTTAAGACACGTTATAGGCGCTGAGTTTGAGTGATGCCCTTTGGATTGGCGAATCGCCCGGTAGTATTCATGGATCTCATGCATGGGTATTCCAGCTATCTAGATGTCGGTTTGTGTCGTGGTCTTCGTGGATGGCGTCTTGATACACTCCGGTCGAATTGGGACATGATTATCGCGGGGATTGTAATTCTGATTCTTTGGAGATCATCGGTTATCGCCAAATTCGATAAGTGGGGTTTGGCTTCTTGAGGTGAGATTTTGGGACACGTGGTGTCGGCGTGGCGATCGGTGGATCCGAAGAAGATTCGATCTTAGTGATGAGTTGGGAGGCCCAGAAGTGGGTCTTGAGATCGCGTGGTTTCTTAGGACCAGCCGCTATTCTGGCGGGAAATTCATTGAGGATTTCTCACGATTAGCAATACCTATGGCGGATTGACCGGAAGGAGGTCGAGTTTGGCTGGGATGGCCGATGTGAGGGAGCGTTCCGGGGTGAAGGAGACTTACGCGGCTCCTATCGCGATAGTCCGGACGGACGGGTACCACCGGTGTATTGTGATGCCTCGGGGCTAGGACTAGGATGTATTTTTGATGCGTTGGGAGGGTAGTAACATATGATTCCGTGGGTTGAAAAATCATGAGCGAATTACCCCACACGGGACATGGGTTGGCGGTAGTAGTCTTCGCCTTGAAGATTTGGGCGCCAACTACTTATATGGCGAGGAGTTTGGGTGTACTGAGACCCGCGAAGTGCATTATATTTTCACGCGGCGGGATCTGATATGAGGCAGCGGAGATGGATGGAGTTCCTAGAGGGATTATGACTTCACTTTGCATTACCATCACAGTAAGGCAAAATGTATTAGGCTGATGCACTTTCCGGTCGAAGTCGTGAGGAGCATTAAGATAGTATGGCTTCAGGGAGTGGGGATGCTCGAGGCCCATGGGGCGAGTTTGGATTCTGATGCAAACGGCCGGGCACGGGGGTGGGTGGAGTTTAGTGGCTGCGGAGTCTACGATGAGTGATCGAGTCCCGGTGGCGGGACGTAGAGATGAGTGTGCAGGGGACCCGGTCTGGTGGGGTGCAGATCTAACGAGGGGCTGGACCATCACACATATGGTAGTCTTCGGTGTGAGGACGGGTAGTGGTTCCCCCATTCGACTATTTGAGAGAAGATTCTTAGGGAGTTTTCAGCTCTCGATTTGACGATGCATCCGAGGTGGCCGCGAAGGTGTACCGAGATCTTCGTCGCCAGTACTATTGGAGCGGGATGAAGAGACACGTAGGGGACTGTCACGTGATGTCTCACGTATGTCGACGAGTAAAAGTGAAAGACATCGAAGCCAGCGAGTATGTGACCATTGGAGGTAGCTGAGTGGAAGTGGGAGCACGTCACGATGGACTTTGTGACCCATTTACCACGGACGCAGCAGAGGCATGACGCGGTATGGGTGATAGTGGACCGGCTCACGAAGTTGGCACATTTTCTAGCCTTGCGGATGACCTTCACATTGGAGTGATTATAACAGGTTATATATTGAGAATGGTCATTTTACCTTAGATCACCGGTATCCATAGTGTTGGATAGGGACGAGGTTTACAGGCGCACTTTTGGAAGAGTTTCCAAGGTTATGAAGCTCTGGTGACGATGAGTACAACTTTCCACCCTCGAGACGGATGGTCGATGCGAAGGACTATCGGTGTTATAGGACATCGCTGCGAGCATCGTCACAGATCGTAAGGGTGGGTACGGAAAGAGCATTTCTTCGCAGTGGAGTCGCTACAACAAGCAGTTATCGAGCAGTCATCACGAGATGGCACCATATGAGGCATTGTATGGGAGAATTTATGTAGGTCATTTTGTTATGTTGGACCGAGGTGGGAGAGAGTTCCATCACTGGTCGTGATCTGATTAGAGACACCTCCGAGAAGGTGATCTTGATACGACAGCGTCTTCTCACGGCTCAGAGCCGGCAGAAGAATTATGCAGATGTACGACGTCGACCCTTAGAGTTCGAGGTTGGGGATCACGTTTTCTTGAAGGTGATGCCTAAGAGATGAGTGGTTAGGTTCGGGAAGCGAGGAAAGTTATCACCGAGATTCATTGGGCCTTTCGAGATACTCGAGGATGAAGCAGCGTGCGTGCCGGTTGGCTTCTGTGACATGTCGGAGTGTCGCGAGGTGTTTAGTCTCCGTGCTCTAGGAGTACGCCAGATCCAGCTCATGTAGTGGATTGGGGAGAGATTGAGGTCGACACATATGGGACCTTCGAGGAGGGACTAGTGTGCATTTTGGATAGCCATGATTAGGTTTTGCGGCCTTGTCTTAGTGAGGCTAGTGAGGTGCTATGGCGGCCTTTATGGAGTGGAGAGTCCACGTGGGAGGCGTGGGACTGATCAGACCATATCCCTTCTTGTTTAGGGATGAAGGTATGTGATTAGTCGTTTAATAATTAAATGACAGAGTTTACATCGTAGTAGAATTTACCGTTATATGCATGTGAGTGATGTGATTGTCAATTTCGAGGCAGAATTCCTTTTAAAGAGGGGAGAGATTGTAAGAACCCGAGAAAATCAATTTTTCTCAAAAAGGCCAAAATCGTAATTCAGAGTCAAAAATTCGAAGTTATTCTCTAGATCTCGGATAATGTGAAGCAGTTTCACCATTGGAATCGATCTCGAAATCTAGCTAACATGTCGAATTTAATCGAATTCTGAACAATTGGGATTTGCGCGTTTTGAGCCTGCAGTATCGGATCTTAAGTAAAGCGATATTTGATATGGAAAAAATCGTATAACATATGTTTCCATATGTCATAAGTTATGAGTAGAGAAATGATGGAAATGGAGCCAGATAGTGTCAAATCTTAGAAATCAAGGCAGGGACATAGATGTCATTTTGGGAATTCTTAAGTTAGATAAAGACAAAATACCTAATAGTGTTGTCTTTAGCTGAAAGAGCCTTTAGAAAGGAACAGATGTCCGAGACGCTTAGCTGGGGAGGCAGAAGCACATTTTTGTCATTTATTTTAAAGAGAAGGCAACTTCTCTAAGATCGATGATTAATCAAGCCCAGTCGGAGTCGTCGAGACGAAGCCAAAGTGGTTACGCACGGGCTTAGCGTGGAGTGCAGAAATGTTGAGGAGTTTTGACAAGTTTCAGTGAGGTAAGTTCATCACACTTGGGTTTACTTTATTTAAGTGTTTTATAATGTTTCGGTTGGATTGAGCCTTGAGCAGTAGTTTGGTCGATCCCGAAAACAGGCAGGGTGTTTGAATTTATGGAACCCATTTCTGATGCAGCCATTGCTCACGGACTGTTTGGGTGGCTAATGGTGTAAATTATGCCATGGATTGTGTTGTGATATGCATAAGGCCGGAATGGCCATTGGATTCGAGTTCCTGGTGAGCCAGCGGCCCGAAGCGTGAGCGATAACCCTAGAGGTTTTCTTGTTCATGTGAATAGTGACAAGAAAATAAATTTTTGTGTGAAAAGTTTGGTCGAGTAATTCAAGTTGAATTGCTCGTGTTTGATCATTAGCCCACGTGAGCTAATTTTTATGTAATGGATTGTGAAATTACATGACATGTTTGTGTGATTTAAATTATGTGAATATATGCATGATTATATATTTACATGTGTTATATAATTGTTTGAATTGGCATCCGCCACATTCCATATGCCTTTGGGGCACCTGACGATGGAGTGAATGCATGAGGTGGTTCAGTGAAATTAGTTTCGGAGGGTTGACTAATATTAATAATTATCGGAGAGGTAGTCATATAAAATATCGTCGTCGAGTCGACCCAATTGATATACATCGGAGGGTTGTCCACTAAATAGATAATCGGAGTCGGTCCAATACTTATATCGGAGGGTTGTCCAAAATTAAAAACAAATACCTTTGTTTGAAAATAATATTTCTCATACGTGGCTTAGGCAAGTGTGAGGGAGTCGGTGAGGAGTCGGGGTATGAGTAAGATCAATGTGAACATTAGTAGGATCACGCATTTACTTGAATGTATGTTTTCATTGGAGCATTGCATATGCACTTAGGTGGAGAGTAGCCCATTTAGGGTGATTCCACTACTGGGCGATAGCTCACCCTGTCGAGGGATATTATTTTTCAGGTACAGGGAGCGTGCGAGGAGATGGCTCATCATAGAGGTTGTTTTAGAAGAAAGTCGGGTTGTGACTTTGGTTTTTATGTGTACACATGTATTAGAACTCTATAAGTTTGATATATGTTGTGTAAGAGTAATTTATTACTTCTTGAAACTATTGTATATAGTTGAGATTTATTTGGATGAGTATTGGTTTATGGGCCCAAGTAGTCGTTTTACTCATATATATGTCATATTGAACTTTTTGGGACAGGTTTTGTTCATGGGTAGAGCTCCTCGTACAAAGGAGACTACGCTCAGATTTTAAAGTGAACAATGTCGAGTTTACTGGGACGTTCGAGTATTCCATGGAGTTGACGAGTTGTCCAACGGACACCTCCCGGTTTTAGGGCATCACAAATCATTTGCCACTTCCTCTTGTCTTCTTATATACCTGAGCTCGTCAAATTTTGTGAGAAACCAAACTCTTTGATTGTCTCATCGTCGGATATTCGACTCCTAGATGCTTGCTGACCATAAATGGATCACGAAGTTTTGCATACTTTATTGCCACTTTCAGATGTGAAACCTTCAGGTTGTGTCATATACACCTCCTCGGTCAGGTTTCCATTGAGGAAAGCTATCTTCACATCCATTTGCCATATTTCATAATCATAATGAGCGGCGATGGCTAGGAGTGATGTATGGATTTTAACGCATAGCTGCTGAATTTGAAAGTCTCGTCATAATCAACTCCTTGTTTTTCTGATAACCCTTAGCCACAAACTGGCTTTATAGGTACATTACCTTCTGTCGTCTTCTTCTTGAGAAGTCCATTTTGCACCCTATGGGTTTTATTCCTTCAGGTGGATCAACCAAAGTCCATACTTGGTTGGTATACATGGAATCCATCTCTGACTTCATGGCATTGAGCCATTGATCAGACTCTGAACTATTTAGAGATTCTTCGTAGGTAGTTAGCTCATCATTTTCTATGAGCAATACGTCCTTTTGTTCGCTAATGAGAAATCCATATCTCTCTAGGATAGAACGTATTCTACTTGTCCTACGAAACACTTGTGTTTTAGAAGAGTCAGCTATTAATTCATCATTATGAATTAAACTGATTGATCGGATAAGGCAAGTGTTAGAGCATCTTGAACTTTGCAAGCTCCTTTGCTCCTTGTCTTCTCGAGAGAGCTCTTTTCTAAGAAGACAACATGCTTTGAAATAAACGACCTTTGTTCCAGTGTTGTAAATTGAATCCTCTTGTTTCTTTAGGATATCCCTCTGAAGCAGGACGCCTCGAGACTGGCTTCAAGCATCGTGTTAATAAAACTCACATAAGCAAGACAACCCCATATTTTCATGTAAGAAATATAGACTACATTTTAGTAGTTCATATCTCGTATGGAGTAACTGGCCCGACTTGGATGGGACTACGTTTTGCGTATAAACAACGGTCTCAAGTGCATAACCCCAAAAGGATTTAGGTAGGTTTGCCTTGCCCATCATAAATACCATGTCCTATGAGGTTGGTTCCTTCTCTCGATACACCATTGTGTTGTGGCGTGTAGTGGAGTCCATGGGTGAAATCCCATTAATCCTGAGATAATCCCGAGAAGCGGCAGCAAGTACTCACCACCTCGAGTTTAGATCAAAGTGCTTTTCTCTTCCTCCCGAGTTGTTCTCTACCTGCGATTTTTGAATTCTTTGACTTTTTCAAAGGCCTCAGACTTATACCTCATGAGATACAAGTACCCATATCGTGAATAGTCATCGATGAATGTTATGAAGTAAACAAAACCACCTCTGGCATGCACAGACATAGGACCACATACATCAGTATGTATAAGGTCTAATAGTCCGTTTGCTCGTTCATCCTTTCCCTTAAAAGGTAACTTGGTCATTTTGCCTAACAGCATGATTCACATGTGTCAAAAGATTCATAATCAAATGACCACTAGCTTCACCTTGTGTAACTTCAGGTCATGCGTCTCGCTTATATGGCTAAGGCGACAATACCATAAATATCATGATTTCAAATTATCTCACTTTTTGTCTTTTCTTTTGTCATTGATATTGAAGATTGGATTTGACATATCTAATATGTAAATCCATTGCTCAGATTTGTGGCATAAAACATCATTTAACATAATCTGATAACTATTGTCACAAAATTTAAATGAAACCCTTCTTTGTTTTAAAATTGAAACATAAATGATGTTCTTCGTCAAGGCCTTTTGCAAACAATTGTCTAAATATAAACAAAACCAGCAGGGAGGTTCGAATATAAGTCTCGATGACCGCTAGCTCTTGCACCATTACCTGGGAAGGTCGGACTCCCAACTGTGAGCTTCCTGGCGTCTCACAAGGCCACACATATCAGTACATATGTGTGAGCCACAACCGATATCCAATACCCAAAGGTTTCCATAAGAAACAGTATTAACTTCAATGACATAAATACCTAAAGGTGTTGGTGCATCACATGCCGCCTTCCTTTTTGACTCCATGTAGGCCTTACAATTTCTCTTCCGTGGCCTTTGTTGCCACAATGGAAGCATGTACCTTTTGAGGATGACTCCTTGACCTTTTTCTTGGCCGCCCCTCCCTTTTGCTTAGTGATTTTTCTCGTCTTCTTATTCTTAGAACTAGAAGAGTTTACAAGCATCACAGTTTTACCTTCCTTCATCAAGGTAGGTTCAACTGTTTTAAGTAGGTTGATCAGCTCAGGTATGGTGGTCTCTTTATCGTTCATCCTGTAGTTGAGCACAAACTGTGCAAAACTATCGGGTAAACCAGCTAGAATCAAGTCTATACTTGTTTATTGTCATACCAAAGCTGATTGATCAAACTTCTTTATGTACCCATGCATCTTCAATGCATACTGTATTAGAGATGTCCCCTCTTGCATCCTGGAGCGAAAAAGCATTTTAGAGACCTCGAACCTTTCGGATCTCGCTTGCTGCTTTAGATGGGCAACTATGTCATAAGCTGTCATAGCCTCATGTTGTTTCTGAAGCCCTGGAGACATCGATGCAACGTGTCTTGTCATCGAAGTGCTTAAGGTAGCCTATCGGTCTCCAAACGGTGGGGACAACGGTAGTGGGGCATCAAGGACATAAGCTATCTTTTCTGCCCTGAGAACAATTCTCAAGTTCCTTAGCCAGTCCATGAAATTGGTCCCGGTCAATTTATTGGCATCTAATATGGATTGCTGAGTTCCACGATGAGTGACATGTTTGATTGATGCAACTTTAGATGTAAAGAGGTATGTTAGATTGTACTTAAAATGCATAATTATTACGGCTTGATAATCACGCATAATGGCTCCTACTATATTATTACGAATCCATAGCCCTCACTATTGATCCAAGAGAACCTATAAGGAGGTTCTCTTAGCAGGTCGATATCCCATATCACCGAGAATCACCTTAGGGTTAGCCCAACAAGCTATCTCGGGTCAAAAGGGTAGGTATACTTGATCATACCAATAGCATTCATACGCAATTTAAGGAATCCAATATCACTTCGAGTGACCTTAGGGTTAGCCCAACAAGCCATCTTAGATCAATAATTATTCCCAGAATTTGTCACGATGCAACTTCTCCGAATCCGATTACTATCAAGCTGTTGATTTGTGCTTATCCAGCAGGTTATCATCTCATGATACGTGTACATCTTATGTATACTAGCCCGGTACTGCGTCCTATCGAGCATTAACGCGAAATTTAGCCTAACAAGCTAGTGAGTCTAGTTAAGGCAACCCGCGATGAAAACTCATTTTCCATGGATGGGAACATGCTCTTGTGGAGGAAGGCTTGAGGTTAGCCAACCCAACCTCAATCTCCCGAAAGAAAGGAATCTGTTCACATATTATCAGAGTGGAAAGGCGTTAGCCTTAATATTATTAATGGAGGGTTTTCTTTATTTAAGTTTCATCCTTTTCATTAGCATGCATTATCCATTCATCTCATGAAATTATAAGGATAGTTACTCTAACTTCTGCATGATTATAAGACATCCCCAAATCAATTCCATGAGCCATAATGGAATTGACTAGCTTAAACCTTGGGATATGCATGATTATTACAACCCTTTAAAATAAATCAAATTTACAATCTTCAAGGTCTTCTTTCTTGGATCCTTCTCCACACTTCTTTCTCCCTTTGCATCTTCAACAACTTATCCTAATCCTGTGTAATCTAATTACATACATTTAATAAGAATAACCTTAAGTTACATTTGAGGGAGATTTAGATGAGAAGAGAAGTACATAGAGACATTAGAGAGAGGTAGAGACACAC
Source organism: Tetrastigma voinierianum (assembly GCA_016808115.1). Classification (NCBI taxonomy): domain Eukaryota; kingdom Viridiplantae; phylum Streptophyta; class Magnoliopsida; order Vitales; family Vitaceae; genus Tetrastigma; species Tetrastigma voinierianum. The sequence continues at coordinate 256,930 of JAEQBH010002429.1, read as the reverse complement.
AGGCCCTATTTATCCAAAAAGAAATAACAATCAAATGCAGTATGCTCAATCACCATTGGGAAAAGTCCATAATCATCCATCATGCTAACATACACCCTTAAATCTGTATTCTCTAACGCAATCCATCGAAAGTTGAAGGTAATGGTACTTGTGATTTCAAAAGCACATTAAGGTTTTTCAACCGCGAAATAAAATTGATCCATTTTGTTTTTGTTCAACATTTGAACGATGACCTCAATTCAACACTTGAACTAAAATTTTCCTACGTTGTAAAATGAAAATTCGATTTCGGAAAAAATAACAAAATCGTAATTTCGGTAAAAATGCAAGAATTTTACAGATACCGGATGATGGCGGATTTAGTTGGGTCATTCTCGAAATCACTTCACCACGTTAATTTTCGTTGAATTCCGAGACAGTCGGAATTTGCACGTTTTTCTAGGAAACGAGCGTCGGGTGGGACACTTGGTGCATTTTGAGTTGCACACAGTGTGCCACATGTCAAGCATCAAATTCAGTCAAGTTGAGCTTAAGGTGGGACCCACGATGACACATGGCATGATGCCATTAGATAGAAAAGTCAAAATAGTGGGAAGAATGGACAAAATTGGAATTTTGGCAATTGTTAATGAGTAGGACAGATGAGCAGTGTTAAATCTTAGCCCGAAAGACAAAATGGGCAAAAGCGTGTGTGTTTGGTGGTGGAGTCTGAAAGCTAGGTTTTGAGTTTTAGAGAGAGAAGGTGTGCCTTCTCTTTCGATTCTATTAATCAAATAGTCAGTTTCTTCGAATGAAAGGAGAGAGGTTGCTCTACGCATCGAGTACACGATGGGCCTTGGAGTTCGGGTTTGATGACTCGAGTGAGGTAGGGTTTTATCCTACTTGTTTTACTCTTGATTTAAGTGTTTTTGTGATGTTTATTGTCGGTTTGAAGCCGTGAGTGGTATTGATGGTTTCAAAACTTAAAGCAGAAATAGCAAGAAATTTTAGAGATCCATTTAGGCTGTCAGTGTCGAGTTTAGGAATGATTTGGGTGTTTGTGCATGTTATATAATAAATTGTGTTTTTGGTGAGTAGGAGACCGGAAATGGGCGTGGAATTCGGTTTCACAGAAGGCAGACGTTTGGTGAGTGGGGTGCCGAGATGACCTGTGATACATTTAATTTATTAGAAACTTGTCAGGGTTTATAATAATGAATTGACCAAAAATGTCCATAGGTTGTGTGTATGAAATGAATTGCTTGAGTTGAGTGGAAATAGATAGGTTAATGCATAAGCTTGATGTGTTAATATGATTTGCTCAATTATATGGAATATAATTGTGTGTATAGGCCATTGGAGATGAAATTGTGATTTGCTCAATTATATGGAATATAATTGTGTGTGTATAGGCCATTGGAGATGAAATTGTGATTTGCTCAATTATATGAAATATAATTGTGTGTATAGGGCATTGGAGATGAAATTATGATTTGCTCAAGTGAGCTAATTTGGGTGTTGGTTGATCCATGTGTTGAATTACACATGTAGTGTGAATGTAAATTTGAGAATATATGCATTTTTATATATATTGGTATAAAAATGGTTGAAATGGCATAATGCATTTCATGTGCGGGCCAACCTAGAAATTAGGTGTGAGTGCATAACACGAGTTTTTAAAAGCGAGCGTGATTGCGAAGGAATTTCACGAGGATGATTTTAGAAGAATAGGGGTTGGGAGACGATCCCAGCGGATCGTTTCGGATGAGGACCATGACTGTTTAGGGAAGTTCTCCAACACCTTAAGCCTCGGAGAGTAGTCCCATTTTCTGGAGCATTCGGTGGTTTATTTTTCAAAGACCAACAGTTTTGTTTTGAAAATGATATTTTCTCATACATGGCTTAGAGCGAGTGGCTGGGGGGTCGGTGAGGACTCGAGACATGGGAACGGGCATGTAGACATTTTAGTAAGATCACGTATTTACTTGGTATGTGTTTAAATTAAAGCATTGCATATCTTGCTTAGATGAAAGTAACCATTTAGGGTGATTCCACTCTTGGGTGATAGCTCCTTTTTATTCGAGGAATATTTTTAGTCTGGGGGAGCGTTCGAAAGGCGGCTCATTTTAGGGAGCCGATTTTAGAAGAAAGTGGGTTGTCGCTTTGATGTTTGGATAATATATTATTAAATTATAGATTTTTAATATGTATTTGTATTAAAAATATTAAATAACTCTTTAACTATTGAACGTAGTTGGGTATGTGTTTGATGAGTATTGATGCGAGGGCCCAGTGGTATTTTACTAATTATGTGTCTCATGATATGAGGCGTGCTATAGATTTCCACGGGTTGAAGCGGGTAGTCAGCGGACACCCGAGTTTGGGGCGTCACATACATCCTTTTCATTGACACTTGAATAAATGCGATTCAACATCTTGAATCCACGAACACGATTGACTTCTTGAATCATAAGAGCACTATTTAACTCCTATTGGTTCAACACCTTGAACCATTATTCAGATTCAACACTTGAACCGTAATTTTTCCCAAATGAGGTTTTTTGTCATAATTTTTCTCTTAGGTAATTTCAACATGGTTTTCGAAATCCATGATTCTAGAAATTTTAAAGTTGAACGGTTCAATTTTAATTCGCACATTTCTATTTCAAACACATAAGAATGGCGTGTTCAAAACTTGTGCAAAACCATACAAGAAACGTAATGAACAAGGCACCAACAGTCCTTACACGTTGCGACGTCATCATGTCGCGACGTCAAAACGTCGAGATGTCACCACGTCGCAACGTTGGAATGTTACCACCTCGCGACGTTAGAACGTCGCGACGTTGGGAGTGTTTGACTCAAACGTCATGTCAAGTCACTTCAGGTCACAACATGTCACGTCACGTCACATCACGTCATGTCGCAACATCGAAACATCACGACGTTGTTGGAAATTTATGAGCAACGTCGCGACGTTGGACACGAATGTCGCGACTTTGTTACTTTGTTGTTTTCCGTTAAGAAAGTTGCAATCAAATCTTTAGACTTTTTGGTGTTCTTTCTTCATGTTAACTATCCTAGATCATCTCATGACCACATACATCAAGAATAACACTGGATCTAAACCTTTTCATACCAAAAATCTCATTTTTGAAACTTTGAAAAACATGGGTACCAAAAAATCGAAAACTCTCAACATTAATCGATTTTGATGCACCTGAGAATTGCTCGATACCAACGAAAGTTTCGTGGGGCTTGACCTTTTTACGATGGTAGCGAGGAGCTGCGGAAATCGACAAAAACCCATCCAAAAGGACCCTGAAACGGCATCAAACGATTCTACAACAAAGGGTGTAGGATTACCTTGTGTCGGTTCCCAGCCCAGAGTTGGTGATCGGGGGCGACTTTAAGAGGCCGAACCAAGTCCTAGGTTGGCCTCTGCGGGTATCCACACGAAGAGTGGCGAAACTGACCTCGAGGCAACGGTCTCGGAAAGGGTCACCGGTGCTGGCCAGATCCCGATCAGAGAGGAAGCAAGGCAGGAATCTCGATCTACAGAGACATTTTCTTGGAGATGAGAGTACTTTGGCTTTTCTCATGAACTCCCTTTTCTCTCAAAAGGCCATCATCATTTTTTAGGGTTTCCATAGCATTCTATTTATAGGAAAACCCCCCATCATGTCTAATGACCAAAATGCCCCTCACTCTAAGTGATGATAGGATACATCCCACATGCGTTGTGAGTCTACGTGGCACTAAGTCGAGGTATGGCTTGACTATTATCTCTAAGTGAGGGCTTTCAACCGAGATTCCACTAATCGTGACATTTCATTCAGCGAATTAACTCCCTCATATATGGATCACATTCAAATCGTTTCATATCGACCCCACACTCTTCTAAGTGTGATGTGGAGTTTCGAGTTATGTGGCCACTTGATTCAAATATTTGAATTAAGCGAAGTCGAATTGGTATACAGCAACATCATAACCACACAGATTGGCGGGAGTCGAGTGAATTACATTTGCAAACCCTTCCATAGACAAATACTGCGCAATTCGTCATTTCACCAAACTATACCCCACTTGGTTCAGATACGCATGGACAAAGTGTAGCTCATTGGCCCAGCATACACTTTTGCCGAGTGATATTTATCTTGTCCACACGATTCATCACTCGAGCGTATGCGCCGAAGAAGACCTCCTCGAGGCATTCTCGCCTCTGGCTAGAGATTCTTGGAGTAATGATTCCGAGCAAGGGCCTTTGATATCTTTCTCCCTTTATTGGGAGTGGCGAATCAGCTATTGGCTACTCAATTACCTCAAGAACTGCCTCAAACACTTGATCTCATCCATTGAGAAGAGACCAAGAGACGATGGCTAGTTAAGGTCAAAGTGCAGGGATCAAGCATCGAAGATATCACGGCCCGAGCACCGCAGTCTAAGGACACTTGCACCATTGTTATGATGAGACAATCATCCTACATTTAAATAGATGATCCCATATGATTGTCTCATTATAGGTCTCAGATGTACTTAGCTACTCTTAGCAGCAAGCATCCACCACCCCTTGACTCGATCAACTCTTGATCACGAGTTTATAAAATCTTTGTTTGATCCAATGAAGTATGACATGTATTTAAGTACATGGGATCAACAATGCCCAGTCTTGTTGATGTCTATGGCCCCGGGGATAATTTAGACTGTAACATAATTGTACATGATAGGAATCTTATTATCATGATCGAAGTATTCAATTTCGCCCGTGACCCATGTTATGTATCGTGGAGCAAATTGGTGAATTAAGATTTATATCGATTCCAGCGTATGAATATCAATTAGCGAAGAAGCCTTTCATATCAAATATCACGTTCAATGGCATTGCAATGGATGCTAATGGCGTTTGCCTTTGGAGCCGCCTACAACGATTGGCAACGCCAGCGTTCGAAGGTAATAAATAAGATTGGAATGCGGCCGTTGAAGGATATTGACATGAGGGGTAGAGCATGACATGATGTTAAATATCTTTGCCACTTTTTTCTTCGTTCAGGTTTTGTCCCACTGAGTTTTACTAGCAAGGTTTTTAACGAGGCAGTCCTAACAAGCTAAGAACAACCTCTAATATCATAAGAATATTATACTCTTTTTCCTTCGTTAGGTTTTCCCATCGGGTTTTTATTAGCAAGGTTTTAATGAGGCATATTCTTGATACTGGTCAATCAATGTGAGTGTTATAAATTGGTTCATTTAATGGTGAATGACCATAATTAGCCCATAATGAGAATCATTCATTTGCTTATAAATGAAGGTGCATTATCCTTCATTACAATGTATAGTCAAAGCCTCAAAAAGCCTCTATTTTTGTAGAATCATCATGAGAAAGTTATTCTCCCTATCTCTTTTGTCTCTCAATCCCTCATTCTCTCTCTCTCTCTCTCTTCTCATTTCTTAGTTATTTCTTTTCATTCTCTTTTCTTATATATAAAGAGAAAAATAAAGAGGGAATTACCAAGAAGGATGGACCAACTAAGAGATTTACTCCCAAGGGTCACTAATATAGATAATGCCTCATAAGGGTGGGCATAAAAAATGATAATAACTGAGAAGGACAAATTTTATAATAATACCTAAATTACCCTTAAACAAACACAAAAAGTCAAAAAATCATTTTTATCTTCCCCTTGACACCCGACCTCCATCAATGAAGATGAAGGGAACCAAAAAGGTTTTCTACAACTCTAAAGTTACATAAACTATGCTTTGTTTGGAACTACCTTGTTTATATACCCGTCATCCTATTAAAGTTGTCATCAAAAAATTGAATTCGAAAACTTTATTTTTTATTTTTTTATTTGTTATGAATTTGTTAACCTAATTTATTTTGTGCAAGAGTTTTTATTATAGCGGATGGCAACATATTGAAAGTTTTGCATAAAAATCACAACTTCACTTAGAAAGTACAAGTACAATAGAAATGTAATATAATTACAACATAGAAACATTAACATTATGATATAGTATAATATAGTCAGATAATAAAACATTAAATATGTGTATATAAATATATTTTTGGGTAATTGTTATATATTTTATATGAGTATTATTATAAATTGATACATTGAATGCTTATATATAGAAGGTCTTGTATAAAAATCATGTATGTAGTTAGAATGTACAAGTATAATACAAATTTAAAATAATTACAACATATAAACATTAACATTACAATACAATACAATATAATATAACCAAATGACAAATAAATATGTATGTATAAATATAATTTTGTGTAATTACATATATATATATATATATATATATATATATATATATATAAAGTACATGTATAATGAAGGTTTTGTATAAAATCATGTCTTTGGTTAGAAAGTACATGTATAATACAAATGAAACATAATTACAATATAGAAACAATATAAAAATACTAATATTATGTGTTCTATTTTGATTTATTGGTTACATTTAAAATTATAGAAAATATAATATATAAAGAGTATTATCATACTCTATTGTACTTCTAGTTTAATTGTATTGTAAACATACACTACGCTATTTGTGTTGTACTCTATTAAGTTCAATATAACTTATTTTTATTCATTTAAAATTTCAAAATGTTTTACATAGAATCAAATTCAAAAACCTAATTAAGCTTTTTCTTTTCAAAAGATACAACCTTATCACCAAAAAAATAGAAAAAACCGATAACAACAAACTCCTAACATCATGTCTTTTTCTATTTTATTTGTTTTTTTTTTTCAAAAGATACAATCTTTTAATGGAAAAACAATAACAACGAACTAACGAAATTATCCAAAATTATTTATAATTCTTTTTACATAAAAATTTACTTCATCTAAATCGAAATCATAAATCTCTTAAATAAATGGTAAAAACTAGATACAAAAACATCGTATAAACCCTAAAAACTAAAATAGCAACTAACAAATTCTTAAAACTAAAAATATAATAATAGTGTAAAAATTTATTTTTAGAGAAAGATGGATTTGAAAGCTTCACAATTTTGTAGAAGGTGAGTTGGATGGCATTAAGGGAGAAGGGGGCTGCATCAAAGGGGGAAGAGGTGTAATGGTGTAGGATAGGCTAATATTTCTCCCTTTTTCTTTCTTTAAAAGTAGACTTTAGTTAAAGACATTTTTACCCTTATCAAAAAATAGGCCTTCGATGTTATCTATCTAAATGACCCACCCATAGTAGTAAATCGCTTAATTGGCCCACCTTCTTGGTAATTCTTCCAAAAACAAATTTTCTTTTACTTAAAATTTATATTTTATAATATTTTCCCAACATATATTTCTTTATTTCTTTTCATTTTTAACTTAAAAGAGTATTTCCGTACACAAAAATTAGTATATCCGGCACTGCCACGTCAACAAAATGTCGTAGTAGGCCGCAAGCAGTGGTGAATTAGGATTTAGGGGTGATACGGAGAAGGGCAATTTAGTAATTCAAGTTACCATCTCCTCCACCGATTCCCTGCTATTTGATTCACCCTCTCCAGAGTCCAGACTTCTGTACCCAATTAGGGTTTGTGTTTTCATCCGGCAGAACTTTTTATTTTTTCATCCGGCCACCTTTTCTTGCTTTCCAAACAAGTTTTTTTTGAGAGAAAATCAGTCCCTAACCGCAAGCACCAACTCCACGGGGATCGGACTCTGTTTATTTCAGTTTCGTACAATTGGCTATCCTCCGTGTCGCTATTTCATCTTGGAGAGTGTTTCCGAGGAGAGAGCTGAGAGGGTACATTGGGGGTTTATGGTGATCAGGTGATGAATTAACTGCTTTGGCTAATTCTTCCACTGTTGAGATTTTTTCTTGATTGTGTCGTTTGCTTGTCTAAAATTTTCAACTTGTTGAGGATTCTAAATTCTTTGTTTCTCGACGTTATTCCGCCGGTGCATGCACTTTCCTTTCTGAATATAAAATTCTGAATGGAAATTTTGAGGAAATTAGGGTTTTCAATGATGAGATTGGATCTATAACCGTTCGAATCTGTGGTCAAATTCTTGACTTGCTATGCCCTTATTCCTTGTTTTCGTTATGAAGATAAAGATTTTCAGTTCAGTTTGAAAGGAAGGCTCTAAATTTAATCTCTGTTTTGATCTTCTTTAGCTATGGATGTTGACGAGCATGGTAACAAACGGGTGTTCCAACGACTTGGAGCTTCGTATGATAGTGGTAAACAACAAAAGGTTTGTTACCATTGGAGGGCAGGCAGGTGTAACAAGTTCCCTTGTCCGTACCTACACAGAGAATTGCCGGGTCCTCCTCCCCAACAACACCATCAATTCATAAGCAACGGATCATCATCCAAACGGCCCAACCAAGGAGTACCTGACGACCGCGACCGCAGCTTTTCCGGTGCACGAAGATATCCTAATTTTAATCCTACATGGGGGCGAGTTTATGGCGGTGGTGCAGGCAATAGAGCTCATGGTGGTGGCACGGGTAATAGAGTATTTAGGAAGATTGAAAAGCTTTGTAATTATTGGCTTCAAGGAAATTGTAGTTTCGGGGATAAGTGCAAATTTTTGCATTCGTGGAGTGTTGGTGATTGTTTCTCGAGTTTGACGCAGCTTGAAGGGCATCAGAAGGTAATAAATTTGTTTGACTTTAGGTTTTATTTGGAGTTCTTGTGTATTTGAATGGATGGGCTGATTGAGGTTTGGTGGACAGGATGTCAGTGGGATTGCTTTGCCATCTGGGTCTGATAAGCTATACACAGGGAGTAAAGATGAGACTGTGCGGATTTGGGACTGTCAGTCTGGTCAGGTTGTTATTATTATTACTGTTATTATCATTGTTATTTTTGTGGTGATTTGGTGTTTTTACTTTTTATATCTTAATGCTTTGGTTAGTGGTGGAAAATGCATAAGTAATCAAACTTCTTGAAACAACTTTGATGTTAGTATGGAGGGAAAATAAAATGAAATAAGGCCAAATTTGGGACAGGGATGTACATGTTGCAGTGAACAATGCTGCTATTGCTCGTCCTACACCCACCCCCAAAAAATAAAATAAAGAAATAAAGAAAAGGAAAAGAAATAAGTAATGTTACCTATAAAAAAATGCTCTTGGGATGGGATATGGAGCATAGTTCAAAGTTATAGTATTGGTTTTGGATTTAATGAGTTCTAAGCTCTATTTGTCTTAGTATCGCAGATTGGTATTGGATGATAAGCTGGATGCGCTTGTTGGAAAATAGTTAATATTAATTGGACTTAAAGAATTAACATCTATATCATTTGGCATGATCTAAATAATCATATAAAAATACCTTGGAATTGTTAATGATAATGTTTAGCATTTTAAAAATTTATTACTATCACATTCAGTTTTATACCAAGTAATATGCTAAATATGATGTAAATTATGATGTCGAAATTTTGAGGTCCTAATTCCTGCAGTGAAAAAGATAAAAGAAAGAATAGTAAAGCTTCCTATCCAAGCAGAAAATGAGTTTAGCAATGCATTTCACAAAAGAAAGCTTTTCAACTAAATTGTCCTTGTTGATTTTGTTTGGAAATTGCAAGCCCTGTTTTAGGTCAAATCCTTTGCTTGGTTAGTGGTAATCTAGAAGAAAAATGCTAATGACATGTGACGATTTAGAAGATCCTACAAAGTCCTTAGTCTTGATGTTTGTTTATTATGTATGGAGAGTGGTGAAATGGTCGATCATATCTTCTCACATCGTCCATTGAATTTGGGGCTATAACATATATCATTCAACTTGGCTTATCTGGATTGGGTACTCTTTGGAGTATATTTGACATGACAATGGTCTCATACAAAGGATTGGGAAGTATTAGTGGAGGCAAGGTATTGTGGCAGTACTCTTGTCTTGCTTTGATGTGGGGGTTGTGTAGTGGAAAGTAAATGTTAGGATTTTTAAGGACAAGGTGAGAACTTTATTGATTCATTGTAAAAGTGCTAAAATGTTGTGGAATCTTTTTTTGTCAATTGTTGGGACTAGCTGGGTTTTCCCGCATTCGATCCTTCACACCCTTTTAGCTTGGCAAGGAGTCGTTGTGGGTAAAAAGCGCAAAAAAATATGGATAGCAGCCCCCTTGTGCCTGTTTTGGACTCTCTAGTGCGCTAGAAATAGGTTGGTATTCGAGAACGAGGTCATCTCTGCCCAAAGGATTAAAGCTAACTTTGTTTCCAATTTGTGGACTTGGGCTAACTTGTATAGTGTTGATAACACAAACTTTGTTTTGGATTTCCTCACCTGGTTGGGGAGTAGGTAGGGTTTTTGGGTTTGTTTCCTGTATGGTTTTGTTTTGGCTCCCTTTTGTTCACGACCTGTGTACTCTTGGGATCTTTTCCTATCTTTATAATATTTGCTTTTTACTGATAAAAAAAAAGGTGAGAACTTTATGAGGTTTTTGGGACAATCCATTTCTTAATCTCCTTTTAGACCTCTTGCTCTAGAACATCTAAAGATTTTCCCTTAATATGATCCAACCTAAATGGATGTGGGTATATGGTTCCAAGAGTGTTGGCTAGCAAATATTATTTTATTTTTGTATATTCCCACATGGAACATGGTTTGTGGAATCTTACTGTTATATAGATTTACTTGAACTTTGGAGCTTTCTACTTTCATCTTGTGTTGTTTTTGGAGGATCTCTCATGCTTGAGTTATGCTTGTTTTTAGTTGCCTTAATTTACTATACTGTTGGTTCTCATTGAAAGAGAATCAAGTTTATTTATTTATTTATTTTTTAATTTTTTTAGCAATAAAGGAAGTTCTATATTTTATTTTCCTTTCCTTTTTTGTTGGAAAACAAGCTTTCCTTAGTTTTGTATTTCATGGCCTTTCTTTGTTTTTCCTTTTCTTTTGCAGTGCACTGGTGTGGTTAATCTAGGTGGAGAAGTTGGCTGTATGATTAGTGAGGGCCCATGGTTGTTTGTGGGTATACCAAATGTTGTCAAGGTGAGTTTGAATGCAAAATCTCCTCCCCTTTGCTCTTATCATATATGAAGAAATTCACAGTTTTGAATTAATCCATATATCTCAAATTACAGCCCTATATACAAATATATACCTTCTATAAATACCTTCTATTTCACAAACAATCACATCCTAAATTATAGGGTCATATAAGGTAACAAGAATAATCCCTAAAATCAAGGGATCTCATAGTGATCTCCTACACTCTCCCTCAAGTTGTTGAATAGAGATCCTCCATTCCCAGATTGCTGATATTATCATGAAATACATCACTACTAACCCTTTTGTTAAAACATCAGCTAGTTGATGTCCTGTGGGAACATAAGGAGTACAAATTAATCTGCTTTCTAACTTCTCTTTGATGAAGTGCCTATCTATTTCAATGTGCTTAGTCTGATCACGCTGTACAAGATTGTGGGCAATGCTAATGGCAGATTTATTGTCTGATAAAGTCTCTTATATCCCTCAGCGAACTGAGTCTTCGATATGATTTTTACCCATAATTCGCATACCCCTACTGCCATTGCTCTAAATTCTTCTTTTGCACTTGACCTTGCTACCACACTTTGTTTCTTGCTCCATCATGACACCAAATTTCCTCCAACAAAAGTGCAATAGCCTGTGGTTGATCTTCTATCCACCGGAGACCCTACATAATCTGCATTTGTGTACACTGAACACTTGATTTTTGAGTTTTTTTTTACCAGAATTCCTTTCCCTTGATATGCCTTTAGGTAGCGTAGGACTCGGTAAACAACTTGTTGGTGCACTGCTCTTGGGTCATGCATGAATTGGCTGATAACACTCACTGAGTAAGTTATGTTAGGCTGAGTATGAGCAAGATAAATGAGTCTCCCCACAAGACGTTGATACATTTCCTTGTTCACCTTTTCATCACCTTGAGCCTCTGTTAGTGGTTTTGCTCAATAGGAGTTGTCACTAGCTTGCTAGCTAGCATCCCATTTTCCTTGAGTAAACCAGTGACATACTTTTGTTGAGACATAAAAATCCCTTGCTTAGATCGAGCTACTTAAATTCCAAGGAAGTATTTTAACCTTCCTAAATCTTTTATTTTAAATTCCTTTGCTAGACACTGCTTCAATGCTTGCTTTTCATGCTCATCATTCCTTATTACAATTATATCATCCACATAAGCAATCAAAGCTGTAACCCCCCTCGAGGCCAAATGCTTTATGAAAAGTGTATGATCCCCTTGACTTTATTTGTAGCCATTAGTTAACATAACTTTGGCAAATCTTCCAAACCAAGCACATGGGGACTGTTTTAACCCATAAAGAGCTTTCTTTAACCTGTACACTTTACCTTCACCAACTCCACTAAACCTGGGTGGTATACCCATGTAGATTTCCTCTTCTAGTTCGCCATGCAAAAATGCATTTTTTACATCATACTGTTGTAGTTCCCAATCAAAGTTAATAGCCAAGGAAAGTAAAGTTCTTACTGTGTTCATCTTGGCTACCAGTGCAAACATTTTGTGGTAGTCAACTCCATACGTTTGAGTGTATCCTTTTGCAACCAGCCTTGCCTTGTATCTTTCTAGAGACCCATCAGCTTTAAGTTTCACTGCGAACACCCACTTGCACCCCATAGGTTTCTTTCCCTTCGATAAATCAACTAACTCCCATGTTTCATTTTTCTCCAATGCATCCATTTCTGCTCTCGTAGCAAGTCTCCATTTTTCCTTAGACAAGGCCTCAGCTAATGAGTTAGGAATAGGAATTGCGTTTAAGGTGGTTAGGAAGCTTTTGTGGTTGGAGGAGAATTTTTCAAGTGATACATAATGAGCTACGGGGTATAAAGGTTTCTTGGTGCATTCTCGGGTTCCTTTTCTTACAACTATGGGTGCAAGATCTTGATCTTGATCTTAGTTAGGAGGTATAGGATCTAAAGGTTTAGTTTGGGTCGCAGGAGTAGTTGTCAAATCAGATGTTGTTATTTCATTTCCAGGACTCATATCAGAATTTTGTTCTTGCCTTGTCACTATAGTTGGACTTTTTCGCCTTGTGTACACTTGATCAAATCGAAACCGATCAATGATCCTATCATTCTCCTTTGTTTGGATTGGCAATTTGGACTCGAATGACTCAGATTTGGATGTTGGTAAGTCTAACAGGAACTCCCCCTGAAGATGAGGAGTAGCTAAGGACTTATCCTCGACAAAAGTAACATCAGCTGAAACATTAAATTTTTGAGAGGAAGGATGGTAACACTTGTAACCTTTTTGTGTGGCAGAATACCATACAAAGACACGTTGAGAACCCTAGGATCAAGTTTTCCCCGATTAGAACTATGGATATGGACAAAGGAAGTGCAACCAAAAATTCGAGGTGGGAGATTGAATGTGGATCGGATGTCTGGATAGGATTGAGACAAGACTTCGAGTGGACTTTTGAACCCTAAGACTCCTGAAGGAATTCAATAAGATTTTGGAATATTTTGATGGAACAAAAGTGCTCGAGTACATTCAAGAAGGTGTCGATTTTTTCTCTCAGCAATTCCATTTTGTTGTGGAGTTATGACACACGAGGATTCATGAACGATACCTTCTTGTTGAAGAAAAGGGGACAAGCTTTGATTAGAGTAGTCTCGAGCATTATCAGTTCTAATATTTTTAATTGTGGTGCCAAACTGATTTTTGAACATAGCATAGAAGATGAGAAAAATATTACTCACATCATACTTATGTTTGAGAAGATAAACCCAAGATACCCTTGTACAATCATCAATGAATGTTACAAACCATCTATACCTAGAAATGTTGGGTATAGTCGAAGGTCCCCAAATGTCACTATGAATTAACTGAAATGAAGAAGATCTTTTATTGCTAATGGGAAAAGAAACACGAGTGTGCTTAGCATATTCACAAATTTCATAATGGAAGGATTGGACATCTAATCCCTTAAACAAGGAAGGGTACATTATTTTCAGTGCTGGAAAAGACAAATGACTTAGACGCCTATGATGTAACCAGATGACTTCTTTATTGGACGAAGAAAACAAGGAAAATGAAGAGAGAGAATTAATCGGCTGTGGTACACAAGTAGTTAGTCCATTAAGTTCCTTAGCAAGTCCAATCTTCTTCCCTAAATTCTGGTCTTGAAATTCACAACAAGAGGCAGAAAAAACAGCACGACTCGTTAGATCACTGGTAAGTTTATGAATAGAAATCAGATTAGTAGATAAACAAAGGACATGGAGGACATTTTTAAGAATTAAGGTATGGGTAATTTGGATATTTCCTATCCCTGAAACCATGGATGTAGTACCATCAGCGATAGTAATTTTCCAGTTGCTTGGACAGGGTGTATAAGAGATAAATTGGTCATATGGTCGGTTGCACTTGAGTCAAGGATCCAGGCATTCCTAAACTCATCATTGGAGGCATTCAATCCAAGAGAGGGCAGAGTATCTGAAAGTGTTAATGAACACATACCCTGAGTTGGTGCTGGCTGAGATGAATCTAGGGCTGAACTGTCAAGTTTTCCAAGGGGATGCTTCAATTTCTCAATATCATCCATGCTCAGTTTTCCAGGAATCAAAGGCTGATTTTGCACAGCTACATGAGCCTGTCTCGGATTAAATTTGGTAGGCCCACCTTTCTGTCCCCATTCATGGATGCTTGGCTTGCCATATAGTTTCCAGCATTTATCTTTAATGTGCCCTTGCTTTTTGCAGTAGTTACACCACTATTCATCTTGAGTCATGCTTCGAGTGTCGGACTGGTTCTTGTATGTAGGGCCTTTTTCAAGAGTAAGTCCGCGAGGCTTGAAACTGAGAAGGGCTAAACTGGCCACCGGTGATGTGTCAAGCATAATTCCCCAGTGGCTTTCTTCTGCGCGGTCTAGAGAAATTGTTTCATTCAGAGCGCGACCTAAAATCTGAATGCGTACTAGATCGTATTCAGAATTTAGGGCTGCCAAAAAATCATAAATTCAATCTCTTTCAATTAAATTTTTAACAACCACCAAACATTTGCTACACTGAAGATCAAGTGTCCTGTAATGATCCAACTCTTGCCACCGATTCTGTAAAAGATTAGCATATTCTGTCACTGTCTTTGTTCCCTGTTTGGTAGCTGTAGTCTTGATCTTTATGTCATAAATAAGGGTAGCATCGTGAACTTTGGAATAGCTTTGATGGAGAGCATCCCAGATTGACTTTGTTGTAGGAAGAAACATTCAGGTATCACTGATTTCTGGTGTCATGGGGTTCCATAGCCAAGACATTATCATCAAATCTTCTTTGTCCTAGGTGTCAAATCCAGTTGTCCCTTTCTTCGGTCCTGTGCCCAAGAGGTGTCCCAATTTTCCTTTGCCCTTTAGAAAGGTCTGAACAAGTTGTGACCACTTTAAATAATTCTTCCCATTCAATCAAAATGCTGGTTGGATATTCTGAAGCTCCACAATTGTGCGAGCAGGCTGGTCGTCCTCAACTGATGGAGGATTCAAACTCGCAGGTGAAGATGAAATAGTCTCTGCCATTTAGACACAAGCGAGAGACAGAAAATGATTCAGCAATGAAGGCTGAAGAACAAAATAGAGACCCAACGATGAAGGCTAGAAAAAAAGATGTAGCAGCTGTCCCAGAAACCCTAGTCTCCGTGCAGCTTTGGTACCATGAAATTCACAGTTTTGAATTAATCCATATATCTCAAATTACAGCCCTATATACAAATATATACCTTCTACAAATATATGCCTTCTATTTCACAAAAATCACATCCTAAATTATAGGATCAGATTAGGTAACTAAAAATAATCCCTAAAATCAAGGGATCTCATAGTGATCTCCTACAATGTATACTACAGTATTATCACTTTTTTTAATTTTTTATAAAAGAAATAATATAACTATAGAAGCAAACGATGGTGTTGTTTTTTCTATTGTGCCATCACCACTATGTTTTCTTGCACTTTTTTCTTATAGGATTAGCAACTTGAATATAACAGTAGCAAGCAGATGATATCTTGCCTCACTGGACAATTTCTGATGATGTTGCAGGCATGGAACACTCAGAATAACTCTGAATTGAGTCTCAATGGACCTGTGGGACAAGTTTATGCATTGGTTGTTGGTAACGATTTGCTCTTTGCTGGTGTACAGGTAATTCTTTAGACTACAAACTGATTATTGTTATTGTCTCTTATCAATTCTTGGTCGATTCCATAATAGGTTAGCCTGCACCATATTGAGTCTCTTGGCTTTGGCTTTATGGTGGTCAAGAAGAACAATGTGTTTTAATGGTTCGTGTTATTTTAAGTTTTAACCATGTCATCAAGGGATAGAATTGTGATAATTGATGTTTTGCAAGTGCTCATTGTTAAGGCAAATGCATATATTGACAGTTTTTTGAGTACTTTGTGCACTCTTGATTTGGGTTGAGTGTGATTGTGTTGTTTGTCTTTTGAAGACTGTTCAGCTCAGTGCATGCCCCTAGAAGATTTTGAAGGCTTTCTGAGTCTTGAAGGCCTCAAAGATGCTTTGTTATTTACATCCCCAAATTAAGTTCTTGTGTGTTTAGCTTCGATATGATTTTTTTGCTTTTCTTTTCTTTTTATTCATGCATGACCCACTGTTGAGCTTGGGTTGAGGCCTTAGGGCTAGGATTGAAACCTTGGCAGTATTTATATTGTATTTTTATGATGGTTGTTATGTCATATTATTTGGGTAGGTTTAGAGGGCCTAGTTGATTGGTCTGGTCTGGTCAGCCAAGCTGTGCTGCCTGCTTTTCAGCTCAAGTGGTTATGATCAACCTCTTTTGGAGCTCTATTGTGCTTTAAAATGTTATCATTAAGACTTTTCAATTCACGAACACCTTTATACTTAGGGTCCATGTTGTGGATAATAAACTGAAATTTATGTGTGTGTGTGTTGTCTTGTGGAAAAGGCTTTTGTGCCAGGAATTTGAGAGACTTGAGTAGGTTACTAACATTTGGTGATAGCAAGATAGCCATCACACTCCTCGATTACATTCTCTAAGAAATTGTTAAGGAGTTCCTTTCATGCACCGAGCATGGATTGATTGGCATCAAGGAGGAGATTGAAAGGCTAAACTTGATAGATGCTTAGAGGAGGATCTCAAAATAAGATCTCAACTAAAAAGCTAATGAGAGATTTCAAAATCTTGAATGCTTGTTTAGGTTTTTAGGAGCCGTTGGTAGCCAAGTGTTGCAATACTTTTAAGGAATTGGTTAAGATCTTGTGTTTTCACTATTATATTTTTGCCTTTTTTTTATATTTATATCTCCAAATAGTGAAGAATATCTTGGTTGTGTCAGTATTTTCTCATAGTTGTAATACATATGAATACCTGCAAGGTATTTTATAAAATTGCTTAAGGAGAAGATCTTTGATAAATTGATGTAATACATTTATTTATTTTTAATTTCTGATAGGCAAATTATGAATTTATAAAAAATAGGTCTCTAACTGAATCTCCTTTTAGCCATTCTCCTTTGGATACTTCTGCTTATTGTGCAATGCAATATGGCTTGGGTTGTAGTTATATGATGTAATGCTCTAAAATTGTGATGATTGTAGACACATTCAATTTTTGGCATGCTTTTGGCCAGCTCTTGGCTTGAAACAAAGGGAAAAAATTGTTGCTTGTTTACATCCTCCTTGCTTTCATGAAAACATGTTTATACACGAAATCAAGAATGACAATCAGGAAGAATGTTTCTTCTCCTGATAATTGGCAACCTAATTTGACAGGGTTAGATTTTGAAACAATTGGGGGGAGGGGATGCTGGCAGGTGGGAGGACCTCTTTTTTGTGGAAGAGGTGCTCTCTTCTTTTTCAGAGTTAAATGGGGACAAAGCACAATGATTTTTTGTTGCTTTTTGGTGGCTTAGTTCGTAAAAGATGAGGTTATGGGTTTTTTTTTGTAGAATTCTATGGGCAAGGTAAATTTGTTAGATGCTTGAATACTATGTGTCTGGTCTTAGTTCCAAAGAAAAAGAGGGGTTGAAAATCTTAGACTTTAGACCTTTTGTTTTTGATACTTTTTGAACTTCAGACCTATTAATTTGATAGGAGAATTATGTACAAGTTGTTGGCAAAAGTATTAGCCAATAGGTTAAAGGAAGTGGTCGGTAAGGTTGATAACTCCATCCCAAAATGCCTTTATGTAAGGAAGACAAATTCTTGAATCTGTGTTGATCGCTAATAAAGCCATAGATTCTTTGTTCTGAAGAAACAAGCATGGTGTGTCATGCAAATTGGACATGGAGCAGGCACACAATCACATACATTGGGATTTTTATGCTTGTGATGGGAAAAAAATGTTTTAGGTGAGAAGTGAGCAAGTTGAATTAGGTGGTGCATTACTACTGTGACTTTCTTTGTTTTGGTGAATAGCACATCATTAGGATTTTTTCCATAGTACTATTGGTTTGAGGTGGAGGATCCCTGTCTCCATATTTGTTTGTGATCGAGTTGGAAACATTAAGTTGTCTCAAGGGGCTTTAATTACTCACTTGTTTAGAAATGATACTCTTGTCTTTTGTGAGGTTTCCCGGGATCAAAAGGCTCACTTGAGTTGATTTTTGATATGGTTTGAAGTAGTCACGGAGTTGAGAATTAATTTGGATAGGAGTAAATTTCTACTGATGGTGAGGGCAGAGAATGGTGAGGTTTCAGCCCTTGAGCTTGGTTGTAAGGTGGGGGCACTTCCTTCCTCCTACTTGGGGTTTCCCTTAGGTGCTTCGCATAAATTTGTGACATTGTCGGATGAGGTGGAGAGATTTCATAAGAGGCTTTCCTTGTAGAAAAGGCAATTTATATTTAAGGGAGGAAGAATCACTTTCGATTGAAGTACTCTCTGTCTAGCATGTCCATTCACTTTATGTCATTGTGGTGTATGCCATGAGTGGTTAGACTGAGATTGGAGCAAATCTATAAGGACTTGATAAGGGATGGGGGAGCCTTGGAAAGGAATCTTCACCTTGTTAAGTGGGTGGTTGATTGTATGAACAGAAGGGTGGCTCGGGTATTAGATATCTTTCTATGTTCAATAGGGTGCTCGTGTAAATGGACTTGGTGTTCTATGGAAAAAGAGAGACCCTCTGGAAAGAAGTCATCAGTAGGAAGTTTGCAGTGGAAGAATGGGGATGGTGTGCTCTGGAAGTAAGGGAGGGGTATGGTGTGCGGATTTGGAAGGAAGAAAGAGGCTCTTTTGAATGATAAAATTGTGTTCTCTATAGGGGATGGTAGAAAAATGAGCTTTTGGAAGGAGGACCAGTGATGCAAGGATATTGCTTTGAGTGTTCCTCTTTTTGTTTGCAGAGGCAGCCACTAAGGCATGGGTGGTAGAGGTAAGGGACTCTTTTTGTGAGGGGGCTTGGAATCCAAACTTTTCTAGGCCTTAAAATAATTGGGAGTTGGGAGTTGGTGGTGGTGGAGGGGTTTTCCTGCACAACCCAAGATTAGAGGGTAGTATTAACCAATAGGGAGGATAGGATGCTTTGGAAGGACCAAGGATGAGAAATTTTCTATTGAGGACGTCTGCAAGGTGTTGGATTCTAGAAGTACATTCGGTTCCTGAGAGAACTGTTTGGAGCTCTTGTCTCCCTATTAAGGTGAGCTTTTTTGCATGGCAAGTTCATGGGCGCAAATTGATGGCTTTGGGTCAGTTAAAGAGAAAGGGGAAATCTCTAGCGAATAAATGTTTCCTTTGTTGTGTTAAAGATGAGTTTGTTGACCACATCCTAATCTAAGCACCAAGCCTAGGGTTTTGTAGGAGTTATTATTTGCTCTTTTTGGCATGAAGTTAGTCCTTTATTTGTCTATTCTATAGACATTTCTTCATTGGCAAGGTTCCTTTGGGGGCCAGAAACGCAAAAAGCTTGGATGATAACCCCTTTTTTGCCTTTTTTGGATGGTTTGGAGGGAAAGAAACAAGATTGTTTTTTTTGTAATGAGGAGATTCTGATTCATAGGATGGGAAACTATTTTGTTTGAACTTTTTGGTCTTGGACTAAGTTGCTTATAAATGATGGTCTCCTATCTTTTTAATCAGCTTTTTTGATCGGTTGGGTTCTTGATGAGGGCTGGTGAGATTTTTGTATCTACTCTTTTTGTCTTTGCTTTTAGGTGCCTGTTGTATATTCTTTGTATGCTGTCCTTTGCGGACTCCCTTCATTGTTTTGTGTGTGTGTGTGTGTGTGTATATATATATATATATATATATATAACAGTTTTCGTGCTCTTGCCTATGCATAAAGAAAGTGTGTTTTCTTCTGCTGCTGCTGCAGGATGGAGCAATATTGATATGGAAATTCAATGCAGTTTCCAACTGCTTTGAACCAGCTGCCTCACTTCCAGGTCACAGACTCTCAGTGGTCACACTAGTTGTTGGAGCTAATAGACTGTACTCTGGTTCCATTGACCATTCTATTAGAGTAAGTTGGTTTTTATCATGACATGTATTATCCTATCCTATGAGAATGTTCGTAAAGGAGCATATTTAGAAAACACGTCTTAACTGTTTTAGCACAGGGTCGTGCCACGTAGTTCTTTTCTGATCTGCCTTGGGTTATTTTCTCCTTTTTCAGGTCTGGAACCTTGAAAATTTGCAGTGCCTGCAGACATTGACTGAACATACTGAAGTTGTAATGTCTCTTCTTTGCTGGGACCAATTTCTTTTATCTTGTTCACTTGATGGAACAGTAAAGGTTTGTCTTTTTTTTTTTTCCTTTTTAACTTTTATATCCATGCATTTATCCTTGTAATTTTGCACTAAATGAAGCATCCACCCAAGATCAAGATCTCTCTCTCTCCCTCCCTCTCTCTATCTCATATTTTGTTCCTTTGTCAGGTTTGGGTTGCAAAAGAAGGTGGAAATTTGGAAGTAACATACACCCACAAAGAAGAACAGGTATGTTCATAAAATTTCTTCTTCCAAAATCTTGCAATTGTATTTTTATTTAGGTAAAGTAACTAGTTTTAAAAATAGTTCTCTAAAAGAACATAAAAAAAAAGGAAGTATAATAAACAATTAGAAAACAGAATAATTTTCTGTTATTAATAATGAGAAATAAGGTGTTCTAAAAAAACACCGTTTGGGTTGTTTTCAATTGTTTTAACTTATTTTCCAATGATTGTCTAAAGAAATAATCATACAAAATGAAAAAATTGATTAAAAACAAAAATTGCATATAAAAGTTATTGAAACATGTTTAAAATCACAAAGAAGTTAAAAACGATTTCAGGATTCTTAATTAGGCTTTTGTCTTAAATGGTCAACAGATTTTAGGAACTATCTGCAAATTCAGAACCTAGCGTCGCTCCAACATTTTACACGTCAAATGTAGTTTGTGGATATGACATGAAAGCTATTGCAGGGTGTTCTCAACCTTTGTGGAATGCATGATTCAGAAGCCAAGCCAGTCGTGCTGTGCTCTTGCAACGACAACACTGTCCGCGTTTACGACTTGCCCTCGTGAGTTCCCTCCTCTGAATTTTTATTTTTGGCCTAGAGAGAGGAGAGAGGAGAGAGGAGAGAGGAGAGAGATTCAAGTATAAATGAAAACTCTGATGATTTCTTTGTGTTGGGGTATAATAGATTTTCTGAGAGGGGAAAGATATATGCGAGGGCGGAGATCAGAGCAATTCAGGCAGGACCAGGTGCTCTTTTCTTTACTGGTGACGGAACTGGTCTAGTGAGAGTATGGAATTGGTCAACGACGCCGACGACGGAAGCCGCGGCTCCTGCTCCTGCTTGATATTGTATTTCCATCCTCAACCATTTATTTTTATCTTTCTTCTTCTATAAAATGTTTATTTTTATCTTTCTTCTTCTATAAAATGTAATTTTTTTTTTTTTTTTAACCAGGGGCGATTGCCTCAATCATAAGCACACACAGTAGGAGAAAAAGAAAGAGTGTTTGTTTTTTTGTACGATGTTCTGAGAAGAGCGTGATAAGTGGCGATGAGGAATTGTGAAATTATTATGCAGGCGTAGTATCTTCAAATATGATGGTAAAAGCTTAATTTTGAAGTAAGCTTCGATCTTCAATTAATTCGCTTGTACTGGTTTTTTCAATTTTCAGTTCCGAGTAGAGAGCCTTAAGCTTCGTTTTGGAACTCAACTTGAAAATTAATTTGGAAAGAAAAAAAAAATATTAAAAGAAAAAATGCTAAAAAAATAGTTTTGTTTCAGTGTTTCATCTGGAAAAAAAAAAAATATATATACTTATATATATATATATATATATATATATATATATATATATATATATATATATATATATATATATATATAAAATCAAGTATAATTAAAAAAATTTGCATATTTTTAATTCCTTGAATCCTTATATCATTTGAAAGAAATTAATAATGAGTTTGAATAAACATATAAAACTAATTTATTTTTAAACCCCTTTTTTTATATATTTTCGTTTTCATTTTCATTTTTTAGTATTTGTCCGATTCCAAAAGAGCCTAAGAGTATTTTAAAGAGAATTACTATTCAATATTTCTCTAGAAAACATCTTAAATGATTTTACCAGTGTATTAAAAACCGGTTCGAATCAATCGGTTTAATTGCGATTTGGCTCTAAACCCTGATTTTTTCAATTTAATCACATATTCGATTTTTAAAACATTGATTTTACAATGCTACAAATCAATTTGAATTAGAAAAAGGTCCATTACTAAGATAAAGTTTGAACTAAAGTAGGATTAGGAGATAGTGCTTGATTAAAAGTAAAACGCATATATCATTTCTAAAATCCATTTAAAAATTTCAAACATTATTTTAAGATTTAAATTATTTTCATTTTACATCCATGGATTTTAAGGTGGAACTTGTTTTTCTTGTCTTTGAATAGAAACTTTATCTTGTATTGAATAGTCTTATAGAAGCGCATTAAGTATTAAGTTGTTTGTTTTTTAATATTGGGTAGTGAGTAAGAATGGCAATGGGGCGTATTATTTTGAGTTCATTACGACTATATTTTAATGGGATGAATTTAGTTTAACTATAATCGGGGTTTTAACGAGGTTTGAGTTTATTTTTACCGAATCGGCTTGAATTTTCAGTTATTACTATAACTAAAACCTAGGAAAATTAAAAATTGCTCAAAATAGTAAAATATTAGCCAAATAATAAATTGTCGTAAGAGTTCGAGGAGCACAAAAGTGCTAGATCTCGGATGAAGAAAGCAGTTTTGTTGGTAGAGCCTCGCGAAATCTGAGTGGCGCAGAAAAGTTTCGTTGGTGAAGAGACAATGGAAATTTTTCGATTTTAGGTGATAAGTTGTGTGGGTGGTGGCTGGGGAAGAGATTTTACGAAATCTTCGAGGAAGTCAAAAAGAAATGGCTTGAGCTAAGTTTATTTAAAATAAAGTGAACAGAAAAGAAATAAATTGTTTCGAGATGACGGATGAATAAGCGATATGAACCCATTATGCCGAAATAATAATATGGCCCTTGATTATATTTTAAAAATAATTTTTATTATTTTATTTTTATCTTTAATATAAATAATAATTATTATTATAATATTTTTAATAAATAAGTACCCAAAATTCACCAACTCTTTTATTTTTTATGAAAAGAAATATTTAATTTTAATATAATAAAAAAAAAAAGCAAATATAAAAAATTAAAATTAAAAAACAAAAGCAAGAAAATAAAATGTAAGCGGAGACCGAGTTTGAGAATTTTAAATGCCGAGTCCGTATAATTAATTTTTTAAATAAGACAAAATTTAAGTGAGAAAAAAATAAATGGAATTCGAATTAAGTAGTGTTAAGATCCCAGCCTCGTATTTATTAAATCATAAGTAGTGCGTATTCTTAGCACTTTTATTAGGCGATGATTAAATTTTTAACATTTTTATGAAAAATGAGAACTACGAATAGAAAATCGGAAATATTTTAAACTCTTTGATCGAGCTTTTTAAAAAAATTTCAGTAATAAGTAGTGAAAATTTAAAAAACAAACAGAGCTTAATCTTTGAAAATGTTAAACTAGGCAGGTAAAGTCAATAAACTTGGCTAGAATTGAGTTGTAAGATGGTAAGTCCTCCACAAATAAATATTTGTTGTTATTTGAATTTAAATTGTATTTTAAAATATTTAATATTATTACAAATAAGAAAAAAACCCCAATGATTTTTATTTAAATTTATTATTTTTTTTTTCGACAAGTACCATCTACTCCAAAATGATCTTACAACATTGCACGAACTGTAAAATATTGTAGACAAATGCACTTACAAATACCATAAAAGCAGTTCTTTTGAAGTGAAACAATCCATTAAAAAGAAAACAAGCCATACAGACAATACATTCAAAAAAAAGGATAAACTTCTCTTTATGTCAACAATTTTTTTTTTTTTTTTGTTTACACTGGAAACAGCACTATACAGATATGAGATTCCCAATAGGAATCAATAATCAAAATATTTTCAAAGAAAGAAAAAATAATAGTAATAATAATAATGTATGGCAGGAGGAGAAATAGAACAGCTAATATTGACTTCTATAGCTCAAGAAGGACAGCAGCTGAAATGGTTCCTAGAGCTTTAACTAGCAAGCTTGAAAGCATCAATGAAGAGGCCATACGTGAAACCCATCTTGAAATTATTGAGAAGAGCAAGGGGAAAGGTAACCTTCGGACGGCTGTAGTAAAACCGAGTCACGTACTCTGTGATGAGAACACATAAAACTGCAGCAATTACATCATTCACTCCTAGAGCTCCAAAGGACAATGAAATGGTCTGTGCCACATAGAACCCTCCTAACAAGGAGATTCCCCCGAAAAGTGCCCTTCGAGAAGGACTTTGAAAGTAGTTCCTTGAGAGCTGTGGCACAATTCTGATAATGTCAACTAGCCTTCTAGGACCTCCATTGTCTTGCACAGCTTGGATGCTAAAAAACCTGGCTGAGGATCTTGAAGCCAACATGCTACATTTCCCTTGCGAAACCTGGGTTCCAGTCACCAGGCCATATTTGAGGAGACCAGTAGAGGGCAAACTCATAGAATGTGCCATTGAAGCTTCCCTACGTAAGACTAAAGAAGAGAATTACTTAACAGGAAGAATAAAGAGTTAAATGGACATGCAGAAATGTGTCCTTATAATAATAAAAGAAACATCTCCAAGCTGACTATTGGGAGTTTGCTTGATTATCAATATCTTGTCATAATCTTTTGTCTACTTTCTCACTGTATGTCATTTAGAATAATCTAGGAATGTTCAGAAAATGGGATCATGTGCAACAAACATATGCATCCATTTCTTTCTTAACATCTATATATAAACTTTCACTTTGGCATGTGAATTCTTCTACATTTTTTTATCAATTGGAAATGAAACATGAGTATGGTGTTATGCATACATGTAAAGCATATAATTAGTACAATCGCCCACCCGCATTGTTATAACTTTTACCGAGCAGTGTGATTCTTCTTCAACAAAGGTCATTGGCGGATGCCAGACATTAATGCAGATGCAAATCCCATTCCATAATTAAGTTTAGACACCAGAGCAACAAGTGAATAAAACAGCCTATCAACCTGAAGTCTTTGAAAAGCAAGAAAATATCAAATAAGTTGAGTTTAGAGGAATCCCTTTTTCTGCAAATAACCAAGACAAGATTGAAATCATAACATTAGAAACCTAAACAAGATATAAACAGTAGCAAATGCATTAACCGCTCGGAAAATTCAACAATAGGCTGCGGTGTTTCAGGTTGCATCCAGAGGTAGAAATCCATCAAGCACAGTTAGACTCCTACAAGAGAAGGAGAGGTTTTGCCTCAGTTGGTGGTATAGGACAAACTTTGAGTCCTCACTTTTACCCTTAGCCTTCATTTCTATTCCTGAAAAAATGAGGGCATTCTACAGTCATCCATAATTAGGGCATTCAAGAAATTGGGAGCTATTGCCTCAGCTGATGATGGCATAGGACAAACTTTACCCTTTACCCCATTTCTATTCCTGATAAAATGAGAGCAAGAAATGGAGATTGACTGCAAATTACACCCTCCTCTAGCTACTTTAGTCTATTCCTTCTTCCCAGAAAATGGGATAGAGGGCCACTTTGGCCTTCAATTACAACATATCCCAATTGATTTTTTTCTGTTAATGCAACTTAATCTTAGATGGGCTCTATTCATATCTCAATCACATCCACCATAAACTGTAAAGGGTCAACGTTAAATCCATCACCAGCATAAAAAAAATGTCGAATTGAAGCTAAAGCATGAGGAATTTGCACTGTGAATGGTGGAAATTGAAAAAATAAATCACTAAAATATAGAAAAAATAAAACGAAACAAGCACGAAGTCACGTGCTTTACCTACAAACCCGAAGGGTTAGATATCATTTGAATTGACAGAGAGCAAAGAGAAGATCGACTGAGACTGGCCAAGTGGTGGGACGTGGCGGCGGAGGCGGCGGCGGCGGCGATGGTGTGGTGGTGACTGAGGAAGGAAGAAGTGAGAAAGAGAGAGATAGGATCAGATGTGGTAGTGTTCTTTCGTCTATAATAGAACTGCACGTGGCAGCTCTGCATAACATTTATAAGATTTACAATTTACAATTTAATATTTTTAGTGTATTTTTACAAAATATTTTAGAATTAATTTAATATAAAAAATATCCTGGCAATATATATATATATTTTTTAAAACTATGGTAATATTTTCTTATGCATCAATGCATGCATTATTATGGAAAATCAATAGTTTTAAAAAGGAAGCTTAGCTCATCATGTCTAATTCATATAGTAGAGTATTGAACGTTTTAAAAAGATAAGACATAAGGAAAGAAAAGATCCCATGTTCACGTGTTTGAGTCTTAGTGTAAGCGAATTTCTTGTATTATATAGCTAAAATATTTGTATAAAGAGATGCTTAAGGTCTTCAAGCCCAGGAATTTGCGCGTCTTAACTACGGGTATAAGCGCCTGCATTCAAAAAAAACATGTATGACTGAACAATCTATAGATTTTAGTTTCATTTCTAAACACTTTTATTTTTTAAATTTTTAATTATATATTGAATTTACATAATTTCTTTACTTTTTCTATTAAATGTTTCTTTTAAAATGTTAAAAACATTAATTTTCTTTTTATTAATTCAATTACATTTTGAAACATATTTTATAAAATTAATGTGCATTTAAGGTCACATTTCATTTCATTAAGATGCACGCCTTATGTTACACCTTGCACCTTATGTTGCACTTTGTGTCTAAGCCTTAAAAACCTTTTGCGTTTTGGGGTAAGATTCTTACCTTTTAAAGTAGTAGAAAATCTACCTAGATAATTGTTTTAAATATAATCTTATTAAAAAATTATTTTTAGATAAGTTGGTTTAAAAGAGTTAATTTAAAAGTTACTTACAAAACTAGCATTTTGCAAAAGCAACCTTAAAAATATCACATTTAGAACAAAAATACCCTTGGAAATATAACCCCCACGTGATAATTAAATCTCTAACGGGTATTTTATCTCATCCCCACGTTATATCTAAATTCTTAGGGGCATTTTATCCAAATGATGTCTTTTTATATATCTTTTTAGATTTCAAAGGAAAGAGTCAAATTTGCAAATATTTTGTGGATTCATTAAGCAGTTATCCTTTTCTTTAATTACATAAGCGTCAAATACATAATTTTCTTTTTACATTGATTTCTTAAGGAAGAAATCAATTGGTGACAATCATTTAATTCTTTCTAGCTTCTTTTTTATAAGCAAGGAGAGGTTATTTTTTTTTTTGTTATTTTTGATCTGAAATCACTCATCTACATCTTTTTTTTACCATTTTTCTTTTTCAAAGAAGTGGTTCTTCCACAAAAATCTAGATTTTTATTTTGTTTTTTTCGTATTTTTGTAGTCGTTTTGTGCGTCGTGTTTTTGTCGTCATCTTGTGCGACGTGTGGTTTATGTCATCTTATTACGACGATTTGGTTTTCGTCTTCTTATTGTAGCACTTTCTGGTGTGTGGGCGATTTGAACGATAAAACATATTTGATTAAGAGATCGAGCCGAATCGTAGTCGTCGTTATCTTCTGGCTTTGAGTCGTATATAATCCCGAGTAAATCATGCGAATTATCGAAATATGTAAGAACTTAAACTATTCATTGTGCTATTAGCTTTTGGATGTTAAATGCGTCCTCTAGAGTTTTTAGCGAATTTGATTCTTTGTACGCTCAAGCTAATTGGAAGCTGGAGCGTGTTAGGGTCGTTAAGACCCAGGACACAGATTTATTCTTGGAGCGAAGTGCGAGGCAGCGCGTTTAACTCTCTCTTTACCAAAGAAAAACAAGGAGCGGGGCTGGCGGGTGGCGGCTAAGTCACCTAAGTCAGGTTCCTCGGCGAGGAGAAAAGATGAGCGCCCAGCAGAGGCGAATGTTTGAAAATCTGCATTTCGTGGAGTGGGGATGGCGCTGAGCTCTTATGTTATATGTTTTGGGTTGGATGGTGATTAGGATTCTTTCCGTTTATTGGGATATTTATGTTTTTTATGAACACTTGGTTCAGTCTGGGCCTGTGAAAGGCTTGAGTTTATTTAAATTATCTTTCTTCCTCATTGGTAGGATCAAACGATCTACTTGAGATGGTTTGTTATATTGAGAATTATCTTATTTTCCTTGATAGTGATATTTAGTTGGATTCTGGAGATATTATTTCCATATCGAGTGGGATTTAGTTTGATTTATAGAATGTGGGCTTTCTAGATTACCCATAGTAGGCCTTTGAGCGGGTAAAATGGTTTAACTAGATACGGGGCGTCGGGAGGCCACTAAGTGTCGATAGGCGCCCCTCTTCAGCACTGGTTTGGCTAGTGGGCTGCGAGCCCATTTTCAAATACCCATCAATTGCCCTGACCCTTATTATACGAGTGTCATTAAAGCCCAGCTGCACCTTTAAAGTTTCGTATCGGATACAATTTCCGTGTTTGCTTTCGGGAGGCTGGAGTTAGACCTAGGCTTGATCGCGTCTGTCGTCTTGCGATAATGATGACTCTTCGGTTTTTGCGCTCATTTCTCCCACTTCTTTCAGTTTCCTTCTGTTTCTTTCGCAGACATCCTCTGTCTTGTGTGCCCCTGATCATGAAACTTTTTCTTCGCTTTTAACGAGTTCGGTCTTCTCTCTTCCTTAATTTCCATTTAAACCTTTTGTGCAGAGTCCTTTTCTAGCGTCTTTCACGGGAATAACTTCTTCCGTGTTATTCACAGGACATTGCGTCTTTCTCTCTTTAGGCGTATGTTAGGAGGCGATCGATCGAGGTGTTAGGGTTAAGTCGACTGAGTTCGTTCTCATTACTTGCTATCACCATGGGTCAGGGTCGCTCTTCTTCTCTGCGTATTGGAGGGGTGATTCTCGGTATTGCGAGGTTAAGTAGACAGCGGTGCCTCAGACCATTCGATAGGTCGATCTTCGAATGCTCCGGGGCGCCCTTTCCCTTGGATAAGGAACGGGAGAATGAGGCCAAGTTAAGCATCCACAGGGGTCGAGATACCTAAAATCAGCCGTTTAGGGTGCTTTGGTACATGGGACTGAACAAGGTTGGTCCTGTATGGGGCCACTTTAGGCTGGCGTTCGCAGGCCTCCTTTTGAGGCGTCGAGTACGGTCCCCCTTTGATGTTTTGACCTCCTATGTGGTTTTAGGTACCTAAGATGGTATGTCTTGCCGAAGTGACTTTAGATGGCTCAATGTTGACTTACTCTGCATTAACCCATGAAAGGGTTTGAGCTTCTGTCTCTGTCCTTCTCAACTTTCGCGATGGTGGGGTATTTTTGGTTGGTCACATTGGTTTTCTTTAGGGACGAGGCTCGGTGTTCAGTATAGTATGCTCCTTTATCTTTGCTTGTGAGAAGGGCTGAGGCTTCCTCTGACCCTCGGGCGTATTGGCGCTTCTCTGGTGATTTCGATCTTCCCTCCTCGCGGGCTTTGGAAGGAGCGTTATATTTGTCGACACATGATTGGGAATATGACCCCCTTAATGACTTGGAAGCACCACAAGGCGATTCAGGTTGCTTGGACCACCCAGGGAATCGTGAGTGTCGCTTTGTCTTTTGGGGCTCGAGTCATAGGTAAACTGTCGATCCTTTTCCTTATGGGTGGAGGAGAACACTGCGGATATGAGGCTCTTCTCCGTTGATGTACTTCTCCGCTTTGAGCACCTCGAGCCATGCTTGCCGGGATTTTTAGAAATGGAAACATGAGTGTTTGGCGGCCCATTACTAAATCAAATGGTGACTGATTCTGTTGATCGCAAACTTTTCGTCGGGTATATCTACCTTGAGGAGAGACTTCTGGGTACAGACTTTGCGCAGGACCTCGAAGGGTCTCACTGCAGCTCTTGATGGTCGATAGATGGTAACTTGGTTTTTCTTCATATCGGCTCCAGAGTGAGAGACGAATCTGATAGGATGGCTACTCTGAGATAGGGAGATTGATGGAAGAAGGCGGAAGCACAATTAAACCAGACGAGAATTTGGGCCTTTAATGTGATAAGCGAAAGCTCACACCGCCATACGAGTGTGATACCCGTACTCCATTTGGTTTTGTAAGTGTTGAGATGATCGATTGGATCTGGCTTTCTCACTCACAGATATTTCCACTTGGCATCCACGAATTTTTATTTCGGAAGAGGAAGTGAGCACCTGGCGTGAAGGGACTCGGTCTGTTAACGCGAGTGTCGTAGTGCCGGAGACGCGTGCTCACTGCCTCTTGTGCGACGCGAACACTAGCTGAGGAGTGCCCGGACCTGTCGTTAGGTTCGCTCTCTGCTGCTCCTTCGCGAGGGTAGTGGTTCTTAGTTACCAGGCGCTGCACCTGAGTGTGCGATTGTATCTGGAAGACGGGTGGTGGACCCACTGGGACTCAATGGATTTGCAGCTTTACATTTCAGCACCTCGGGGAATCTCGAGGTGTGTTGCCCTTAAGCTAGGGAGAAAGTTGTGACCTTCTGAGCTTGTCGTGCGCTCCGAAGTGGGCGTTGCATCACTGGTAGGTTGCTCAATCTCTATCAGTTGGTTGGTGGCGGGCGCCTCCAGCCTCTTTCGTGTTGGCTTGCATCGCTTCTTGTATTTAGAAGTGACTAATGATCATGTGGATCTGCAAATCTTGACTGGATTCATGGGCCCATCATGCCTTATGACCTGGGGTTGACTCCACCACCCAGTGCTGGGCCTTTCGATCTTTATTTGTAGGCCCTTTGTTTCAGGGCAGGCGCCAGCTGATGGTACCTTGTTTGGCCCAGGGTACAGGAGCGTGTTATTTTAGGGTCTTTGGGGAGGACACAGATCTTTGACAATAAGTACAAATGAGGCTGCTTGGTGCTCTCCTTTACACTTTGAAAGAAGAAGGGTGGCGGGGCTGGCAGTGGCATCAAGATTACTGTTGGATTCTGTGGGAAAGATGGCCTTAGAGGGCGAATGTGTTGTGCTTTTCAGATGAGGGTGGCTGGTATTTATAGTATATGTTTTCCCAGGTTGGATGGTGATTAGGATTCTTCATGAAGATTATTTACCTTTTATAGTTGCTTGGATTCTATTAGGAATATTGAAAGAAGCTTGATTTATTTAGAATTATCTTTTCTTACTATTTGAGTGGATCAGCAAATCTGGGATAGCACCTATAGTAAATTACTCTGTGTTTTTAATATTGGTGAGATTTAGTTAGTTCTTGAGTTATTCTATTTCATATCGATGAGACTTAAGTTTGATTTATAGAATGTGGAAAACTCTCGATTACCCATAGCAGGCATACTGAAGTACCAGAAGCGGACTGGAAAACCTTTATTAAGGCGCATGGAGGCCTTGAGTGTGTGTTGTTATATCGATGGGCGCGCCTCTTCTTTGGATTTGGCGAGTGGGCTGTGAGCCCATTTTCATTACTCAGATGTATGGATGTTTACTAGTTTAAATCAATGAAATTATTCTCCTTTCAAAAAAAAAAAAAAAAAAGAATCTGGGACATTAGATGAACTTCAGATGAGGCGTTATATTTAAATCTCCTTCTTTCAGACTCTGAGCGAGTTTGTAATTTGTTGTGATTTCTATATAAAATTAACCTTTAAATTAATTTAATTTAAAAGCTATTGTAAAATATTGTATATTTTCCTCTTTCATTCTCTTCTTCTATTATATTTTCTTACACAATGACCAAAACTAAGCTTCTATTTATAAGAACACAAGGATGCACATATCATTAATGTCGATGTAGTGAATATATACATTGAATAGGAGAAGATGGACATTCATCGTAGAATTAGGGTTAGTAGCAGACGAGCTACTTTCGGGCTCGGCTCGAAAAAGCTCGGCTCGGGCTCGGCTCGTGAGCTAGCCAGTAGAGCTTGAACTACTATTGAAGCAGTAAATCTCGAATCCGACTAAGACTCGACTCGAACCAATAAAAAAGCTTTCGGCTGGTAAATAAGGACCCATCAGATTCTTTGGAGCAGGCTTCCGCCCTACGGTCTCAGCCGAGCGGGATCGATCTTCACCGGTGCGATCAGAGCTCGGGCGCTCGAGTTAAATGCACAGATGCGTGTGTCCGGATGCTCGATGTAATGGATCTCGAGCTACAGATCCGGTCGACATGGATCAAGCGAATCGTGGTCCTCCGCGGCCCGTTGGGGCGGCCCCTGGCTACGAAGACGGCCCGGAGCTCAGCCGATCACGCCGTGTTTGGGGGGCCCAATACCTAGATCTGAGATCTACTCGGTAAGCGAATGGTACCCACGATAAATGTGAAAGGTGTCGGCAGCCAGTATGTTCAGTGTGGATAAGCGTGAAGAAGACGTTTAGGGAAGGATACACATGGATGTCGGGTATGACCTGACCTGTACGATCGGTCGATCCCGTGTACAAGAACTGGACATAAATATGAGGGTGTCGGGCCCCGTGGAAACCAGAGGTCAGGCCATGAGCTTAGACAAGGTTTGCTAATCTCAGTAGCATTGAGGGCAAATGCACTCCGACCCACCGATACGATCAATTCAGCCTACTGAACTAGGATCCAATCTCAAATTCAGGGTATCGGGGCCCCTTTCGATATCGCAGATCGGACTTTAACCCACGTGCAGACGGTGCGGTACAAAGTATCAAGGGTACTCGGTGGGTTTCATAGTAGAAACAAGGAGCCGATGACCGACTACTGTGAATGTATGAAAGTAATCGTGAGTGCCAACGGCTACCACTGGTATGAAAAATTTGGGCCCACCCTGCTCACATGGTGGGGCTGATTCGGATCTTCGGGCCAAGAGGGTGTGCTATGGGTCTTGAAATTAATCATGCGCATTCGTAATCGTGAGGGTGGTGCCTAACTTAACCATGTGAAGCAAGATATCACAAATAAGCCATATTACTAAATTAGTTTGCTTCTTGGCGTATCTTGTTGATATATTATTTCTTTATTTAGATAATTGATTAAACCAATCATGTTTCTATTCAATGATTTCGTGTATCTTATTTCTTCACTCCAATTTCTACTTGTTTTAATTCTATTTCATAATTTTTCATTGGTAATAAGCTTCAAAGAATGGAATTCTCAAGCAATCCAGAAAGGGAAACAAATGTTGAATGAGGTGGTTTTAACAACTTTAGCATCACCGCAAATCAACTAAGGTAAAACAAATCCCATAGAAAATTATTTCCCTTAATTGATATTTGTTATCGATTGATTACAAAAAGTTAAAAAGTATATGGATCGAGCTGAGAATTGATTACAATACAAACTTGTATAGGCTCTAGATTGGGCTTGAGCTCCGAGGTTAAGCTCGAGCTCAAGCCCCATATGGAAAACGAGCCTACTGAGCTTAAGCCAAGCCGAGCCTAATTTTGCTAAGCTCGCTCAAAAGTTTCTGGCTTCTGCCCAGCCCGCTCATAAACAACAAGCCTTGCTCGAAATGTTCAAAGCTCCGCTCCTACCGGCTCGCTACTGCCCCCACTAGAATGTAGGTTAAATAATGTGCCATAATAGGTACATTGAATATTCATTGATGTATATAGGCATTTAATGTTCCATAATAAAAATATCAATATAATGAATATTCATTCATGTATTTCATAACACTCTTGAATATTCATTGTATTCACATGAATGTGCATTGAATGATACTCGTCATTAAAAACCTTAAGCCGTAAAACCCAAAGGGATAAAACCGAAGCCAAAAGCGGAAAAAGAGTACAAAGCCGCATAAATTTTATGATCTCTCCTTTTACGGATGCATTAATTGCCTCATTAAAAAACCTGTCTAAAACCCAATGGGACAAAAACCGGACAAAAGGGAAAAAGAGTGCAATGCATAGTTCACAATATCTCCCCCTCAATTTGAGCTATATAGCCACTGCTAGGGCTAGTTATGTAACACCCCGAAATATACCCTAGTTGTTTTCAACATGTTTAGGGTATTTTGTAAGCATAATTGAATTTTTCGTAAATTTAATTCGAAAATATGGAAAGTTAGAAACCCGAAAAATTTTAGAGGCTAACTAAAGGACAAAATCGTAAATTGTCCAAAAGGGGTATCAAAGACATGGACACAGATTAGAGGCCAAAGTATAAATAATAAGAGAATTGTAATGTAATTAATGGAAGTTGGAGGACTAAAAGCTAAATAATCAAAACCTTCACTATAATAGATGAGAGACCAAAAATGGATTATTTTTGTCTCCAAACAAGGCTTTCACTGAAGAAGAGGAGGAGGAAGGGAGAAGAAGAGAAGAAGGAGAGAGGATCGCCAAGGTGCCGGACTTGCATGGATTCGTATGGATGCATGACTTTGGTATGATTTTTGTACATGAATTACATGGGTATGAGTGCTAGGGTTTTCCTTGAAGATTAAATTGTTTCCTTTCTAGGGTTTTGTTAGGAAAACATCCTAACTCTAGAATTATGTTTGGCCGGAAAATCTCAGTCGAATATAATTAAATATGGAATCCTTCACACCTGGGTTCGGGTGAACTTAGGTATGAATCGGATACTTTTGACTAATTAAAAGTAATTGTGGGAGTTGTTTGGAGGATTTCATGTGGATTGATGAGGAATGAAATAGAAGTGAATCAGGGAAATAGGTGGGTGCATGAAAATGGTGAAATCACCATTTAAGGGCAAATTTTTTGGAGACCTGCATCAAAGACACTCCTTTGAACCTCAGATTTTTGCGTATTTAAGCCAAACACATTCCTAAGTATAGAAAATGATGAAATTATGAAAATGTATCAGACACGTTTCTAAGGAGTTTTCATTTCGCCCATGAGTTCGGGATGGAGCAAAGTTACGCCAATAATAAGATCGGAAGTCAACACATACAATCGTAGGAATGCCTAAGACTACATTAAATGACACAAGACCCGGTCCCGATTAGTGCTCCAAAGACTCTCATTAGTACTTCCCTGCAGACCCTGCTAGTGCTACGACACTCATGTCCCGTTGGGCTTCGCACTCCTCGTCCCGATTAGTGCTATGGCACTCCCCTGCTCCGCACTGCAATCCTCGTTTTATTATGCCAAGGTACTTCCGTGATCGTATAGTATCTTTTTGGATACTTATTGTGTTGTGTCTACACTCTTTATTAGCACCGGTCTAGTATTCCCATAATTATACGAGTAATAACTGAATAATTAATAAGAGGAAAACTAAGGTGTATTTGCTCGACCAGAATACCTATGGTATTTCCTCGAATGACAAGTCAGAATCCTACCGAGTTCAATAAGCATAAGTCCGTTATAAGCATAATTACTTGTATAAAGTCCATGCAGATCCAACGTGCATGAAATTTCCTCTCGATATCCGTTATCGGGTATATGCTTATTATAACCTGCATATGCATATTACCTATGTTTCCCCACTAAGCCGTGAAGCTTGGGGCATGGGTTTTATTCGTGTAGGCCGTAAGAAAGAGATGCTGATATTCCGCTCTCCGCGGCCACACATGAGTAGGGTTCATCAACGTAGGTTCGCACTCGATCAACAAATGTAAATGCATATAGTTTTTGAATATGTAAATCCGGACTGCAAGACGATTTATAATATCAGAACACCACTACGGTGGTAAAGCCTCATTTTGACTTTTGTATATGATATGTTGATATATTATAAGACTTGGATATACCAATGTCTAATTATGCAGGTAACGAGTCCCAGTATATATTCTCGCACCCCGAACTTGGTTCGGATCCGACAATCGGGTCGGACCGGGAATCGGGGTGTGACAAATTAATCTTGCATCTTATGAACTCGCCCCATACCAATGCCATATACTAATTTCTCAAAAATTGACATTGGCAATGATTTGGTAAAAAGATCTGCAAGATTATTTATGGATTGAATCTGCTTTTAACATCAATTTGTCTAATTTCTCGAGTTCGTGAGCATAGAAAAAAAAAAATTTCAATGAGATATGTCGTCCTATCACCTTGATATATCCTCCCCTAACTTGTGCAACACAAGCAAAGATTATCTTCATAAATTATAGTGGAGAATTCGTAATCTAAGGCAACAAGAATTGTGGAATATGTGTTATAATGGATCTTAACTAAACACACTCTCTCTTCCAGATCTTCATATAAAGCAATGATCTCAGAGTGGTTAGAAGATGTAGCTACTAGCGATTGCTTCGTAGAACGCCAAGAAATGGCTACATTATAACAAAATAAATAACCAAGTTTGAGAGCGAGCTTTATGTGGATCAGATCTATATCCAAAGACGTAATTATCCAACTAAATCCAAAGGTAGTAGATTCCTCGAATAATATAATCCCAAATCTATGGTTCCTGAGATAACGAAAAATATGTTTAATTCCATTCCAAAGGTTCCCAGTTGGCCTCGTAACTAAAAACGCGTCTATAAATCCCATCGCAGTGCGATGTCCCCGGTTTCGTACATTGTGCCAAGTACATCAAAGCCCCAATTGCATCGATATGGTAATTTCAGACTAAGTATCTCTTCACGATTCTCTAGGACGAACCGATCCTTTGGGATCTAGGAGATCTTACAAATCATAGGGTGCCTAATGGGTGAGCCCTTGTCCATGTTGAAGCCGCTTAAGTAATCTTTCAATGTATGATGATTAATGGACGATTATTCCATTTGCTTTATGCTCAAGCTGTAGACTAAGACAAAGTTTGGTTTTACCCAAATCTTTAACTTCAAATTCCTTTTTCAAATACTTAGCGCCAATAACTCTTCCTCAAGTTCCACCTCAAATTTTATAATGCCGATACAAACTCCGCCACAATAGCAAATCCGGTTTCGATTTCTTAATAAACACGCATGGGCGTATATCTATTCTTTGTACTTTCCCCAATTAGGTACTCACTTAGGCGTTGATACTGACATGCACTCCGTGATTATTTTTAACTCCGTATTAAAGATCTTTTGCAATTATACGGAGAATAAGTCATGAGTGCATGCATCATTTTTATTTTGAATCCCTAGGGAATTTTCATATAAATATCTCAGTCTAATGAGCCATATAGATATGCCGGGCCAATGTCTCATAAAGACGATTTCCAATTTTTCAAAGAGTACCGTGACTAATGAGAAAACGAAATGTAATCATATCCATCACAGTGAATATGTCTTATCATAATCAATCCCGGGCCCGAGAATCCTGGGCAACGAGTCGAGCTTTATACTGATACAACCTCGCTTTTCTCATTTTTGCTCTAAAAAATACCCCATTTAATCAACGGGCTATACATTATCGTGGATGCGAGTTATGGGTCCAAAACCTCTCAACTAAGCGTAGCTGTGGGAAGCTAATTCAGCTTCCACCGTTTCCTCCACTTAGACCAATCTGCCTTACGCATTTACTAATAGATTGCGCTCACAAATCATCATCCATAATTTTATGAGCAATTGAGAATGTAAAATATCATCACGATGATTTTATTTCGATCCCAAATCTCATTACAATATGTAATGGAATTCTATTCTGTGTGGTTGGTGATCTTTTCTACGGGTTTGTGCCTCTTCAAGGGCATTAAGCCTTTAGAAAAGCAAGCAGCAAACACTGTGCTCTCTCGAGTGGATTCTGATTCTTTCCCCTTCGCTTTCGAGGAAACAAGTCTTTGATCCTATCAATCTACCACACTTCAACTCGTTGGGGATTTTCATCCATTTTAAATTGTTCTGTAGCCGCCTATCCTAGCCGGAGAGCACATCACTGAATATGATTTCATTACCTTAGTAGCATCACAAACACCAGAAGTCTATCAATATAGCTTGTAAATGGATTATGCGTCGCACCTCGTTTTTTTCAGTACTCAGCTGGTCGACCGGGATAAATTTTCTCATTCCAGAGAAAACCTTAATCGTTTTTTGCTTCGTTGTACCCATTTCAATTTTGGGTGTCCCAATCGACAAACATAGTCTCATCAAATGACAACTGCGACCGTAGTAAAAAGATCACTAAAGAATTTGCCCAAGAACCTAATGATGGATGTTAATTAAACCAACATAAATGCCTCAACGCATTGGGACTATTGGTTTCTTCGTGGTGCAATAGGCACTTCACATCGCACAACCAAAAAAGAACGAAAAATGTGAAATAATATCGTTCATAACCAAGGACCATTTGAAGCCGGGAGATCGGTAGGAGACCAGCGCGCTGGGCGCACCTTATTAGGCAAATTGCGATGCAAAACTGCATTTAATTCCCATGCCGTATCGCTGAGACTGCTCTCAATAATAGGAGTGCGGGCAATGGATTTTGTATATGTTTAATCAAGGATTCTCGCTAATCCATTTCGAGTATGAACATAGCGCGACGTGCTCAACCCTCGCTTCCTCGAGTGAAGCACAATATGTATCAAAACTCTTGATGTAAATTCACCAGCATTATCCATCCTTATACCTTTAATTGATAATCAAGGAATCGCGGCCCGAAGCTTTATAACTGCGGCAAGTAAACGCAAGTAAAGGTGACATCGTCGTGAGATAATGTATAAAATATGGGACCATCTACGTGGATGCTATCCACTAGTACCATAAAATATCAAATGGTCCACTTTGGTGGTCAGACGGCCACAAACATCACCCATGAATTCTTGCGCGAATAAAGAGATTCAAGATCAACCTTTGTTATAGAAGGGTTTGATAATGAGTTTTCCTTTGCGGAACAAGCTTCACACTATAATCTGACAAATACCTTTGTATCCTTTAAAGGGTGCCCTTTGTAATATTCGGATTATTCTATGCATCATTGAAGCGCCAAATGGTGACCAAGGCGATCATGCCATAATCCAAGAACTGGATCGTAGATTTACCAATCTCCAAGATATGGTGGAGGTGCTCTAATGGTCAATCATGACACACAATACAAACTCCATAGAAGAAGCTTCTAAATTTTCACAACTCTCATGGTCTTCAGCCCATCTTATAAGAGGTAATGCCAATATATTCTTTATTTTGCTCATAAATACCTCAACATGGTACCCATTACGCGACATCTTGAGTTAAGTAGATTCCTTGATCTATCATTAGAAATGCATTCACATGTGGATGGTACCTTTCGCAAAACACCGCTGCATTCCCGAAATCATCAATAATCTTGGACAGACTGTGATATTGTATGGACATGTGTCTTACGTAATGTCATACTCGAGAAAAGTGTCTACTACGAACATGGTATGCGTTGATACACTATCAAGCAAACAAAGATCTTCTCCTTTTCTCTGTTTTCCATTTGCATTTATGTTGACAACTTTCAGTACCGGGCATCATAAAATTTTCATATTAGGCTATAGGGTCAAATAAAATTTCAAATACAAATATTATATCAAGTTCATAAGCATTTTTCATTGTATAACCATATTAAAGAACAATAAAATGGGTAATATTACATTTAAAGAAAAACAACTAGAAAAGAAATTATTAGAATCATAAAATTCAAAATCTAAGATGTCATCCACCAGTCTGATGCTTCATCAAAGTAATCAAAGGTCCTCAAAGAAATCAGAGATATCCAGGGATGCATTTGCTACTCAGAGCAAGAGAGTCCTAATACCGTAGATGTCTGGCTGGGTTTCCAACAATGGTTAAGTGGCAACAGGATTAATTTCAATGGCGTGAGATTCACCACGCTTGCCCGTATTTTTAAAGACACGCTGCATGCATCAACAAAGTGCTTCAAGGCATTTACAAAGTACGTGACTGAAGGCTGGCTCACCATGCCACAACGATGGCAAATACTTCATTAGTCACCTTCTTGGCTTCTTTTCTTTGTCATGATTCGGGCCAAA
This sequence comes from Tetrastigma voinierianum, assembly GCA_016808115.1. Taxonomy (NCBI): domain Eukaryota; kingdom Viridiplantae; phylum Streptophyta; class Magnoliopsida; order Vitales; family Vitaceae; genus Tetrastigma; species Tetrastigma voinierianum. The sequence goes on along the minus strand of JAEQBH010002429.1, from coordinate 216,726 downwards.
GTTAGATTTCCAGTATGCCAAATTTTCTCTCGCCACCCCTTCGAGGATTATGTTCGTCACATTAGAAATTCCTTTAAATGACCAATAATTTTCTCGTAGTTCGCATGTGCTTCAGTGTAATGCTTGAGCCGCCAGGTCTAAGATCATGATTTTTGAGCAAGAATTCATTAGTTTGCTCGCCAGCTGAGGAGCACAGTAAATTAAATCGTAGTATGTGGCAATCGGACGCTAGCCTTATTGCCGCTGCAATACACAGCCGGCATGGAAAGTGGAGAAAGTTTTCTCTACGCTCTCTACACGTGAGTTTGATACCTCATAAGTCAAGCCGAGAAACAATATCAAATAAAGCTGGTTATAGTCGACACGATTTAAAAATTCAGAGCCCGAGATTTTGCCACTATATCAGGCTTAAGGAAGGATACCGCTCTTAGTATGATCATACTCTATCCTTCAACCTCTTCCACAAGGCTCGAGGGTCTCGAATCCGGATAAATACGAGTCCCCGGCATGCTCCTCATGCAAAAATGACGCATGAATAAAAATCAGCATTTGTTTTATCTTTGCATCTTTCGAGGTTCCGTCTTCCTCGTAATTGCGTAGCGCAGATTCGCTGGAGGTGCATTTCCATGTCAAGGCACCAGGATAGAGCAATTATTTCCACTCACTTCGAGGATGTGGAATTTGGGCTTTCTTAATATTTGCCATAATTTCTTGCAAAACAAAATGAATCCTTAAATTAATTGTGAAGGATTTTCAAATATCCACCGCCATCAGAGCAAAAGGATACTTTTAGATTGGAAATTGCCTGTGCCAAGAAAAGAAAAAAAAAGAATTGATAGAAAAAGATGAAGATAAGTTGATTAATAAAAAAGAATACTACGGTAAAAATATTTACTCAATTGGTAGATCTTCGTGGCCGATAACATATTGTAAAATATTGGCGCTGGTAAGAATATAATAGAGAATAGAGAGAGATTAAGAAAAGAAAGTGATAAGCACCAAAGATGGTAGAGAAAAGTTTAGGAGGAAATTTATTTTCACTCGTATATTTTCCTCTTTCATTCTCTTCTTCTCGTTATATTTTTCTACACAATGACCAAACTAAGCTTCTATTTATAAGAACACAAGGATGCACATATCAATGTCGATGTATTGAATATATACATTGAATAGGGAGATGGGCATTCATACGTGAGAATGTAGGTTACGAATGTGTCATAATAGGTACATTGAATATTCATTGATGTATATAGGTTACGAATGTGCCATAATAGGTACATTGAATATAATGAATATTCATTCATGTATTTCATAACAAAAGCGACATTTTTGTGATAGGGTATATTTTAATAGCAAGACACATTTTCAATGAATGTTAAAAAAATAGTTTGAAAATTGTAATTACTATTGTAAACGAAGGGTTAGTTTACATTGGTAAATGACCACATCTACTTTGTAATGAATGACCATATTCATTGTGGTCATTGTGATCTTCACTTATGAGGCCATTTTATGAAACTCGTCCATGAAGATTCATGCATCGTGGATTGCAAAAGCCTATAAAAGGTTCACCTTCCCTCGTATACAATCATCCCAATGAGAGAAGTCCTTTCATATCTTTTTTTTCTCTCTTTTTCTCCTCAATTCTCTCTCTCTCTTATTCCTTATCTCTTTCTATATACAAAGGGATAAACATATTTCTCTTTTGCTTATACTTGCATTTTATAATATTTACAAAACGTTATCAGCATGAATTTGCTCTGAAGGTAACTCCTTAACCTTATCTTGAAGTTATTTCAATTTTTAATATCTACAATTATATTTGGTCATGATTAATTTCATGAGTGCTAATTGCTCTAAAATTGAAACGTCATAGATATATTATATACTATCCCATATAACATATATAAGTAATTTGCATGTGTTTAATCACTATAATGTGGAAGTATTCACTTGTCATATACTAATTGAATTATGTGTCATTTATGATACAATGGATGCAATTAACACATTTTACATTCATAATATTATATGGTATATGTATGTATACATAACATTTAAATGTGATTTTCATAGAAACAATATATGTCTTAGCCCCTAAATGGATTACTTAATCAACCAATAAGTATCTTATCATACCAACATTATCACTTAACGGTGGTTGTTCACAAGCCTTTTTAATGAAGACTAATGTTTTTACACTAGTATTGTAACACCCCAAAATAGACCCTAGTCGTTTTCGACATGTTTAGGGTATTTTGTAAGCATAATTTGATCGTTCGTGAGTTAATGAAACCAGAAACGAGAGACCCTAGTTACAAAACTTAAGGACAATTTTTTGAAATTGGTCTAAAGAGGGGTATAAAAGTCATAGTTGACAAAATTAGAGGCCAAAGTATAATATGACATAAATTGCTTTGGTAAATAGAATGAGTTATGGCTTAAAAGCAAATAAGCAAACTTGACCTAAAATGGGTTATTTGAGGCCAAACAAGGCCTTAGAAAAATATGTGATTTAAAGACCAAAAGATTGGTCTCCATGGAGGAAAACAAAACGAAGGAGAGGGAGAAGAGAGAAAGAGAGAAGAAGAAGAGGAAGAGGAAGAGAAAGGAAGGAGATCAAGCAAGCTTGGCATCAAAGGTATGGATCTAACTCGATATGAACTCTATTATGAATCACATGGATTTTGTATGGGATTCTGTAGAGAGGTTTATGAGTTCCAAATCTAGGGTTTGTTAGATTTCTTCCTAATCAAAGATTTATTGAAGGTGGTTGGGTAAATACCAAATCCACAAGAAGTAGGAATCCTCTTTCGAGGTTGGATTTATGGTTAAATATTGCTAATTGAGAGTTAGTTTAGAGTAAACCCTAAATGTAAATCCCTTGAGTTTAGCTTGTGTATGCTAAGACCATATTGAAATGATTTTGGAGAAATTCATGGAGTGTCAGAGAAGATGAGAAATGAAAGATGAATTGAATAGAAAAGAGATTCCAAGGTGAATCGGAATGGTTTCTTTGAGGTGGTAGAAGGAGGATCCATGGATTAAAGTGAAGGAAAATGAAAAACACCCATTCTCGGGCATTCCCGTGTCTTCTATCATAGAAGCAAGTTCTACCGTAGAACTTTATCTCCGTCATTTTTGGCCAAGTCCTACCGGTAGAACTTGTTCCGGTTTTCCGCCTTTGACCGCTTTTGTATTTTGGCCATAACTTCCTATTTCTTATCCGATTTGAGTGATTCAAGTGGCCACTTAAAATAGATTCTCAAGAGAACAAACCTGCTATTTAATAAGTATCCTCCAAATTTTGACTCTAGATAGTCTGCACCACACCAAAGTGAATTTCATGCAAGCCAACCCTGTCCAGTTTTAAACAGAGGTGTCCCAGATGTTTTTGATCAATTCAGTTCAAAGTCTGATCAAAGATTCTGATAACTGAAACAACTCATCACTCCAGATCAGCAAAGACAAAAGGCCCACCACGCCGGTCAGTCACACAGAAAACGCACCCAAAATTAATATCTAAACTATCCTCTGCAAAACCTGGCAGAATCCCACTAGTCGTACGGAAAAATGCCATAACTCGAGTCGACGATCCATCGGATTGATTCAAATTCCCAATCGATTCAGTTAATCAAGAATACATGATTACGTGCATTATACGCATCACAAATTCACTGAAGATTTGGAACACGATCCGTCATGAATCTGATAATGCAATGGATTAATGCTCTGTAATTACAAGATAGTAAGTCATTGAACCTCATACACTGTAAAACCTGTCTACTTATCAACTTATTTCACTGCACCTCCGATTGTGTCGCATTAGTACTCTAAGACTCCTCCTGGAATAGTACACCAAGACCTCCTAATCGTGCTTCTCAAGATAATAGCAATTTCCTGCATCAGTGCCATCAAGACTCTCCGACTCGTGTTTCAGCACAATAGTACTTCCTGGGCATTTCCCATTGGGGCATGATTGCACTCGATCCAGACTGCACTTTCTGCACTTGATCATACGTCCTACTCATTCCGTGATGACCGTTCAGGGTGACCAACACCATGATAAGACTCAATAGTTAATGCTGTGAATATAGTAACGATCCAATGCACTACCGCAGTAATCGATATGTTCAATGCACCACCGCACATCCGTATACGCTCGTGAAGATCTACCCGTACTCACAGATTTTTGCTCTGCAGAAGACTCACGTTACTCCCTTTGTACACACATCCTCTCGTAGCACCCACGTACTTTCAGATAATTAAGAAACTCAGAACCCTATGGAGATCCGATCAAGTATAAGTCCAAGAGTACCCACTGCACCCAGATCTGCAGAACGCCAATATAAGTCCGCAAGAGTACCTAAGGGTACTTCGTGACAATAAAATAAGTATAAGTTCGTAGAGTACCTAAGGGTACTCTCGCATTCGAAAATAAGCATAAGTCTGTGAAAAATAAGTATAATCCAAATATACCTACGTACTTCCGTCAATGAATCTGCGGATCCTGCTCCTACGAAAGACTCAATGTCCGATTCGTATAAGTCCGATCCGACCTCAGACGCGCTATGATCCTCGACCGTTCGACTCTATCGCATCTACGTACCTTTCGTAAAAGAATAAGATCCTCAAATACAAGAATCCCAGCCTCTCAGAATACAAGTATAAGAGATCCGTAAGATAAGAATAAGTCCTCGTGACACAACTATAAGTTCCAGAAGATAAATATAAGGTTCAGAATATACATGTAAGATCCTCGAAATACATGTATAAGTTCCTCAGAACACACGTATAAGATCCGAAATACCATTATGTCCAGAAGACTTCAAGATAAGTTCCTAAGACAAGTATATACTTAATACATGCATAAAATCAAATACATGTACAAGTTCAAGATACGTACAAAAATCCGAAATACATGTATATGCTCCGTAATACCAGGATAAGATCCGAAATACTTATCAAACTCCGTAATACAAGTAGAAGATCCGTAAGACAAGGATAGGTTCCTGTAGCACAAGCATAAGATAATGGTGATACTAATATAAGTTCCAAGTACCTACTTACCCTATATCCGATTAGTTTCGTAGTACCTACGGCATCACCGTATAAGCTCCGATAAGGATAAACTCCGTAGTACTCACGTACTCTGCATGAGTATAGGTATAATGCTAAACTAGGACTTGTCGATATGATACCAACACAGTTGTTAATGTACGTACATTTGATCAAGTAAGTACTTATGGGTACTCCCGTATAAGATTAAGTTCAAGAAATCCAAAGATAATGCTCCGCACTTGGATACCTATTTCGGAACCCCACCATGTAAATCTGTGAGGATAAGAGGTTCTCAGAAACTCCTACTGAGACGGAGATATAAGCCTGCGACAAAGATACGAGAAATCGAATAAGAATAAGATCCGACTACTATAAGTATAAGACCCGATAAGAATAAGTTTGCTGCGAGTATAAGATCCAATAAGGATAAGTCTCATGCATAAGTGTAATCTCCCTTGAGTAAGTATAGGATTGTTATAAGTATAAGTTCTGGGCATCGCTTTTATATGAATCGAATAAGTATAAATATGGACTTATGGGGAGACATAAGCATTCCGTTAAAAGTCACAAGGTATGCGTCGACAGTAATCTTTGTTTTTGATGACACAAATAGGAACCCAATTAAATCCTCGAGAAAATCATGAAAGTTGAAGTGTAGAGGATGAATTGGATGCCTTGCCATTGCATATGTTCAAGTTTGCTCGGCTACGATCTCGACCTCGTTATATATTGGTTTATATGATTCATGATGATTTTGATATTTGTTTCTGTTATAAGTTATCATGATTCAGTATAAATGCATGTGCATCAGTATAAGTTATAAGAATATGCTTCCCACTAAGCGTAAAGCTTAGCACGGGTTTTTAATCCGTGTAGGTACAAGAGAAGACATCAGCAAACATCCGCATACAGCTGGGCCAACACACTTGTAAGGGTTCAGCCACATGTGGTGGTTCCGTGCCTGACGAAATGTGTGCCGTCGCTTTGTAAGTAAATTGGACTTATAATGCCAGATAGATTTTGACGACACCACCCGTGGTGCTTTGATTCTATTATAAGATGTGGGCCATACCCACAGTGCGCTGGCTTTTTAAAAAAAAAAAAAAAAAAAAAAAAAAAAAAAATCGTGTCAAGAGTCCCAAAGATTTGTCCGCCAGTCTTAATCGGCGGACAAGTATTATATGTTATATTTCAATTTCTAGATCACAACAAAGTTAATAATTTATATTATTCTCAATGTTATTTATTTTGTGTATATTAATATTAATTTTATTATATATTCTCAAAAGCTATAAGATATTTGATTTTGATTTTAGGTCAAAATCTATATTGACATTTATTGTAGTTGATTTTAATTATTTTATCTTATATCATGAGTTTGTCAACAATGTTAAATATCACAAAAAAACTCGAGTTTATGACATTCGACGTTTTTGAAATGAATTATATATATTGGATCTATGATGCTAAATAAATTATTGACTTTATGATGAAGAATCATCTATATAGTCCAATTGGGCTTGAAACGATTTCCTGAAGTGAATCAATATCATCCCAAACTTGTGAACATGAATAAAGATTAGTCATGATTGCAATTATGGAAGAAATTCCAAATATCATATTAACGATCCCTCAAATCCTTGGAAAAGGAAAAATCTTACCACCAAAAGTATATTAATGTTAAGGTTAAACGGGAATTACATATGGGATAAAAAAAATCATGAGAATAATTGTCATAGATGTGGTATGAAAGAGCATTGGTCGCGTACCTGTCGTACGCCCAAACATTTGATCGACCTTTATTAAACATAATGCTACCAAACGGAACTAGATTTCATATCAATGTTGTGTTATATTATAACAAATCCATAAGTAATTTGCTCAGCTTTAAAGATATCCATAGAAATGGATATCACATTGGAAAAAGTGTGTCAATGAGGACGTTGGTTCAAATCATTTCATTTAATAAAGTTTAATCTAAAATCACTTATAATGGAAACCTTTAATATATAATTATGCCGTGTCCTACATCGTAAAAGGTGAAGCTTCATATCTAGAAGACTTGAACTCAACACGCTTTTTTCTTGAAGACTTGACCCAATAGAAAAACAAAACTGGGATAGGATAGTAGGAAACTATGTGTACGCTACTATAGCCTTGAATTGAACAATGTCAAACATATCGGAAATATATCGTCGATATTTCGGATGTCAGTCGACTTCGACACGATATCAGGTATCGACAATCGGTTGAGCGAAAAATCGAAAAAAATCGGACAATATCGGCGATATATCGGTATTAAATTGAAATATCGGTAAATGTCGCCAATAAATCGTAACTCCCATTTCCGAAAAAAAAACCTCGATGATGAGCAAACCCATTGATTTTCTAGGCACACATCCAACTTCTATTTCGGAAAAACCCCCAAATTTTTTATAATGAGCAAACAACAAACCCATTAAAATTCCAAACACCCACAAAAAAAAAAAAAAAAAAAAAAAAACAAAGAACCAAAAAAATTATGAATCAAATTCATCTACAATCCTAATCTTTAAAATCAACAAAACCCCAAAAACAAAACAATGAAGAAAAAAAATTATGGATTGTTTGCCGACTGGGTATAGGAGACGACTAGATGAAGAGTGGTCTACCTCTTTATTTCCCTTTTCTTCTTTTTCTTCTTCTTCTTCTGTGATCCTCTTTCTTTCCTCTTCTTTTTCTTCTTCTTCCTCCTCTGTGATCCCTTTTAAACGCTAGAGAGAGGGGCAGAGAGAGATGAGTGAGACTGGGAGAGAGAGGCAAAGAGAGATGAGTGAGACCGAGAGAGAGAGGCAAAAAGATGGGGTGAGAGAGGAGGGAGAGATGGGGTGAGAGAGAGGAGATGTGGTACCATGGCGCCCAAAGATCCCCACCGAAGGCCCGGGACCGATCAAAAGCCGTAACACTCGAAATATACCCTAGTCGCACATGTTTAGGTATTTGTAAGCATAATTTGACTGCCGCGAGTTAAAATGCGAAAAACGAGAACGAGAGACCTTAAATTTATAAAACTTGGGCACAAAATCAAATCGTCTGAAAAGAGTGACTTAAAAGTCATAAATTGATAAGAGATTTGGAGGCCAAAGTATAAATAATAGAATGGTGGTGTAATTCCTGTGAAGATTTGAATAAAGTACAATAAAAGGAAGTTGAAATTCAAATAGTTAAGAGTTGAAAGACTTAAAGGCAATTATTGAAACTAACCCAAAAATGGGTTTTTGATGGCCAAACAAGGCCTAAGAAAAACATGGAATTTAAAGACCAATTTGGTCTCAAATTGGGAGAAAACCAGTAGAGAAGAAAGAAGGGGAGAAGAAGAGGAAGAAGCTAATATAAGAGGTTGAAGAAGAGGATTCGCCAAGATCAAGCCAAAAAGGTAATATGGAAACTACTTCAGTATAAATTAAGTATGGATTTATGGAATTCTATGCTTGGTTTGGTTAATAGCTTGTCTCCAAAAGCTAGGTTTTGTTAGAATTCATTCTAACCTTGGATCTCTTGAATTTAGGGGTTGGTAAACCTCATATGGAATAGCAGGCAGGAATCCTCCCTTTCGCTGGATTCATGGTTAATTTGAAAGTTAAATTGAGTTAGGTTTAGAATAAAACCCTAACTAATCTATCATGGTTGGTTTGAGGATGGGTCATAACCTATGTTAACACTTGGAAAGAAATTCATGGAAAAGGTTTTGAAAGAAGATAAGAAATGAAAGAGAAATTGAATAGAAAAGTGGGATTACAAGGTGAATTTGAAAAGGATTAGATGTGTGTTGGATGTATAGAATTGATTTGAGTATCAAAAGTAGCTGGAAATGTGAGAAAACACATTCTGGGCACTTTGAGACTTGTACCGGTACAATTTTGAACTTGTACCTAAGACAACTCTTGTATTCGTCGTTTTTGCCAATCTTTTGTACCGGTACAAGCTAGATTTCAGACTGGTACAACCTCGTTATGTTTTCCTGTTTTCTCACCACGCCTTTTGTACGCCATAATCTCTCATTTCTTATCCCGATTTGATGATTCAAGTGGCCACTTAAAATAGAATTCAAGGAGAACAACCACATTTAATAAGTATCTCCAAATTTGACTCTAGATAGCCTGAAAATTCACTCAAAGTGGGACCATGTGCAAGCTAAATTCTGGTTCCAGCTTGAACATAGAGAAGTCCGGGATGTTTTGACGTGACCTTCCGAGTTCGGTGTTCGACCGGGTGATTCCAGCTTGAATAGAACCTCAGCACCCTAGCTTTGGGGGCAAGGAGTATAAGGACATAGTGTCAAAATATGAAGTTAAGACTCCCGGAAAATGAGTAATACAAATGTCCTGAGTGTAAAATCGTAAACTCGACTAGTTGGCATGAAAATGCCATAACTTTGAGTTTGAAACATCCTGGACAAATGATTCCAATTTCTTATGCAAATATTGATCTGATAGAGGAACAAGAATATATGAAAGATATATGATCATATGATTACCTAGGACCAAAGAATGAATGAGTGGACGTCCTGTTGGTGCTTCGGCACTCCTGTTGGTGCTTCTGCACTCCTGTTGGTGCTCTCTCAAGACTCGCTGCGTTTCTAAGATCCTCGCTGGTGCTTCTAAGACTTCGCTGGGTGCTACTTCAAGACTTCACAGTTGCGTGGTTAGCACGCGGCTTTGATTGGTGCTCCGCACCCGCTGGCGCACAAGACCCGGCTATGCTGAGGCAAATGCCTCGATTGTGCGCTCTGGGCATCACGGCATACTTACACTGGTTAGACATCTTCGGTACTTATTATAACGCGCCCCACTCGCCTTATAGGATTGGTCTTAGGTAGTCGGGATAGATGATATTGATAAGACACCCTAATTAAGAATAAGTGTAAAGGATCTAAATGCACTTCCAGATCTGATCCTGCTCTAGTACCCACGGCACTCGCATCCCAAGCTCCGGCCCCGTAAGTCCCGTAGCACCTACGGCACTCGTATCCCTACAAGCCCCGTCCCTCCCTCAGATAAGTTTCGTAGTGTACCCACGGTACCCCCGTGATCCTGATAAGTCCCGCTCAACACAAGTTCTCAGTACCTATTCGGCACCCGCCTCCGATTGCTTTGCAGTACCCACTTCGCACCCCGCATCCCAAAATGTTCCTCGTAGTACCCACTTACCCGTATTTAATTAAGTTCCTGTCACCTCTCGATTAGCTCCAGAGCACCATGGGTACCTCGCCTCGACACCCCGTCTCCGACAAGTCCTCGGGACCGATAAGTTCCGTGAGTACCTAAGGGGGTACTCCCTGGGGATTTGAATAAGTCCTCGAGTACCCACGTACTTATATGTATCCTATCAGTTCTGATTCGATAAGTTCCAGAAGACCACGGGGTAATTTCGTGATATGAGTAAGTTTTGTCTTAGATCCGAATAAGTCCCGTAGTACCTATGGGTACTCCCGTTCTCAGATAGGTTATGTGGTACCTAATTTCGTACCGCAAGATTCGAATAAGTTCCGCTTTTGTGATTAACTCCCCGTGATCCGGAAATGTTCCGTAGTACCTACGTACTCCCGCATTGGCCAAGTTCTCACATGTCTTGATTTAGTTCCGTAGTACCTATGGTACCCGTATCCGAATAAGTTCCGCCTCGATTAAGTCCCTGGCTCTACTTAAGTTCTCAGAGTACCTACGGGTACTCCCCAGATGCCCGATTGCCTCAGAACGCACCATGGTGGGCCCCAGATTTCATCAAGTTCCGTAGCATCAAAGGGTACCCTCGGGGGATCCGATGATCCCCATAAGCTCTCAGCACCCACGGTACCCCGCATTTGATTAAGTTCCGTAGCACCCACGGTACTCCCGTATCCGATAACCCATATCCGATAAGTCCCATATCCGACAAGTCCCGAGTACCCACGGTACCCCGCATCCGTGTCCCGTATCTCGAATATGTCCCGTCTCTCGATCTAGTTCCCAGAGGGTACCTACGGTACCCCGTATCTCGTGCAAGTTCTCACATGTATCCGACAAGCCCGTGAGTACCCACGTACCTTGCATTTGATTAAGTTCCTCGTAGTACCTACTAGTACTCAGACGCAAATAAGTACAAGTTCTCAGAGTACCTACGAGTACCGTGATCCGTAAGATAAGTATAAGTCCAGTGGTACCTACGAGTACCTTCGTATAAGGAATTTGCTCGTAGTACCTACGTGTACTTTGTACCAAGAAATGTTCCTGTACCTACGGTACTCAGACCGAAATACATATAAGTTCAGAAGACCGCATAAGTTCAAGACCGTATAAGTTCCGTGAAGACAAGTATGTGTCTTAAACACCAAAGATATGTTCCAGAATCTCTCGTGGTACTACGTATCTCCGAATAAGTTAAACTCCGTAGCATAAGCATAAGTTCTCAGAATTCCTACTGAGTCCTCGAATGCACATAAGTCTGTTATAAGGATAAGTTCTGCATAAGAATAAGTTCTGTAACTCCTACGGGAGTCCCGTATGAACATAAGCCTGTGATAAGCTTAAGTGCTTATATAAGTCCATAATATGAATTCATGAAATTTCTGATATCTGTTATGGTTATACACTTATTATAATTGTGTATATGCATGTGTTTCTGTATAAGATATGTTTCCCACTAAGCGTAAAGCTTAGCACGGGTTTTTAATCCGTGTAGGTACAGGAGAAGACATCTGAAGACCTCCGCATACAGCTGGGCCAACACACTTGTAAGGGTTCACTACATGTAGGTTCCGTGCTCTGATTTGTAATGTAAAAGTTCAGTTTTGTATATGTAAATGGGACTCAGTTATATGTGTCTAGATTTTGATGGACACCACTCCGGTGGTCGTTCTTTTGATTTATATATATTATTTTGATTTTGTTATAAGACGCGGCCATACTCCACAAAAAGCCGGGGCTTTTAAAAAAAAAAAATAATGCAAAGAGTCCCAAGATTGGGTCTCGTCAAACCGGTCTCGGATCCTTAATCGGCTCCGACCGGATTCGGTGTGACAAAAGCCCACAGGAGCCCCAAGTATCCCCACACAAACATAGATCTGGACCACGTAGCACCCCTTTCCGGTCCGACCCGATTAGCGGATCCGAACCGGGTCTGGGATGCTCGTTTAATTCTTTTAATTTACCTTTTTATTAAGTTTTCTTTTTCAAAAATGTTGCGACCCGAATCCCCAACCCAACCCGAATGGCGGATCCGAACCGGAGCCCAGTTTACTCTGACCGTTTTCATTTATCTTATCAAAACATTTTATTTATGCCATTTCCTTTCTGAGTTTTCAATTACGCGGAAGCATTTTCAAATGCTAGGCCCATAAACATTTAGTCTTATACAATTTGTTTACAAAATGGCGTATTTTACCTTTACAAAATGATACAAGCAAAACAATGGTTCGTAGTTTGAACTCTTTTGTTCGCAAAATATCACATGTTCAAAAGAAATGATATGCATATGACTAGGTATACTATATGCCGCGAATCCTCTCTATGATCGCGCTTCGATCTTACCTTCTTCCCTGCTTACTTAAAAACCCGGTGCATAGATAAAAACTACACGCTAAGCATTTTCATGCTTAGTGATTCTATAAAGTTCTATTCTCAAATTTAGTTTAACACGACATGCATTTATCATGAAACCATGCCCTTTTTATCAAATTATATTCATGCTTATTCATTTTCACATGCTTTCACTTTACAAATCATTGATCATATCAAAATATGCATTTCCACATGCAACAAATCATTTAACTCAAATCATGAGATTCAAACATGTATTCTTAAGGACGTATTTAGTTTACAAATCCCATTTACACTCATCAAATTGTTATTTCACTTTGTCTATACAATTCACATTCATGACGACCTTGCCTCTATGAATCCCGCCATTTTTATCATTCGGTAACGGTTACACATTTCATTACCCCTTGGCCTCCCACGATGCCGACAGGCCTCCAAGGACATTTCTTCAACGCCATACACCATCATGACGATGTCGAGATTGCGCATCCCGCCAAGTGGGACATCGACAACTTCGTTGCCTTCATGACGGATTCAAAGAGGGTGAATCTCTCGCCATGTTGGTCGCTCGTATATCGACCACTCGAGATGTCAAGAATTGACCAATTCGTTTACAATTCAATTAATAACTCACATGAAATTAATCGTCAAACATTTCAATTATAACATTTTCAAATCAATATGCACTTTCGTAATATCATTTCAAATATATACTCATTCCATATAATCATTTCATATTTATTTGGTAAACTACCAAAGCACTTGAAATAAGGATAGAGGGTCAGTGAACAAACCGAAGCTATCGACTACCTTCCCCTTCGATCTCAGCCCTAGGTTGTGTAATCCTCACCCGCCCTGCACACAACAATTATGCCACCTTTAGTGGATAAAACAATTATTAAACATTTTTTAGTGAATGACAAATCTAACTCGCTAACGCTTTTGGGTTAAGACACTAAGTCTCCATTTCCAAAGACGAACTCTGCTTTGTCGAGGCGCGAGGTACGGCTAATGCTTTTTCATTTAGTTTTATCCTTATTCAACCCCCATTAATCATTTATCGGGGTCCTTAAACTATCGGTGTACTATCACGTAGACTCTTCGAACAATAATCTGAAATTTGCTCCCGTGAATACCGCCCACGCCTACGGCCAGAAGCAGCTGCATCTTGAGGGGGTGCCAAAACTCGCCGCGATGAGGTGGCAATCCCATCGCCGGCAAGATAGTCTACGCCACGCATGGGTTCCCCTACGCGCGGCTCAGAGCCCGATGCCCAAATTTTCTAGTTTGCTCCTTTTTGCAATTTCCTCCAAAATCACTCAAAATCTCAAAACAAATCATGGAATCAGAAAACCCCGAAACATAAAATGATTGATTATCGTCGCAGCATTTACTTAACCTTGTGAATTTTCAGATCCTCGGATGACGCACGTGGCCACCGTTGACTTTGTCTCGTGAAACCTAGGTACACCGTCAAAATTGTCGAATTCTGAGATAGTTGGATTTTCACATATTTCGAGGCGAAACGGGCCATTAGCGAGGCGACACGTGGCATGAAGGTGCAGGCCACGTGGCACTAGACTTGGGGACACTTGGCACTTGATTGGCCAAGTGCCAAGCTGCTAGAATGCATGATGTTAGTGGTTGGTGCATGGCTTGGCATGGGTGACACATGCCATGACTTGAGCCATGTGTCAAGCTTGATGCAAACATGTCTAGGCTTAGTGGAGAAACATGGAATGGATCAAGCTAAGGGGAAGGAGTTCTTGCTATTGCTGAATCAGTTCTAGAGAAAGAAGAGAGAAACAGAAAAGAGAGAAGATAAAAAATAAAAAATAAAAAGAAAGAAAACCATAAGGGAAGGGAGAAAGGAGGAGTGAAGCTCTCCCTCCATTGCTTTATTTGAGGATCAAGAACTGGTCCTACACACTTCAAGATGTGAGAACTTCTTCCTCCCTGGTTGTTTCCTTGTTTGGGGCCATGGAAATGGCATTTGGTTGAGTTGGTTTGTTATTACTTGAATGAATACCATGCAATTTTCAGAACTCGATTTTGTTACCGCATGTTATTGCATATTAAGTGCTGTTTTTTTTGGGTTTCTGTAAGATCGAAAAATTCGTGTTGGTGTGTTATTACTTGAATGAATGCCATGCATAATTTTTTGGAACAAATCTGGTTACTGCATGTTATTTTATATGTTGTTTTTTCTGGGTTTTAAGACTGAAAATTTAGGTTGGTGTGTTATTGCTTGAATAAATGCCATGTAATTTTCTGAACAAATCCGTTACCGCATGTTATTGTATATGTTTTTTTTTTCCGGGTTTTAAGACTAAAAAATTTAGGTTACGTGGTTAATACTTGAATGAATGTCATGCAGAATTTTCTCTCGAACAAATCAAGCTTACTGCATGTTATCAGATATGTTGTTTTTCCGGGTTTTGGAGATTGAAAATCCGTGCTGGTGTTATTACCCACAAATGCCATGCACACGCTGGAACAATCAAGTTATCGCATATTATTGTATATGTTGTTTTTTCTGGGTTTTAAGATTGAAAATTTAGGTTGGTTTGTTATCACTTGAATGAATACCATGCAGAATTTTTTGGGCGTAGCCCTAGTTGTTTAGGCCATAACGCTCTCGTCCGAATCCGACGGTGTTCGACCCATAGAGCTCATGGAGTCAAGAATCTAGCCATAAGCCATTCGGCACAGGCGCCACTTTGCAATAAAAACCGCTTGTTGCACCAAGTGTACGAATTGCTATCAATATGGGTATTTCAAACACATCGGGTTGTAAATGTGTCGCGGCTTAACATGGTCATTCGCATGCAAACAGGTCGTATGATCGACATACGCGTCTCACCAGAATATGAATTGGCGGCATTACTTGCCTAAGTAATGGTCGAATTATGTTAATACATACTTGAATGATGTGTTGACATGAATGAACCACGTTAAAAAAAATGTAAAGGCATGCTTATGTGATGTACTAGTTTGAATGTGTGGAATATTAACATGATGGCATGTATGTTGATGTTGAACTGAATATATGAAATGTTGTGTGCATTAGACATGAGTGTGTCTGGTACACACCTAGTGTACAAGGTAAAATGTCCATGTAGAGGCTCCTCATGGCTATCAGCATGCGGGCATGAGTTCGAGTGAGTTTGAGTGCAAAGTGGGCACAATTGCATTGTATTATGTACGACAAATCATCGTGATCACATGGGTGTGTGTACACGTGACCGGATTGCATCAAGGCTTTCAGCCGAATCAGGTGGGTTTCTGAATGGACGAGTCCAATTGAGTCACACAGTGTTAAATGAAAATGGAAAAATGAATAGTGTCGAATGTAGCAAGTAGGGGATAGACACCCAATTCGTGAAAAGCTTGCAAAACCCGTTAGACAACAGATCCATCTGGGCGGAAAAAGCCCGAAAAATGTCTGAGGGTGTAAGAGACCCACGGTGAGACCTCGAAAAGTTCCGTTGCCCAAAAAGACACGAAACGATTAAATAAATATCACGAGACTATGGTTGTGTGACGGAGTCTGATCGACTCCAGATTGATTCACTGCACTTGCATCGTGGTGGTCGGTTGACCAGACATGGGACATGTAGGAGTGTCGCCCCATAATGTGCATGTAGTTTTTTTTCCCATGATGTGACAGCAATGCCCGCATGGATTTGTGTTGTTTTGTGGGTGATCAAAGAATTATCATTTGTACGCTAGCCAGCAGTGAAAGAGCTCTAAGAGTTTTGTTTCCATCGAGCATAGCTCACCCCCTGTCGTGGGACCCCCTTTCGTGTACAAGTCATGTGCAGCGCAAGGCTCCCTAGAGGCTAAATAATTGAGAAGAGGGTCAAGTCAGGCCCTTGATGTATTTGTATATGCATGAGAACTCAAGTACTGTAATACATATCCTGCTTTTGTATATATTGGAACAACATTTGGTTCTAATGCACGATTTATACCATATGTGTGAGTGAGGTGCTATGTCCTCACATTTTGTATACTCTGACTGTGCGAAGGTTTTGTGTAGTTAAGTGAATTTATTATGCAGGATGAGTCTCGGCATACGAGACATGTGAGTGCGACACGGATACCCGATTTCATAGACTTTCACAAAGCCGACAAGTTGTCAATCTAGACCCTCGTGTTTCAGTTTCACAATCACTCCCAACAACATTCTAAAGTCATCCTAAACCAACCATGAGCAAAACCCATGGATGGATTAGGGTTTTTCTAACCCAAACATTATTCAAAGAAATCTAGGGTTTGGTTCTTACCTTGAAATCTCTTGTCCTTTGAAGCCCTAGCCTTCTTCTTCAACAATCTTGCAAAATCTTGCACAAACATGGAAAGATTCACACAAATCTCCAACTATTTCCAAACCCTAGCACTTCTCTCTCTCTCTTGTCTCCAAAACGTTTTTGGCTCAAATGAGCCTTCTAAGACCAAATGTGGTCTAATATCCCTTATTTCTCTTAAGGTCATGTTTGGCTCTTTCATTAAATCTCATTTTCCATTTTTCTCACTTAAAGCTTACTAGTCTCCTTATTTGCACATTCACTTATCATTTATTTCACATTAGCATTTAAGTTTATCATTTGACCCTTAGGTCCTCATTTTACAAATTCCAAATTTGCCCTTTTTCACTTGGGTTTATTTTTGGGTTCAATCAATTTCTCATTTTAGCATATAATATTTAATCATATGCTCACATATTCATTTCACTTTTCATAATTTAACAATTTATCAGTTTTCCAGGAAAGACCTAAGTTTGGCTCAATTCATATCCGAAATATATAATAAAATTATTATAAAAAATCTAGGGTATTTTTGGGGCGTTACACCTGAAGTCCAGCTTGTGGGCTATCCAATCAAAGCAAAGGCCTCCAGGGTTTATTGCCCAGCACGCCTTCTAGCCGACAGACGCCCTTCTAGCCTACTACCGTCTACTACAACATCAGATTTCCTGGCCGATCCCTTGGCACCAAGAATATATCCTCCCATTAAACTCAGACGAATCGGTCACGACGATCAAACGATTCTCGAGGCGGAAGATTCAGACGAATTAGTTATCCAAAAGGAAAAACGATTGAAGTGCAAGTGAAGCGCCTTCCTCTCTTCCATTTCGGAGACCAATCACCCACTTTACATAAAAAGTGGATCATCATCCTCCTTCATAATATGAATTAACGATACAGAAAAGGATGTGAAAAATACACTACTCGCAAGATCGACATTTTACGCCTATATATCCCCTCGTCTAACCAAGACGTGAGAAATTGGCCATTCCAAGATACCACCACCGATGCCTCGTTTGTTTTGCGTGTTCTTCAATGTGCCAATGTCCCGACGATCCAAAAACTTTGAAAATCCGAGAGACAACAGGAGAGATGAGCGAAATAGAGAGAGAGGCAAAGAGATGGGGTGAAAGAGAAGGGAGAGATGAGTGAGGGGGGGGGAGAGCATGTGGTTAGGCATTTTAGGTGATTTTATTAAATGACATTTTGAATATCCAAAACTTGAAATCTTGCACTTTATTAATTTTTGCCTATTTTGATATAAATGTCCTTCTTATTTTCTTGTAAAAACAATCCCTTATTTTGAAAGATAATGTAAATACATAAAATAAAAAATATTTTTTTTTGTCCTAAATAAGTTATTTTTCAAGAAAAAATGTGGAAGATATTAGATTCACAAATTTAGGGGTATTTAATGTCTTTTAACTAAATATTTTTTTTATTTTATTATATTCACCACATCCACATGTAGCCTTATATTATTATTTTTCTTTTCTTTGAACTATATTTTGTCCTAATTTATAATATTATTATTTATAACTCCAATTACTTTAAGTTTGTCTTATTAAGCTCAACAAAAATATTTTCAAAAGTGAATTCTAAATATTTATGTAAAAATATTTTTATCATTTTAAAAGTATTTTTATGAATTTTACATAAATTCTATTTTATCGATATTTATGTAAAAATATCCATCGATATATCCGTAAAATTCAAGTATCGATATATCCGTCAAAACAGATATTTTGATCCTTGGGTGTGACAGATTATCTCAAAAACTTTAAGTAGAAACATCAGCCAACCAAATTGAAATATCATTGTTAGGAAAAAAAATGTTTGACAGTGTAAATGCAATCTACTTCTCCAATGAAGAATAAAGAGGTTTTAATCAAGATTGCAATATGATGATTGTAATGATTTCTTCATAATCAAGAATAGAGACTTAACAACGAGAGAATTTAAAAGAGAGTTTAAAATCAAACTGTAAGGGTTTTTACCATAGCAACAATTTATTAAATAGTCATTCGCAGAGGCTACGATTTATGAAAGTTACATCCTCATGTAGAGTGTTTTATTTTCACCATTTTCTAAGATCCATTTTACTCACATAAATATTCACATAAAAGCAGCTCGGCTGAGTCTAGAGGTTGAACATGACCTTAATGGCAGTACCACCTCGAGCACTGGTTTCAAAGGCTTCTTCTACCTCCTGCTGGGAGAACCCGAACCTATGCGTAATCAGGGGCTTCACGTCGATCTTCCCACTCCTCAGGAACTCGATGCATAGCGGCCATGTGTTCTTGTAACGGAACACACCAACCACATCAACTTCCCTGCCGTTCATAAAAAACCGGAATGTTATTGTTAAGTACATAAAAACACAAGAGTGAAGGAAAACAAAGTGAGAATTCATGTCCTCAAATCATAACATTCCTTTAAGCATGTTATTGATTATGCGTGTATGTATTCACCTTATTGGTATGACAAACAATGCCCCCATTGTGAGTGATTTAGCTAGGTTGACCATTCTGGATTACAATTCCTAGGTTTACTCCTTGCTCGGGTATTCGATTAATGGAGATTAAAGTTGTTGGAATCACTTATGTACCAAGATAAGTAGTCTAAACTCCAAGGTGGTGAATGGATGAAAAAAATGAAGTAATGGGATTTTTCAAGTTAAATGGTTGCCTCAGAGTTAATTTTTTGAAAAAACAGAAGCTATGGAATCATTGGATAGTTGTTTTTAGCTTAATTTTTTTATGCCTTGTTTCCTGATCAATCCAACCTCAAGTTTGTTGGATTCATACTTGGGAAATATGTGAAATTTTAGCAGTTGGGTTGAGTTTTCTCCCCACTATATAAACCTAAATTGTCATGTTAGGGTTTGGGGAAACCAGACAACCATCACTTGCACTCCCATTGAGCTCATCTTTGATTCCAAGTTGGATGTGTGTTTGTTTCCTAAGAAAATTCATCCAAATGGGAAGAACTGTTCTTGAGAACCAAGCACACCAATCAATCCTAAAAATTCTAATTTTTTTCCAAATAGTAACATAGAACGATAAAATGCATCATTTCCTACTAATTCCATTTCTAATTCATTTCTTTCTCTTTACTTGAAAACACTCCATGGATGCTTCTTCATGTTCAATCTTGAACCCCAAATCAATTCCAATGCTAAATGATTCATAAACCATAAATTTGTGACACCATGGTTCCAACTCCAAGACTTTGACAATGGAAAAAGAAAATTAAATCAAGTACCTTGCAGCAGCAGGAGTAAGCGGAACCATCATTTCATTGTGCCCCATCCCCACAAGACAAACTTTGCCGCCAGCAGAAGTGGCACTAAGAGCAGTTGACATGGTTTTATCAAAACCGGCACAATCAAAGGTCACGTCCACCCTAGCTCCCATAGCTTTATGTATCTGCACCACCTCTTCAGCTACATCCTGTAGATTGAGAGAAAATTGAAGCAGATTATCTACTAATATAAGGAATACGATTTTGTCAAGACAGAAATATTAGAACCTGAGTATTTGTTGAAACTTTAACAATCCCATCTGCACCAAGATCCTTTGCAACGGACAATCGGTAATCATCCACATCCACAATGACAATTCTGGGTGCTCCAAAAGCACGAGCTGCAAGCAATGTAACGAGCCCAATTGGCCCTGCACCCATGATCAATACATTCGACTCTGGACCTATATTAGCACGGCGACAAGCATGAACACCGACACTTAAAGGCTCACACATTGCCCCTTCCTCTAAGCTCACATTGTCTGGCAGTTTAAAGCATAGATCTGCAGGATGCACCACCTGCTACAGTAAAGAATACTTCATTGAGATTGCTTCTAATTATTTTTTATCAGAAAGACTGCTTCTAATTTCCCCAAACTTTAACCAAATTCATTTCTAGTTCTACACATTATATCCAAGGAATATGAATTGGTAACTCAACAAAAATTGCCACAACTTATACAGATTGACCTACATGAATCTTTGCGTTTAATTTCATCTTATGTCAAAAAACCCATATACCTACCTGATTGCTAGTATCAAACATTATATCAATGTGTAGTTCTTATGATAATTCCTTTTCTTATCCATCTCATGAGCCACAGCATAATTCAAAAAACCGATACTATTTGAATTCTATAATTTTCTATCTGATGGGATCAAATGATTTCATCATCTTGGTTTAATGCTCTTTGACTCATAATCATGAAATGAATAAATAGGTATGATTCTAATTCAGGCAGATATTAATTGGGTCATGTCAAGCATATGATATACTAAACAAGCAGATTCATGAATTCAATTATATCTTGCAAAGTTTAAGGCTCAAGCCTTCTTAACCTGATTGGCAAGAGAACCATGAACAGGAGGTGTAGCAAAAAATTTCATGTCGGGGCAGAGATTGTATCGGCCTTCTTTGCAGAGTTGGCATCGCCAGCAACTGATTCCAGGCTCCAACGCTACTCGATCCCCCGGCACCAGAGACTTCACCTCAATACCAACTTCCTCAATGATCCCAGCACATTCATGGCCAATCACCATAGGCTCTTTCACAATAAAATGTGCACATCTCAATTTCTGAAAATACAAATCACAACACTATAGGTCAAGACATGGAGGGAACAAAGGGGGACCCCCTTATTTAAATATTTCCTTTGTTTGGTTGCTCAGAAAACAGAGGAAAATCAAGTTCACCGGTACACTTGAAGATTTTAAACATCCTCCCTTTGCCCCTTTCAAAGCATAAACGCACTTAAAGATTAAAAATATTATCTTTCTTTTGCCTTTTCTTTTATTTTCTCAGAAACCAAACATAGCTAAAGATTTTATTCACTTTGCCCCTTTCAAGGCAGAAACGCACTTAAAGATTAGAAATATTATATTTCTTCTGCCTTTTCCGTTTTCTTCTCAGCAACCAAACATAGTCTAATTGAATCTTAACAGAATATACAAAATATTGAGGAGGGTTTTACCTTGAGGTAGTGAACATCGCTTCCACAGATACCAACAGCCTTCATCCCAACTCTAACATCATAGGGACCTTAAAAAACAAAAGGTTGAAAAAAAAAAAAAATTAATCCAAATATATCAAGAACTTCGTCGTCACACATGCACCACAACCCGCCTACTACCAACTTGTGGTTGAATCTTGAGATTATTAACCCCAAGAAGCCAAGCAGCCATGTTCACTTCTCCTTCACCTCTCTCATCTCCACCCTGAGACATCCCTCCTTTTCCCATTTTTTTTCTCTCTACTCTCTTCTCAGTGAGCATCAATGGTGACTGATGAAAAATTTCTACTCTTTCAAGGATCACTTTTGATCCAATCCAATTATTTATTCTGTATCTTCTTATCCTCTTTCTGAAAAAAAATCTATGGTCTTTTGAATCTATAAAAGTTTATTGAAATAAAATCCTTCATTCTATTATACGTTTTTTTCCCTTTATAATCGTGTATTTTCGTGTATATCCGAGTCAGTTTGCGTATTACTCCTATAAGACTTGAAGTTAACGAGTGGCCTTATTAAAACTCGAAATAGCTGATAATTGCATATACACCAAAGTTTTTGACCAACCGAGTTATCCCAATCAATAATTAACTTAAATTTGTTTTTTTTATTTTATCAAATTTCATAAAATATATAATAATTTAACATGTTTGTTGTTTAAGAATATATTTGATCATGTTCTTATAGATAGTTCCGATGTTTTATGTTTGAGAGATAGACTATTTTGATACTGCTTTATATTGAAGGTATTTTTATTAAACGTGTTCTCTTTTAATGAAAAATATAAAAATCTTTGTAATATTTTTCATCTAAAAATATAATTGGTAGTCTACATTCTTAAATTACTTTTAATTACATTTTCAATTAAGTCTTTCAAAAATAAAAATAAATTAAAGGCCTTTGACATCATTCATCAGCCTTTTCAGGGCTTTCACTTTCAAGTTTCAGCCAAGGATTACCGTCAATGAGGTCCCAGATTGAATTGGGCTGCTTCTCTTTGGTAGGTAATTGGGCCTTCTTTTACTGGGCTTTTTCGTGTTGGGAATAATAGGTCGCCTCATGCTAGGAGTGTAATCGGTTGAATCGAGCCTGACGTAGGAACAAACTCTGCCCGAATTAATTAAAAAATTCAAACCTCGACCAAACCCGGGATCGCAGATTTTTCTGGGGGAGCATTCGAAACTCGACTAAAATAATCGAAGACTCGAACTCGACCTCGACAAACTTACAACCAATAAAAATTGCAAATAATTATATCTCAACCTCGACGAATCGATTAATTGGGGACTAAATCAACCCTGCCTCTACCAATTAATAAAATAAGAAACCTCGACAAGCTCAGAAGAACTTTACAGATACGATATTCGAACCCGACCACAAACTACTTCCAAGACGGTTCCTCGATTAACTCCCAAATAATTCAAGATTCTACGAGCCGAAGCCGAGTTGTTTTTAATTTTCATTTACACTCTAATGGAGAAGGGGTGGACGTCACGTCACACCTAAGGCTAAGTGTTTGGTTGTAATTGGGCCTTTCTCAAGTTTGTCAAACATATAAGAGCATAAAAATAAGATAAATATGTGGTGGAATATTATACCCGCTTTTAAGTCAATCATGTGAGGCCCATACGCTTATATCTTCTCTCTCCTCTCTCCTTTTTCCATGCCAAAAAAACCTGGGCAAATTAATTGAAATCGACCGAACAGGCGACCGAAATCTATCGATTCGATTCGGCTATTGATATAATTCTCGATTTCGCCAGGCTAGATTTATGAAATATAAAAATCGTGGTTTAAGTTAATCGACCAAAAAATTTTAAAAAATAATATTAAACTAATTATATTGTACCTTGTTCCTGCTATTCCATTGAATAAAAATATATTAAACTATATTAATATGATAAGGATATTCATAATGAGCTGCAAAATGATATTAACATTCAAAAGACAGCTATTCAATTGTACTTCACGGTTCATAATGATTAACACTTTCAAATAGAATTATTTAATGTGATTACCTTTATTTTGTGGTTATTTGGAAGAAATTATCTTTGGTTGTGAATATTTTAGAGAAACTTACAAAAAAATTATTTTAGCCTGAATATTTTGGAACAGATTGTCCAACTAACTTTTTTGAAAATATACAACTTAATATATACAAAATCTCATATGCCAATTTTAAAAAAATACAACCTAATATATAATATTCTATATCATTATGTCATATAAGTTTATTACTTTATCAATTTTTGCATGAAAAAAGATGATTAAAAAATAAATTTATAATTCAAAAAATAATATAAAAAATATTTTAAATGGAATTGAAAACTTATTTTTTGATTCTGATTAACCAAAAACCGATATATGGTTAATCAAAGATTTGGTTAAACATGTTATGATTAGGTTTTTGGTTTATATAAATAAAAAACTAAAAACCAATAGTCAATTTATTTTTATTGATACTATTAGGTTAATCATGTTCACCCCTACCTCTCTCATCTCTCCTCTCCTCTCTTCTCTCCCTCACCCCCACCCCAACCCCCATTGAAATTACAACACTAATGTAATATCCTTTAAGCACTCATGTAACATTTTACACTAATGTATCACCCTTACAATTATCATAAACAAATATATTTATAATAAAACATGTTATAAATATATAAAATTTATATTTTTTAAAAATTAAAAATAAATTTTTGATTTTTCAGATTAAACAAATTAAAATAAATTTTATTATAAAAATTAATTAATAAATTTTGATTTTTCAGACTTAAAATTTTAAAATAAAATTTTAATAATGTTTGTCTTATTTGTATGCTTTTATAACATGTTTGACTTATATTAGTAAAATCTTAGAATTTACTTATTTATTGCATACAAAATTAATAATATGATAAATTAGTAAATTCTAAGATTTTACTAATATTGCATACATAATTTATTTTCTTTTATATTTATAATTTTGATATTTTGAATCTATTTTTATATTTTTATAGAATATTAAACATAAAATTTTTTAAAATAAAAGTATCATTATTTTTAAATATAGATAAGTCATCCGTTACTTTATTTTTTATTAAAATTTTATTTTAATTTTTTAAATCTACTAAATGAAAAATCAAAATTTATTTTTAAATTTTTAAATACATTTAGATATTTATAATAAATTTTATTATAAATATATTTATTTATGATAATTTTAAGAGTATTACATAATTGCTTTAAAGGTATTATATTGATACTTGAAGGAATTACATTAATGATTTAAGGGTGTTATAATAATGAGTTTTACTCTAATAAAAATTGGGGTGGGGATGAAAGAGAGGCAAGAAAATTAAGGAGATATGGAAAGGTAATCGAGAGAAAAGAGATGACTCGTTCCACTCAATTTTGTCTTACTTTTATACTTTTATTACATGTTTGATAAATATGAGAAACCAAGTTTCCATTTTCTTTATCACGTTCTATCGATTGCATTTAAACACAATTCCCCCTATATTTTAATTCCATTTTTGTAAGTTTAGGTGTATTTTAAATTTATTTGTTCTAATATTAATTAACTGTCTTCGATTTTCTTTTCCTAGAAAATTTGTTTTATTGAAATGATAATTACATTTTATATTATACGTCATTAAGGATACAAATAAACTAGTTACTAATTAAAAACTTCTTGTGCTATATGATCTACATGGATGCGATTTTATTGTTATTATTTATTAATTAAATTCATCAATAAAGAATATAGATAAGCATCTCCGTGAAATTAATAACTATCATATGAATTTCTCATCCTCTCATGGTTTTTTTTTTTTTAAGTTAAAAGCTACCGTAAACTCGCATGGTTGTTTTCATCTTAATTTTCTTATTTGATGATTTTCTTTAGCTTAGTTATAAAAACTGCTCTCATATGAGAACGAGTTTTATATTTAAACGACGCATTTTATTTTTCGGCATCTACATGGGACATTTTATTTGATGTTACATATCTCAAAAATAAATTATCATCAAACGATATAAAAACTCAAGCTATACTTGGTATCAAATTTTTATAATCGAATATTTTTAATACTTTTTATAATCAATCTTTTTTTAAGGCATGGAATGGTTAATTGGCGTGATCATTATTTTGATGAGAGTGTTTTCTTCAAACTTATTATATTATTTTCATATTCCATAAATACAATTATGTTTATGTTTAGTTTGTAAAATAGAAAACAAATAAAATGAAATACAGATTATTTTTCAGTCTTTGATATTTATTCTAAATGAAAATTATATTATATTCTAATATTCGATAATATGAAATCTTATATTTATAATATTTATGATTAAAATATTTAAATTTGGATACAACTCAAGTGGAATCCAACTCACCGTTCATGATTTTCAATAGAAGTTGGAGAGCATAATAGATGGTCCAAGCATTAACGTGAATAAAGTTAATCGGATTCCATTTTTTTTTTCTTCCTTTCAAATTTATTTTTAATTTTTCTTTTTCTATTCCGATTCTTTTTGTTTTAATTTTATATTTCAGTACAAAAGCTACATCTTGATTCTCCCTCTGTGTTATTTTATCATGATTCATCATCTTTTATATTCTCTTTTGAAAAAACTTCATAAACATTGACAAATCAACCACACAAAGGCTTTTTTTTTTTTTTTTTTTTTTGGTGAAGATAAGTTTTCAACCAAACACTTAAGTATAAAATAAAAAGTAAAACAGATCTTCTGTTTCAAAAAAAAAAAAAGTGTAAAACAATTTTCACATAACTTAAAGAATAAAATTATTATTATTATTATTTTTTAACTTTCATCCATTTTGTATTACATCGTTATTTATTTAAATTTGAGATCTCTCAGAACTCATTCAAATTCGACTCATAAGAATGAAAAACAAAATAAAAATAAAAGAATTCATGTTTGATTTTTATAAAAATATGAAAAAGAAAAATAATGATTAAAATAAGTTAAACATTTATATGAATAATACAAGTATAATGGTTCTTTATATACCCATCCCAATCATTTATCATTTGAGTAGGATCAAATTATTTATTTTTTATAAGTTTGGAGTAACGTACAAAATTAATTCATTGATTTAATTTTAATTTTATCATATTTTATTTTTTAACTCTATTTTCTTTCCTTAACCTTTTTTTCAAAATAAAATATAACATAAAAAAATTTCAATAAAATTTATTTTGGAGAAAGTATGTTTTTAGATACTCATATCAAAATAATAACTTATTCGAGATGATTAAAAATAATATCTATACGGATTTCAAAATCTATTATTATGTTCTCTCCAATTTTTTCTTCTAGTCATTCATCTTTCAAGAAGTAGTGATTTTTTTTTTTGTCATTTTTAATTGGAAATCAGTCTTTTATACATCTTTTTATCAATCTATTTTTTAATAAAGTGGTTATTCTACATAAATATAAGTTTTATTTTGTTTTTTCGTGATTTCGTTATCGTTTTATTACGAACGTTTGATTTTATGTCATTATCTTGTTATAAAGTTTTGTTTTTTGTTGTTTTATTATAATATTTTATTTGTGTGGGGCGATTCAAATGGACAAAATACATTCAATTAGAAAAAGACAATAAATCATATTATACCTGTGATTATGGTTGTCATTATGTTACAAAATTTGAGTCATATCTATTATATTTATTATAGTATTATTAAATTTATAATATTTGAATCGATTTATTATGATATCAATTTGAGTGTTATTTAATCTTTTATGATTTTTAATGATTTGATATTTGTTTTTTTTTTTTATCAATGTATCAATAATTTGAATCAATAAAATTATTATTATTTTTTAAAATAATATTTATATCATTACAAAATAATGTTTTTAATAAAAATATGTAAAATATTAACGATTTTAAACAATAATTTAATTGTATTTCATAAATTTTGCTTATATTTTTGCACATGAAAAAGGCACGTGGAATTAAAAAAAAAAAAAAAAAAGTTGTAAACGTTCAAGTGTAAGGGTGGGCCCCACCAATTGGGATAATAAGCCTACGCGACAAAGTACATGTGTTGGCTGACAGGGTAGGGTCTATTCTAAATCTAAAAGTAGTACCACTCTTTATATTCTTTGAGGGCAAAAATTGGAATGACAAACATCAACTTTTAGGATTAGAACAAAAGAAAACAAAAGATACCGATCGATTCCAAGTCATCACAACTAAATTATTCAAATTGGTAATGTTTTTTTTTTTTGAAAGAATTCAAATTGGTAACGTTGTTCGAAACAGTTACGTCTTCAATTCCAAAACATATACAAAGAATTTACATATTTAAACTTGCAAAATTATTATTATTATTATTTGATAATCGATGGTTGCACGAATCAATTTACGCACATTTTAAGTAATTTCATGAGGAAGTTAGTAATATTATGAAGAGCTTAGTATTAAAATAAAGTTAAGAATATAAATATCTAAATGTAGAGACCAAAGGTAACATGCAAAGACTAATAAAGGAATCCTATATATACTATAATACGCCCCCTTAAGATTGTATGTCAGAAATAACACAAATCTTGTTATATAAGAAAAGGAGGCAAGGCCGATATAGAGATTTAATTAAGGCGGTGTAATGATCGTTTTAATGTGGGGCAGCAAACAGCGTATACTTCGGACAATTGGGCAATCGCCAAACGAAATGATAATGTTCAGCGAAGGTGTTCCATTTGGTAGAAAAATAGGATTAAGCGAGAGATAGTGACATAAGGTTGTTTTGCTGAAACGGGGTAGGGTAGGAGGGATTGCATTGGAATGAGTTTGATAAGCGTGATATCACCATTCACGGTTAATGACCGCCTCGATAGCATGATACTTAGTCTGATGGAAGAGCGAGCATAATCGTTGCTTTACCAGAATCTAGGGATTGGTTGCCACCGAAGAATATAAGAAAGCACGTGAGTGATCATCGGGGTTTACCCCAGCCTAGTGTGCATTAGAAAACTGTACAATATTTGAGGTGTATGCGAGAAGGCATTTGTATACGAGGATCTCGAGCCGTTAAGATACTTAGTAAACGTTTGACCGCCCCAGATGGGTTCGGAGGCGGGTGCAGGCTGGAGGGTTTATTGAGGCAAAGTATTCGATGTGGGAGTCATTTAGGAGATGTTGGAGGCCGCTCTTGGCACGGCCTTGCCGGTATATGGTGGCATTGATCGACACAGTTCCATCATGGCCCCGATCGAAGAAGTACCTAAGAGCGAGTGGTGTAGAGCCGAGTTTGCGGCCCGGCGTATTTATGCATTTTGCTTAGGAGATCAATGACCACTTTTGTTGGGACGGTGGGACTTGTCAGAGTAACAAAACCTCGACACACCTGAAAGTAAGATAGAACCCTAAGATCCTTGGTGGAGAATTTAAAGTCAAGTTGTCGAATAATAGGGCCAACAAGTGAGGGGTCACTCTCGGTAATAATCAAATCATTAACATAGACTAGGAAGTAAAGAAGTGCATTACCGCGGGAATAAAAAAAGAGAGACGAGTCTGCATGGGATGTAACAAAGTCGAGAGAAAGCAAGAAAGTGTGGAGCTCCTGGTACATATCTCGTGGAGCTTGTTTGAGCCCATAAATATCATTGTGTAAATGACAGACATGATGCGGATAATCGACGTTGCGCATGCCCTGTGGTTGCGCCATATAAACCTCCTTCGTGAGATGTCCATTCAAAAAGATATTATTTACATCAAGTTGGCGAATGCCCCACTTGCGATGGAGTGTAATGCTAAGAACAATATAGACATTGATGAGATTTATCACATGACTGAAATTCTTGTGAAAGTCAATACCATTGTTGGTGGCTTTGCGCAGCGCTCGGAGGCTTTATACCATGCAATAGTGCCGGTATTTTGTTTGATCACGAAACACCATTTGTTGCCCACTATATTACTTCGGGCTCGAGAGAACGAGACCAGAAGTACCATACCCAGGATGAGCGTCATATTCTTCTTGTGCTGAACCCGATCTTAGAGCTCGGCGATAGTGTTGGTTGAGGAGATGGGGAAGTATGGTGGTGAGGCCATATCGTGGTTTGGGTTTGGTGATGGCATTTTAAAAGCCCCAGTTTACGTAGGTGAGTTTGAGGTAAATTAGAGTGGATGGGTAAATTAGAGAGGATGTTTAGGTGAGGGTGGGGAGGGTATAGGACCCAATAAGCTAGTAGATGGAGACGGCTGTTGGAAAGGAGTGGGCGAGGTCGGTGGGAGGTCGGGTAGGGACTCAGTAGTTCGGGTGAGCTCGGGAGGATTGATGAGGGATGACTGGCAGTTTTAAATGAGCTCGCGTGTTGGAAGTGGCCGAGGTGAGCAGATGAGAGTGGGGAGTGCTTTGTGTCTGTGCGGTGTTGTGGAGGTGGGGAGAGATGTGAGCAGGAAGCGAGTTTCTAAAAGCTTGACATGGCGGGACCTGAGATTTGTTAAAGTGGGATCAAGCGGGGAGAAAGGCACTCTAAGTGAGGGAGTAGTCGAGAAAGACACATAGACTGGATTTGGGATCGAGTTTGTGGGGAGAATAGGGACATAAGCAAAGAAAACATAAACAACCGAAGATACGAAGTTTGGAAGGGTTAGGAGCTTTATTGAATAACCTTTCAAACGAGGAACCAAGAGAGAGACCAACTTTAGGCATTCTATTTATTAAATAAACAGTTGTAGCAAAGGCATACATTCAGAAGGTTAGAGGAATGGAGGCTTGATGCAGGAGAGTAAGACCTGTTTCGACAATGTGTTGATGTTGGCATTCAGAATACACATTTTGTTCAGGAGTGTGAGGAGGTGTAGTGAGATGGGATATAGCATGGGTTGAAAGGAAGGACTGAAGAGCTAGAAATTCGCCCCCATTATTTGTGTAAAGGAAATAGTTTTCAACAAGGTTCTTAAAGGCGACAAAGGTTGAATGAACATTTGATTTACGACGTAATGGGTAAAGCCATATATACTTTGGGTAATGGTTAACAAAAATAACGTAGTACTGAAAACCATCAAAAGAGGCAACGGGGGAGGTCTAAACATCGGAAGGTGATCACTTGGTGGAGAAGGGTAATGCTTGATCACGGCAGGTAATTTGCAGGAAGGAGGGGAGGGGGGGCAGCAGCAAGCCCAAATATTGCGAAGTGAGAAGGAACATAAATATTCTTCAGGAAAAGAAATGCTTAAAACACTAAGAAATTTGCGAAAAATTGGCAAAGATGGATGATCGAGATGACTATGCCACATAGAGATAGAGGAAAGCGAGGACTAAACTGAGGCAGACAGAGCTAGGGCGGAAGACGGAAAGGGGACTGACTTCGGCCAGTTATAAACACCATCCCTATGTTGCATGCGAACCAAAGGGACCCCCTGTGTAACGATCCTTCACCTGAAAGAAATATTCAAAGAACATGACATTAATAGGATTATCGACATAAAGGGCCGAGACCGAAATAAGGTTTTTGAACATGGCAGGTACATGTAGCACATTGGAAAAAAGTAAAGGTGTAGGGAGAGAGGTAAGGGAGAAGGAGCCGATGTTGGAAATTGATAATGAAGAGTCAGAGTAGTAAGATCCGATGTCACATAGTGAGAGGCACCAGAATCAATGACCCAATCTGGAGAGGTACCAGGAGAGGGGAGGAAGAAAGGGGGAGAGATGATTACATTGCCGAGTAGGGAACATACTCGATTATACCTCAAATTTTACAACACATGAGGTAGCGACTATGCCCGAGTTGAGGTGGTGGAGCGGGATGTTGCGGAGACAATGGAGGAGGATGCCTAAGGTAGTGATACCCAAGGTAGTGGCTCTGTTTGAGCTTGGTCGGTGGAGTTGGTTGATAATGCCCAGTAGGTGTGAGTGGGGCCTATGACCTAAAGACCGGTTATGGTTCGGCCGCCACGATTATGCGTGTTGATGGGAAGAAGCCAGGCGGTAATAAGGTAGTGGCTGGAGTAGTGGCCGGTGGTGTTGAAGAAACCAAAAGTTGCAGTTGGGCCTCATAATTAAGTAGGTGCTCAAACAATTCCTCAAATGTAACAAGAGTTTCTCAAACTTGTAGGGCATGGGATATTATGTTAGTAGGTTGAGTGATGCATTTCAGGAACATGGATGGACAGATGTAAATCATGAGGACATTCGTGAGAGCAAGGGAGTTAATGTTGTGTTTGACATCTTGCATATAGGTTGTAATGGTTTGATTACCTTGCTGAGGGCTGGCAAGATTCTAACAATGGATCATGATTCGTCCTCGTGAAGGAGAGGCATATGTCTTCTCGAGAGTAGTCCACATAGCCTGAGAAGAGGTGGAGGTAGAGATAAACTGTTCTAAGGTGGCAAAGACAGATCCAATAATTGCATTGAGAAGCAATTGATCTTATCGGAGCCAAAGAGTATGATTTGGATTTGGGGAGGGAGAAGTAGCACCCAACACCGGGCACCGGAGGACACAGTTTGAGCCATCGACGAAGGCAAGTAAATCATACCCAAATAGGAGAGATGTGAATTGGAGACGCCACGCCGAATAATTTGTGGTTATAAGCTTTAGCGGTGCTTGAGCATTGGCATTAAGACAATTAAGTTCTAAGGCGGATCAGTCCTATTCAAGACTGTCGGATGATGAGGAAGCATGACGGTAGTGGTGGAAGAAGATTCGTCGGTCATTGAGAATGATAAGGACTAACAAAGAAGTTGGATCATTAGCGGCAGCGGTTGCTAGGGTTTTTGCTGTTAAGATTATTGCTCTGATATTATATTATGCAAAAGACATAATTATTATTAAGAGAATTTAGGTATATAAATATATCAATACAAGGGCAAAAAGGTAAAAGCATAGAGACAATAAAATGAATCCTAAATATACTATAATAAATAATCGGATAAACCTTCAATAATCTGAAGACCTTGTTACCAACTAAGCTACTCTTCAAAATTAAATTTAATATATTATTTTTATTTACCGCTTCTACCAATTTTATTTGGACTAAACCTAACCTTAGAAAAATCATAACCTTGATTGAAAACCTTTGATGGTGTTTGGTTTTTAGAAAGTACAAAAAAAAAATTAAAAAGTATTTTTCACATGTTTTACTTTATAGTAAAAGAAAAAAAAAAGAAGATCGAATATCATTAAAATTAAATAAACATTTATAAATTTTTTCAATTAATATATTATTTTCCTTTAATTTAAATCGATTAAAATTTCTTGGCATACGATCACTTTTCCAGATAGTTATCAAGTTCAAATTGGCTTTAACTTTTTTTTTTTTTTTTTCAAATTGAGTTGAAATTTTATTATATCTCGTATTAGTCAAGTTAAATTTATGTAAATGGAGACGTGTCACATGGTTTTGTACTGATAAGCTTCGAGTTATCGAGTAACGATTTATTTTAATAAGTGATTCATTTAAAACACTATTATATCAGACATTTCAATCAAAATACATAAACATTCACTAACTTTTATAATAGTTTTTGAAAAAAAGATTAATATTCTTATAATCTATTTTGCGGTAATTCTATTCAGATTGTTTTCAGTGAAAGTGTTTCTATAAGTGTTTTATTACATATGAAGTATTTCTTCAAAAAAATGTCATGAGTGATTTTCTAAAATTTTAAAAGTATTTCTTAGATTTTGTCAAGCACATAATATTTAAAAAAAAAACATTTCTTTTAGGTTAAAAATATTCCTATAATCAATACGAAAGGGGCTCTTATTGTCTGCTTGATGATAATTCTTGCAATAACTACTTGCAATATTTTTGCCTTATCAAAATCTCAAATAACTCAAAATTTGTAACCCTTCTAATGTTTTTTTTTTAAATAATCAATTTTGGAGGAAAATGCCATTTATCATTTAATATATTTAAATGTATCTTTTAAAAGAAAACGAATTTTTACAAGAAAATAATAATGACATTTTACAAGAAAATGTATTTAATGTATTTTTTATCTATTCATTTTGTATTATATCGTGACCCCTCATGAGATTTAATTTAAAGAAATGGATCCAAAAAATACACAAATGAATAGTAAGGTTTCAAGATTAACCCCCACCAAGCCAACCCCCACCCAACACTACACAAAATCCATCCCCCACCAAGCCACCCAATTGCAGCAGCTCGGGACTAACCACCTAACTGTGATCGAACCCACCACATCCTTTGTGCGCGAAACTGGCCCCACAGACTTAGGCTACTTGATTGGTAGTCGGAGGAGATAATCAAAGGCGAGAGATGATTCACCTGTGTCAGCTCTTATAAAATTTCTTTTAGAGTCTTTAGTAAAGATACCTGTCAGTGTGATGGGTGAGATTAAAGACTAAAAAGCTAGTACCTATAGTGTGAAAAACTAATCAGGGCTTTTTCTAAAACGCTATTATAAAAATGTTATATTTTCCATTTTTATCATTCTTGGTTTATTTACACAAATCTTTTAACAAATTGGTTATATGGAAAAAGATTTTTGAGAAAAAAAAAGAAATTAAGATTTTGGTTGTTGGGGGATTCATTAGTTTCACAATTTTTTTATAATTTGTATTACTTATTTGGCAGTTGTTTTGAATAATATTTTTATTCTTAAAAATAAAAATATAAAAATATTGTTTGATAATGAAAAAATTATTTTATATTTTCTACTTTTACTAATAAAAATATGATGTTTTTAGATTATATTTTTTTAACTTTTTATTGATGTAAAAAATAATTATAATTAAAACAATAGACATACAAATAATATTTTAAATATATATATATATATATATATATACACATAAATATATTTAAAAAATTTAAATTCTCAAAAAAACTTTTATTTTTTATAAACTATTTATGTTACCTAATTATTTTATAATTTTGAGATACAATTTTTATTCAATAATTCTATTATTAAGTTTATCCTTTTTAAATTGAATTTTCCTCTTCAATTATTTTATATACAGATAAATATTTTAAATAAAAATTTATTTTTGATAATTATACGGATTCAAAATTCATTTTTAATTTGATATTAATTATTTTATTTTATTTATATTTATTTAATATGATAAAATCATTACTCAAAATAAACTCTATTTCAAAATGAATTTTTTATGACATGATTTTAAATATATTGACATAGAAATAAAAAACAAAGATGAAAAACTTAAATATTATAATTTATTTTATTTATCATAAATTATATATTTAATAAACTATGCTTAATGGCATAATTATTAATATGTGACATAATAATAAAAATAATAATAATAGATCTCTCATTATTTGAAAAACAATTTTTTTAGAGATGAGATTAGATTTTTTATTGTACTTTAGTTTTTATTAATATTTGTGGTGTGATGAAAATATAGGAGAATGGAAATCAAACAAAATATGAACAAAGTATGAGGTTATAGATATGAAAAAAAAAATTTATTTTGACCTATATAGGGTGTGGTCTTACGTTATTTTCTCATTAATTAGAAAATCTGACTTGGAATTAACTCTTGTGTATTTGCGTGGTTTTGGTGGAATTTTGATCGTTCTTGCCCCTTTTTGTATCCATCTCTACCACTCATTCAAAGTCACTACAAAAACAATAAGTAATTATTAGCACGGGCTATCATTATATATGTTAATTGTTTTTATATCTCTCTATCATATTTATATAGGTAAATTTACTTTAAATCAGTTATCAACTACTTTACAAGATAGTAATTTATAATCAACTATCAGTACCACCTAATAGCTACTAATACCAATTATCAACCATCAACTACCTGCTATTAGTTGAATCAAACATGACCTTCAAGGCTTGAAAGTTAAGAAAATGTGCTTCATTTTTTCAATTTTAATTTTTTTTTTGTAATTCTAAATTTTTATTATTTTTTATTTTTTAGGATGTCCAAAAAAAACTTTTAAATTTTATTATAATCCTAGCTCACACACCCAACACCATGACACCACCCCTCAAAACCATTTTAAAGTTTTTAATTTTCTCTCTTTTTTAAATCTTAATTTTATTTTAATTTCCGTTTTCTAACTTTTCAAAAGGTTTTTTTTTTTTTAACTTTTTTAATTAAAATATAATTTTAGTATCATGTGTAATTAATATAATAAAATAAATTACATCTAACAAATAAATAAATACTATAATTTGAAATAATATTCTATAAATTTGATTTGATTTTTTAAAAATAACTCTTATCTATTGATTTTTATCAAAATTGTATTACGTTAATAGTTTAAATAAGATTATTTTTTAGTATAAAAATACATTCATCTATAGTAATTAATAATATAATACTAGTTTGAATATTAAAAAAAAAAACCTATAATAATGTTACATATAGATATAACGATGTTACTATTAGCTAGTTTTACTAGGCCATCATGTATAATTCATGTGGTAGAACATTTAACGTTTAAAAAAAACAGAGCATCGAGGGTCTCGTGCTCGAGTCCTAATGAAAACTTTAGCCATTTTGGTAGCTAAACACTTTTTAGTTACATTGTAGTAAACTGTTCCAAATAGGACTCGAACCCGGGACCCATCTTCTTTCTATGCCCTTACCTATTTAAACGTTCAATACTCTACCATATTTTTTTATTAATTTAAAAAAAATTTGTAGATTTTTATACTAAAAATTAATCTAATTTAAACTATTAATGTAATACAATTTCCATAAAAGTTAATAGATAAGAGTTATTTTTTTTTAAAAGAAGAAAATTATTAATATAATATAATTTTGATAAAAATCAATGGATAAAAGTTATTTAAAAAAAAATCAAATTTATAGAATACTATTTCAAATGTTAATATTTATTTATTTGTTAGATATAATTTATTTTATTATATTAATTACACATAACACTAAAATTAGATTTTAATAAA
Organism: Tetrastigma voinierianum; assembly: GCA_016808115.1. Classification (NCBI taxonomy): domain Eukaryota; kingdom Viridiplantae; phylum Streptophyta; class Magnoliopsida; order Vitales; family Vitaceae; genus Tetrastigma; species Tetrastigma voinierianum. The sequence continues at coordinate 179,887 of JAEQBH010002429.1, read as the reverse complement.
AAAGAATTAAAAGTTAAAAACGTAAATTAAAATAAAATTAAGATTTTAAAAAATAGAAAATTAAAATTTTAAAAATGGTTTTGAGAGTGGTGTCATGAATTGTAGGAGCGTGGGAGATTTTAATTAAAAAAATTAAAAGATTTTTACATCATAAAAAAATTTAAAAAAATTAAAATTAAATTCAGAATTATAAAATATAGAAAATTAAAATTGAAAAAAAAAAGGTTTTGACAGGGGTTAATCTTAAAAATGTACTATTTGTACATATCATTATGGGGTTAAACCCCATAATGAAAATGTATTTACTTGTGTATTTTTGAGATCAATTTTTCAAAATTAAATATTTTTAAGGGATTATTATAATATTATATTCTTATAAAAACTCAGACATTCTTTTAACTTAGCTAGCATGTGAGTCGGCAGGGCAAAAGCTCTTTTAACTAAGACATCCTAAAAAAATATTACAAATTGAAAAACTGTCATTGTTATGTGATAATTGAGAAAAATAAATAGAAAAAGCCACACGTGGGAAACAGCTTTTGGCTTATCTCTTTCGATAAATTTGATTGCAATTTGCAAGTCGCAACCATCTACTAGGAGTCTAGGACAACAGAATATCAAAAAAATAAAAAAAACAATTGACAAGATGTGGATTTGATTCGACATATACCCCGAAAGGGATCGATTCCATTGGGTGAATAAATCATGTGAGAGCTCCAAACTGAGTTGATCAGTAGACAACAAGTAAGAGAGAGAGAGAGAGAGATGGGGAAAGGAGGAAACTCTGAGGATGTTGTTGCAGGCAAGGAGGAGGTTGGAGAAGAAAACATGGCAGCTTGGCTTCTGGGTATCAAGACCCTCAAGATTCAACCCTTCATTCTCCCTCCTCTCGGTATGATTATGATTCCTCTTTTTCTTTCCTCCATTTATGAACGAACTCCTAAATTTGTTAATTTCAGATGGCTCGAACCTACGCCTTCCATTAAACCGGGCCATGATATCGTGTTAAAATCATCTTGCATTTTACCATGTTTTTCAAAATTATCATTTCATGATTTTGATTTAATTTTGTGTTGTTTTTTTAGGTCCAAATGATGTTAAAGTCAGGATCAAAGCAGTCGGGATATGTGGAAGTGACGTTCATCACTTCAAGGTGATTGTGGGCAGTGTCATCACACTTTTTATTTTTAATGATGGTGGGCAGTCCGTGCAAACTTTTATTTAATGATCCAATAAATCCTCCCATGAGTCCATGACCAAGTGATAATTACAAATCCAAGATCAATCGAACTGATAACCAGACTAACTCATTGCTTTTTTATTCAAGAATCATTGAGGGTTGCATCATTAATTGATGTCTTTTTTTTTTTTTCTTTGGTCTGTTTCTTGATCCTATCAGACAATGAGGTGCGCAAATTTTATAGTGAAGAAGCCGATGGTGATAGGGCATGAATGTGCTGGAATCATAGAAGAAGTTGGGAGTGAAGTGAAGAATGTTGTTGTTGGTGACAGGGTTGCTCTTGAGCCTGGTATTAGCTGTAACCGATGCAGTCTCTGTAGAAATGGTCAATACAATTTATGCAGGGAAATGAAGTTTTTTGGATCCCCTCCCACCAATGGTTCTCTAGCCAACCAGGTAATTACTGCCATAAGATAAAATATGTATAATTTTTTTGAAAGGATAAAATAAAAGATATGTATACTTAAACATTATGGGCCTGCTTATTTAATGTTTTTGAAAATTGTTTTTTGTTCTTAAAAATATAAAAAGAACAAAGAAAATATGTTCTAGAGCTTTGTTTGGTTTGGTTACCGATGTTGAAAATTGTTTTCTTGTTTTGAAAAACAAGAAGATGAAGGAGAATATATTTGATTCTTTTTTTTTCCTTTTGGTTCCAAAAAACACGAAAAACATAAAAAAAATTACTAAATTTAGTAAACAAGAAGTAAATTTAGAGAATACCATGATGGTGTTCTTTGTATCTTCAAAAAACTGTTCTTAAGAAAGAACAATTTTAAAAAATATGAACCAAAAAACCTTAATTTTGATGTCTTGTTGAATTAGTTTTTGTGTTAGGAGAGTGACCAGTTAAAGATGGATGATATGGAAATTTTGGTGTTTGCCATCATAATGTAAAGTCAATGTTTAAGCAACAAGAGGCAATTGTCACAGTTTATGGCCTTTCCACTAAGCTGCTGCCGCAACTCTCCCACCCAAGTTGCTAAAAGTAAGCCTTCCCACTTGACAATATGCGTCTTTCATGCACCACCAGGTGGTCCACCCTTCAAATCTTTGTTTCAAGCTACCAGACAATGTGAGCTTGGAGGAAGGAGCAATGTGTGAGCCTCTCAGTGTAGGAATCCATGCTTGTCGTCGAGCTCAGGTCGGGCCCGAGACCAACGTCCTGATCATGGGGTCGGGCCCTATCGGCCTCGTCACAATGCTGGCTGCTCGTGCTTTCGGAGCGCCAAGGATTGTCCTTGTGGACGTAGATGACCAGCGTCTAGCCATTGCAAAAGAACTTGGAGCAGACCACGTCGTTCGGGTTTCAACTAATATTCAGGTTTGCTTTAACTATATATACAATTTAAGGTTTCCCTTTCTTCCTATTTAATGATACAATTCGTTTTTGACCATTGAAGGATCTTGATGAAGAAGTGGCAATTATACAAACAGCAATGGTTTCTGGAGTTGATGTGAGCTTTGATTGTGTTGGCTTCAACAAAACCATGTCAACAGCTTTGAACGCCACTCGAGCGGGCGGCAAAGTTTGCCTTGTGGGTTTGGCCCAGAGTGAGATGACTGTTCCTCTCACTCCAGCTGCCGCCAGGTATTTCATCTTTGATCTATAATTTCTTTGTTCTATGTTAGATTATAATCCTTTTGGTGAAAACTATTAGATTATAGACTTTTTAAGTCTCCTCTACACGCCCTTGAGACCTGGCTCAAGTGGTGAAAGGGTGGGATGGGATGGGTTTTCGGGAGATCCCAGATTCAAATCCAAGAACAGAGTATCACAACAATGTATTAGTAAAGTGAATAGAAGTAAAAAGAAATTCACATACTTCTAGGTGCTGAATTTAGGAAGAACAGCCTCCACCATACCCACTACTCTCTCTCTCTCTCTCTCTGTGTTTGCTATAACAGGATAATATTGACCACCTCCATCTTCTTTCTCTTCTATGCAATATGCATCTACTTTTGTTTTGAGTTTTGAGTTTGATTTTGTTGGTCTAATAACTGTGGGTTTTCTTTTGGGGTGACAGGGAGGTGGATATTGTTGGCATATTCCGGTACAGGAACACATGGCCGCTCTGCCTTGAGTTTTTGAGGAGTGGCAAGATTGATGTTAAACCCCTGATAACCCACAGGTTTAGTTTCTCACAGAAGGATATCGATGAGGCTTTGAAACCAGTGCTCGTGGGGGTAATGCTATCAAGGTCATGTTTAATCTCTAAATGGAAATTAGGCTATTATGCTTGTAGGTGTTTAAGTGATTTCCACCTTGCCCCTTTTGATTTCATCTATCTATTATTTGTGGAGTCTGATAGTATAGTCTATATTTTAAATAAACAGTCATCCTCATGGATGATTGTTGAAGAATATTATTATGAAGTGCTAAACTGTAGTTCTCTCTTTATTACCTATTTGAATGGAGTTATGTGTTTTCTATGAAAATGTTCTCCGCTATGTTAGTTTTTCTTCTTCCTTTTCCTCTACCAAAAATATTTTCCATTCTTGCTAACCAAATAGGCATTAACATTCTCTCCATTCCCAGAAAAATCTATGGTAATTTGCTTATAGGTATTGTTCAGGGTTGAAGCATGGATGAGAAAAGAGCAGCAATAGTTGAATTCATTTACAAAAAAAGAAAACCAATCACAACAACATAACTACAGCTCAATCACATTCTCTGATATTCATAACATTCTATCATCATCATCCAATATCATGAAGAACTATGAACTCATAAATTAAAACAAAGACGGTTACTTGTTTACCTGTCTTGAAGATGTTCAAGACCCACAATGAAGTCATTCACATTGATAGCAATGTGAATCTCCTCTGCACCATGTTTGGACACCTGAAATGCTCTTGGCTCCTGAGTTCTTTAAAATGCACAGTTACCACAGAGGATGCTTGTCAACATTTATCCCATAACAAAAGAATGCCAGTAGTTTGACTTTAAACGAATGAATCAATCTGAGAATATCTGGTCAGCAATCTGAAAGCTGATATCAGGTTGAGTTGTAGTTTTGATAAGATTTACTAATCTCGACCTGTGATCTTATAATAGGCAGTGCCTTCCCTCAGACCAAGTTTCTTTATCACCATAGAGAAGTTGGGAGCCTCTTCTCGCAGCTTCTTAAGCTGTACAGAACTGTCTCTATAATTACAAAGAAAATTCAGGCCGTATTAGGGTTTGCACTGATAAACTTTTGATTCCAAGCACCAAAACCCTTTTTTTTTATAGGCAAAAGGCTAACTTTCATTATAAACAAAAGAACCAGAAAGGCAAACTCAAAAAGTCTACCGGAAGTAAACAAGGGGGAACCTCTGGCCAAAAACAAAAAAGAGGAAAAGGGCTAAGACAAAAAACAAACCGCCCCTCAGAGAGCTAACTCCTAGCATTTGACATGTACAAACATGAGAGACTTTTAACAAAAGAATTATCCACATTTGGGATTAACCCAACCCAGAACAAGAGGGAGCTAATGATAAGAGTGTTTTAGTCTAGGTTGAGAAAAAGGGGCATCTTCAAACACAATTTTATTCCTCTCTTTCCATATAGCCCAGCATATGCCTAGAGGAGCTGCCCAACACAATTTTCTGGCATTCCTCTTCACAAGGAGCCGTCCCCAGCCGCAGAAAAAGTCCTTAACCAGGTGTGGACAAGACCAAGTGATGCCTAAAACCACGAGGAGATTCATAACTCCCATATTAGAGGACAGTGAATTAAAATATGATCAAGATCTTCTTCTTTCCTATAGAAAGGGCATCTGCAAGCTAAATGGTATCCCCTTCTCTTCAGTTGATTCAGTGTTAAGACTTTACCCCACCAAGTTTCCCAAGCAAAAAAACCCACTTTTGAAGGCACATAAGGGTTCCACGGAATTTTCACAGGGGCTTTCAAAGAGGAACCTTCTTCCAAAACGTTGCAGAACGCTTTCACTGAGAACTGGCCATTTTTGTCACATTTCCATACTAATTTGTCCTTCCCGAGGGAGATATGTTTATTATTGGTTATCCCAATAAAATTCTGAACTTGCTCCAACTCTCAATCGTTAAAGGATTTATGAATCTTGGATTCCATGCACCAAAATTCCTAGAAAATTCCCAAACCTCAGCCGCCTTTGCCCCCCCTTGTTCTTGCCATGTTGTGGAGGGTAGGGAAAGAGGCACATAAGGGTGACTCCCCACACCAAGTGTCCTCCCAGAGTTGGATTCTGTTTCCCTCCCCCAGCTCAAAACTGCATTCCTGCATTAACTTAACTGCCTCAGTGTTTATTCCTTTCCAAAGACCTATACCAGCTTTACCCCTTGGGAGCCTCGTGAACCAACCTCCTTCCTCATTCCCATATTTCAATCTGATGACATTTTTCCAAGTTGTGTTATCCTCAGCAATTCTCCAAACCCACTTACTCAACAACTCTTTGTTCATTAAAATCAGGCTTCTAATGCCTAACCCCCCCCTCTCTTTGCTTAGGCAAACATCCTTCCATTTTATCAAATGGATCTTTCTTTTGGTAGAGCTACTCCCCCATAGAAAATCCCTCTGGATTTTCTCAAGCCTTGAACTCACACCCCTAGGCATTCGGAAAAGAGACATAGTATAGATGGGCAAGTTAGACATCGTGCTTTTTATAAGAGTAAGCCTCCCTCCTTTTGAGATATAACGCCTTTTCCACATGGCTAGTTTTCTTTAGAACTTCTCTTTAACTCCATCCCAAACATTTATTGAGGCTGGCCTGCTTCCTAGAGGAAGACCTAGGTAAGTTGTGGGCAGTGTCCCTAATTTGCAGCCTAAATTGAGAGCCAACTGCTCAACATTTTCCACTTCCCCCATCGGCATTGAGACACGCTTATCCAAGTTAATCCCGAGACACTAAAAAGCCTCGAACCAAAGAAAAATCCAACATAGAGAAGACAACTGCTCTTTTGAATCTTTGTAGAATACCAGAGTATCGCTAGTGAACAATAGATGGGTAATGAATGTGCAAAGTTTCCCCACTCCTTCCCATAAACCTATGACAGGACAAGAAACCTTCAACTGTAGCTTTCTCGATAGGGATAAGGGGAAACTTTGCACATTAGATAGAGAGGACTTCCATTCCTAGCACAAACAAGTATAGGGATAAGGGGTCCCCCTGTCTTAGACCCCTAGAGCTCTTGAAGAAACCAACTGAACTGTCGTTGACTAGGACAGAAAAAGAAGCAGTGGTGATGCACCACTTTATCCAGGAAATCCATTTTTTGTCGAAACCTATTTCTTGGAGCACTGTGAAGAGGAAATCCCATCTAATCTTATCATAGGATTTTTCAATATCTAACTTACAGAGTATGCCTTTCTCCCTTTTTTTCATCATTGTGTCTTTGATCTCATTTGCTATTACAGATGCATCCAAAATCCATCTCCTCTCCACAAAAGCGTTCTGAGCTTTATTGACCAACTACTTCATCACCTTTTAATTTTGTTTGCTAAAACTTTTGCAATTAATTTATATAGACTATTCACCAAACTAATAAGTCTGAAGTCCTTAAGCTCCTCTACGCCACATTTCTTTGGGACCAACACTATAAAAGTAGTATTCAGACTTCGCAGAAACTTGTTTGTGTCGAAGAAATCTTTGAACATTTTCAACACCTCCTCCTTAACTGTATCCCGGTTTTTTTGCCAAAAGACAACCGTATACGCGTCCGGACCTGGGGCTTTGTCCCTGTTTAGATCATTCAAAACCTTAAAAGCTTCTATCTCCGAAAATGGCACCTCTAAATTCTCTGCTTCCTGAACATTCAACTATGTGAAATTTAGCCTCATGAGATTTTCCCTCCAATCTCCAGAGTGTGAAAGTAAGGACTCAAAGGCGCTCGCTATTCCTTGTCTCAGATTCTCCTCACCAGTGATATACTCGCCGTTAATTTTCATCTTAGAAATTGTGTTTCTTCTTCTATGCGAGTTGGTCATGCTTTGGAAGAAGCCCGTATTTCTGTCACCCTTTTTCAACCAAATCTCCCTAGGCTTTTGCCTCCAAGAGGTCTCTTCTAGGATAGCCCACTTTTGATACTCCTCTACAACACCATCTTTCTCCACAATCTCTTCTCGAGACAAAGGTCAGTGGCCTTCAATATTGTCCCAGTGATCCAATTTTTTTAGGGCTTCCTTCTTCCTTAATTCAACATTGTACGTCTCTTGTTCCATAATCTTAGCTTTCCTTCAAAAGCTTTCAACTTTTCCATCAATACGTAGCTTCTAGTCCCATGGAACTTAAGATTTGTCCACCAATATGCTATTAAAGTGTGGAAACCCTCCTCCTTAAGCCACATGTTCTCGAATCTAAAAGGTAAGGGGCCCGTGAGAGGCCTATCACCCCCGTTCAGCAGGATTGGAAAATGATCAAAGGTTGGTTTCGGTATAATACATTGGTTTACGCCCTTAAAATAGTTGTCTCATTTCCAAAACCAAGAATCTATCCAATTTGGTCATCCTTTGATTGACTAAACCCCCTTTCCAAGTATAAGTACTGCCTTGGAGGGCTAGATCTTTCAACTCTAGATCATCAATCACTTGGGAGGATCTCCTCATTTGACCCGTTAGACTACTAGCCCTGTTTCTCTCCTGGAAAAGCAGACCACATTGAAATCCTCGAGGCACCAAAAGGGTCCCATAAACTAACTGCTTAACTCCCCCATAGGTCTTCCCTAAGCTCCCTTTTTTGGGACCATAAACCCTTGTGAAAGCCCACGTGAAATTGTCCTCGCAATTTCTGAACTGGCAGGTTAAGGTGAAACAACTTTCCTCTACCTTAATCAACTGAATCACTCTATTGTCCCAAAGAATAAGGATCCCTCCTGAGGCCCCTTCAGCGTAGGAGACAGCCCACTCCATATATCTACCAAATGACAAGCTCCTAATGATTCCCCTAGAACACTCTTTGAGCTTCGTTTCTTGGATACAAATCACGTCCACCTTCTAGGACTTCAAAAAGGCCTTTACCATTTTTCTTTTTATTGCATCATTTGCCCCCCTCACGTTCCAAGAAGGTTTTCTGATCTTCATTAACAAACTGAATAATGATCCCTCCCCCCTTTTTCTGGTCCTCCACTTTTTCTTCTCTTCTTCTCCACGACTGTCCACTCCAACTATTACATTTCTCTATCAAACTTGGAATTTCCTTGACTCTCTTTTTCCTTCCCTTTTACTCTTCTAACATCCATTTTTTTCATCAAGTTCAGAATTTCCTCCTTGTGCCCTTTCGTCAGCATCCCCATAATTCTACTAAACTTGAGAAGGCAGCTCTCTTCCCAACTCTCTCTCTCTTGAACCTCCGAGAGATTTGTTTCTTCTCCTCAATCATTCTAGGAAAATAACTGCTCCTTCCCTCCTCCCCTCCCCACCCCCCATCCTCCAGCGGCACTGAAGGATTTGAAAAAACTGTTTCGTCGAGCCCTAGGTCCACCCCCTTTCTGCACCCTCCTTGACCAAACAGCCCCCCGAAACAGGACTTGGCCAAAAAAAGAAGAGGGAGATGTTGTAGAGAAGAAAAAACCTGACCTTTTGTCAAGCACCAAAACCTGACCTGTCCCAAGCACCAAAACCTCATCAAGTTGCTTCACAAAATCAGGTCAGACATATTGAATTCTAAGACCACTTGGAACAGAAACCACCATCTTTTTCACCCACCCAAAGGTGAATCTGAAAAAGCTTGACTATTCTCAGAAGCAAATCTGACTCCGACAAGGATGGAAATGGAATAAAGTACCAAATAAAATCATCTTGTGAGTGATGCTAGCTGTATCAATAGAAGGTGCAGTCTACTTTTAAATGTTTGTACCTTCCTGCTCGTGAGTTGGTTCCCTATGATTGCCCATGCATTGCTTGGATATCTTCACTTTTATATATTGCAAGATCATCCCTTGTTCCAACTCAGAGAAGACCGGGATCTTTAGGGTAATTTGATACCATGGCATCCACTTCAATAGAGCTACTCCAAGATGACTTCTGCACATCAGCATCCTCCATCAACTCTCTCATTTTCATTGCATCATCCCATCTATCTGCACCTGCATAAGTATTAGATAGAAGAACATAATTCCCACTATCGCATGGATCTAGTTCAAGAAGCCTTCTGGTGGCAATCTCGGCTACGGCAACATTCCCATGAAGCTTACAAGCACTCAACAAACTCCTCCATCCTGCGACATCAGGAGCTACTGGCATTTTAGTTTATGAACTCATATAATTTATCTATGTTGCCTGAGCGGCTCAAGAGATCAACCACACACCCGTAATGTTTCATCTCTGGGACTAATCCATGAACAGTTTCCATACTTTCAAAGTATTCCAACCCTTCATTCACCAACCCAACATCAGCACAAGCCCGTAAAATCCCAACAAAGGTTCCATGAGTTGGTTCACCTTCTCCCAACATTTGTGAGAAGAGATCAAGTGTGGAATCGGCAAAACCATTCACAGCATTCACAGCAAGGCCTGAAATGACTGATGTCCATGAGACAGAGTCCTTATCTTTCATACCCTGAAACACGTCCAAGGCCTTCTCTATACCAAGCCACATTTGCAGTACATATCTATCAAGGAGTTCCTGACATAAATATCCGCATCTACACCATGCATGAGAATATAGTCGTGAACAGCCCATTCCACAGCCAGCTAGCCTAGATGGGCACTAGCTGAAAGCACACTAGCCACTGTAAATTTATCAGGCTTCACTTTAGCTGCCATCATTTCTTGAAAACGCTTCACTGCAACTGCAAATTGGCTAGCTTGAGAGTAACCTTTTATCATAGCGGTCCAAGAGATCACATCTCTTTTCGGCAAGTTATCAAAAAGCTTCCGAGGTGCAGTTAAATTCCCCACTTTTGCATACCCCATGATCAATGCATTCCAAGAAACAATATTCCTTTCTCGCATCCGATCAAAAACACATTGTGCCAATTCAACTAAACTACGCCTCCCGTAAATATCAATCAAAGTGTTTCCCAAGGAAACATCAATCTCAACATTGTTTTCCTTTATGTACTCAACCATTGAATCGGCAACCTGCGAATCACCCAAATGGCTGCAAGCTAAAATAACCTTCACCATTGTCACCGGATCAGCTTTAATATTTGCTGCTGTCATAGCCTCAAAAAGACGTAACAACTCCTTATACTTATTACACTGACTATACCCACAAATCAAAGAGTTCCAAGAAACCAAATCTCTGTCCAGCATTCCATCAAACACTTTTTGCGCAAAACCTAATTGAAAAGATAGGACTCAAACCCGAGTTTCAGAGCATGAACATGAATCTTTCGATTAAATACAACATCTGGGATCCGAGCACAGGCTTTGAAAAGAAATATAAGTCAGATTATTCCCAGCCATTCCTTGGTGATGCATACAAGCAAACATGTGAATTGCTTCAACTGGACGGTCAGTTTGCGAAAAACTCTGGATCATATGGTTCCAAACACCCAATGTGGGAGATTCAATTTGATTAAAAACGAGATGGGCTTTGTGCAGATCTGTGGATGATAGAGAATACGATCTGATAACTTCAGACGTTAGAGACGGGTCAGTGTGTAATTGGGTTCTGATGAGGAGTGCTTGGAGCTCTTCACTGGAGTCGATGGACATCGAATTCTTGGATACTCGCTCTGATTTTGGGGCCATGGAAAAGCTCGTGAAGAGACGAGTATTGGGTCTTGCGAGTTTCATGAGACGGAAATTTTGAGCTGGGATCATAGATAATCATGGAGAGACGTTAAGAGCTGGAAAATGGGTCGTTCCAGCCCAAATGAGCCGAGCCGAGCCCAATTAGGTCACGGGTCAATTCAAGCTTAGCCTATTCGGGTAATCGGTTAAAATGGATTGGATCAATTATGTTCATATTTTTATTCGGGACTATTTTTGACTAGTTCATCTTGATCTTATATGGTATGGGATGTACGGGCCAAAATGCCCGCACATTAAAAAATTGAAATAACAATTTACAAATTTTATATTTTATAAAATAAAGTTTTCTTTGAAATACTTATAATTTATTTTTATGTTCTTAAAAGATTATATAAAATAAATCATTTTAGTTATATTTATATAACTTTTATCTTGTTAAAAAAAATATTTAATAACTATTCTTTTCTATAAATACTAAACTTATATTTTTCATAATAGAAAAAATAATATTTTTAACCATTAAAAAATATTATATAATCATTAAAAAATTTAAAATAAAAAACGGATCAAAATGGGTAATGTGGGACTACTTGATCCAAGTCTTAATGAGCTGTGGAGTGACCAGATCGGGTTAATGGAAGTGCTTGAGTACATTTGAGCGAATTCGCCCAAAAGAAATGGTAAAATGGGATTTGATCCACAGGGAACCCATATTCCCACCTCTACGTTAAATCAATCCGGGAAGGTAGTATAAATTGTATCTCATAAGAGGTTTTATTAATTGGGCTTCCTGCACAACAAACCGATTCCAATTTTTTAAAATTTTATTTAGAAACTATATTTTGAAATTTTGGTTACAAAATAAATTTGAAGACCATGGTTTCAAAATGTAATTCCTAATGTGTATTTGAACTTATTGTTCTAAAATGTGGTTTCTAAATTTGTATAAAGATCATAATTTGAAACTAAACTCAATATAAAACTTTATATTTTTGGCTTTGTTGCTAAGAAAAAGAACTGTTTGGGGACTGACATGCAATTAAATTCACAACGACATCATCTACCATACCCCATAAAAAATAACTTATGTAGTTGACAATGAAAATAAAAAAATTGTAAAATAAATATGTGAATTTCTTTGATTATCTTGATCCAAATATCAATACAAATCATATTTATCTTAATGAGATGCCCAAATTATTACATTTAAGCTTATACAAAGCTAAGGAATTATTACATTTATATTTTTAAATGGGTCCTTGGGCCTCCTTTATTCACAATGTAATGGATAGATGAGCTTCAACTTGTTTTGAAGATAGGCGAATTGAGAGGGGTTGGTTGGGCTTGTTTGGACCACTGAGAATCGTTTGGTTCATCGATCCAATCGTCAGTTCAAACGGTTCATACATGGTTTAATACATGACAATTTACAAGGCCAAATCAGATTAGAAAGGTGATTAGTTGGATTGATCGATCTTACCCAATTTTTAAGACATTGCAAGTTTTATAAATAATTGATACAAATGTACCTTCACATGCAACATTATTTTAAAGCAAAATAAATTTATAAGGGTATTGATCCTTAAAATTTGAAACTAATGATGATTACATGTATTTATATAATCCTTAAAGGTTTCTGAGTTAAAATGAATGATGAGTTTAAGGGGTTGTTTGTTTTTTGACTTAATGCTGAAAGTTGAATAACTTTTAGTATTAAGATGTTTGTTTTTTAAAAATTTCACAACTTATTATTGAATTTTTTTAAAAAGTTCTAAATAGAAAAAGTAAAAATATTTGGCTTTTATTCGGAAAAAAATCGTTTTCGTCAAAATAAGAAAAACTTAATATTCTTTTACGTGAGGAGAGTATATGACATTCTTAGGGATGACAACGAGAGGGTTTGGGACGAGATATTTTATCCAGGCCGACTCGTTATTTTTGGTCTGAAGGCATATGCCATTAAAAAATTAAACGGGGCAGTAAAGGGATAAGAAAATTCTAAACACTTCGTTCACGTTGATTTTGATTTTATTTTTGATTTTTAATTTTTTTATATTTGTCTTTTTATTTTATTATATTAAAAAATTAATATATTTCATAAAAAATAAAAAATATTATGAATTTTATAAATTATTTATTAAAAAACATTCTAATTATTATTATTATTATTTACATTAAAGTATAAAATAAAATAATAAAAAATATTTTTAAATATGTCAGTAGGGCGGTAAATGCAATCTGAACTAGCCAGAACTTCGTCTTGGATCTGAGAAAATAAACTCAAACCCACTAAAAACTCGATTATAGTTAAATCAAACATGTCTCATTAAGAGTGGGGTGGGACGGAGCAAAAATAATCAGCCATTACCATCCATATTCTTCAGAAATGTTAAAAAAGCAAAGCAAACTTGTATTTAATCTTTATTAAGTCTTGTCGATGTGGTAAAAAAAAAAATTCTATTCAGCATTACGTAAAAAAAAACAAACGCCACCTAACTTTCATATAATTTTAAGCCCATTTTTCACTTATATTTTAAGGCTTAATGTCCAAAATAATGCCAAAATATGGAGTCTTCACCCAAAATTATGTTTTGCAGGAATTTAGAGAAAAGAAGTAGAAAAGAAAGAAAAAGCAACAAGAAAAGAAGAAAAAAAATGGTTAAGGTAAGAAATGCAATTATGTCGCGACGTAATTACAACATTGTCGCGACAAAACCCTAATGCAACTTGTATAAGTTTGTCACAACAAACAGAATTATATCGCAACAAAGAATACAAAGAAGCACTGGAATTCATCGTGACATGGAAATGAATTTTGCGACAAAGGACAAGGCAAATGGCAACAAAACATTGTTGTGACATCCAGAATTATATAACGACAAAGAATACAAGGAAGCACTAGAAATTATGTTGTGACATAAAACTTTATTGTCGCGACAAAACAGAAGGAAGAAGACCGAAAGTATGTCCTGACGAGTCATATACATTGAGTTGCGTGGTAGCAAAGTTCAAGAACAATTGTTCGCGACAAAGTTTTGCAGTGTTTAGAGACCCACATTTGTTAGGAGACCCAACAATGCAAGACATTGGAAACTTTGTCGCGACATTTAAAGTATCATGGCCTGGTTGATGAGAGGGAATGAAGAGTGTCACAATCTCATTCCATTGTCGTGACAATTATAGAAAAGAGAATTGAGGCATACACTGAAACAATATCGTGACATAAGAAAAGGTTGTCGCGGTAGTCACTCAAGAAGAATGCTAGTCAGTATTGTTATGACAAACTCACAACAAAGGGTCAAGTCATAGAAGTTTCACGTATGTTGTGACATAGACAAACAATGTCGTGACAATGACTCGAGGAAATCTGAGGCAAAATGTTGCGACAAAGCCCTTGACAAAGCTGAGACATGCGAGTGAAGAGCTATGATATGCATGCTTACATAAACAATGTCACGATAAAGACACTCATTAGGCCTGCATGGAAATCCACAAATTCAGCCTCGAATTCCAGCCTAGCATTTATGAACCCTATAAATAGAAGGAGATGGGGCAACAAGAATGATCTTCGAATCAAGAGCTTTTCAACAGCTTTCAACCAGCTTCTAGCTTTTTGAAATAGTGGAAAACACTTTGTACATATTTTTCTTTTTCTTTTTCTTTTTATTTTCCTTTCTTTTAGAAGTAAAGGTAGATTTGAACTGAAAATCCGAGATGATTCTAATGATAATCAAGCTTCATTTTATGGGATTCATTTTTATTCAATTGAAATTACAGTTACAATGAATTTGTTTTATCAACTAGTCATTGTTACTTGTGATTAAGAGATGGAAGACTTAGCTCTCTGGGAATGTATTTAGTTTTCTTATTATGATTTTACAGTATTTTGAGTGAAGGTTTTGGGTATCAAAACTTGGTTAATCTAATTGGCATTGCCCTTGCCCTTGTAATGAGTTGTTCTATATATCAATTCTTTTTATCTAGAAAGAGTTGTATCTCCACTCTAATTTCTAGGATCTTTCTGAGTAACAGAGAGATGGACTACCTGAAAGTATAAAGTAGTCACTTGGGGGTAAAATATATTGATATTTGGGAACTAATATACTCTAAGTATCACTTTGACCATCTGGTGATATTCTAACCTACGATTTCAAGGTTCCCTTCCTGGAAGTGACAACAGTGTTCTGAGGTCGGGACCACTCAATGAGTTATCAATTTAACTTTTAAAGGTTTCATCATAACCCAATAAAATGATCTTAATCCTGTGTTAGTTAAGATTCTAATAAAAGATAAAGAGAATTCTATTGAATTGATGGTTGAGATGCAGTTACTTTGGAGAGGGCTTGTGTTACCACATGCATAAAGCGAAGTAATTTCAATCGAAGATGGTTATGAAGTATTGGTTTAGGAAAAATAGTCAAATCTTCAAGATAATCAAATCCTAAAAGTAACTATTTAGATCCACTGACATGGTTTAAGAATGTGGTTAGCTAAACAGTGAAATGTGTAGTGTCAGGAGGCATTCCAAGGCTACACTACTTTGCTCTTGGACAAATCTAGGATTTATACCTTTAACAATATTTTGTTTGGGAAAATATGCAATTTGATAGTTAGAATACTAGCCATTTCCTAGTGTTATTTCAATTTGATGAAATCTTTAATTCTAATTTAATTAGAGTTTTGATTAGTAAAGTTTATTTCATTAATTCTTTATTTGATAATTCAGACTTCCACTTAGAGGTTCAAATAGTGATGATCTTGAGTAGTAGGGATACTTGATCTTTAGATTTTCTAATCAATCCTGTGGGAATGATATTTGGACTTATAATCCATTTTATTACTTTTATGACTTATGCACTTGCAGTAATTTAGACCAAAATCAATTTAAATTTGCAAATTATTTTATATTCAACAGAAAACAGTATTCACAAATGTAATCAAACAAGTTTTTGGCATAACTACTAGAGATTGAAAAGTTTTTGGTAGTAATATCTTAAGTTTGCCTGATCACATATAGTAATTAGTCTTTTATCAAGTTTTTGGCATTGCTACCCAGGACTGATCTAGTTCTTGGTAGCTATGTTAGAAATTTGGTTACATCATTTTTGGTCTTTCAACGTTGAATCATTCATTTTATCACTTTTTCTTTGGGAGCTAGAGAGATTAGGAGTATAACAATAGTTAGTCTTCTCAACCATATAAAATTAAACAAATCTAATCACTAAAGAATCTAGGAGGTTAAATTATGGTCAATTTTATAAATTTTTAGTTTAATAAATGCAAATAATTTTGCTACATTATAACTAAATTGTTTAGCGGTCAAAAAAATGCAAATAATTATAACTAACAATAATGAGCAAAAAAAATAATAAAGTAATAAGACAGAAGGAAAGGAAGATGGAAGCAAAAGGTTTATAGTGGTTTAGTCTAATCAACTTTACATAAAGCATAATTTGGATTCTTTAAAGATGATAATGAAAAGGTTGATAAACAAGTCATCTTTATTTCCGGCCAAAAGAATCATACATGAAAATTTCATCTAATATGACTCCTCAACCTACATTGTCTTTCCTAGAGCTCTAATAAAGTTGTGGGTTCTTCTAATGAAAGAAATTTGCTTTTACAATATTCTTCCAATAGTTTAAGGTTAAGAATTATAATATTCTACATTGTCTAGAGTCTTCCAAGTGTTGCAGTCCCAATAATTCTGATATGAACCTCGTTGCTTGTTGCTTTGAGATCCACAAATTATTACGGTTTACTTCAAGGATCTTCAAACACGGTCTAAAACAATGGTTCCGTCCTCTTGATTGTATTGAATCAAGAGTCGTAAGTAAAGATATTACGTCTTCGTCCCCTTTATTATATGGAATTAAAAATCGTAAGAACAAAGAAAAGTAACTTCGTCCCCTTAATTATAAAAGAACCAAGAGTCGTAAGTTTGAACACTATAAGGAATTAACCTTGATAAGCTCGAAAGTTCTCACAATAACCATTAAATGAAGAAAACCTCACAAATTTTTTTTATTCATCAATGTCTTCCCAAAGACTACATTAAGAGAATATATATAGACCCATACTTTCTAAATCAAATAAAACAACTCATACTTTGACTTAAAAAATAAGACTTTCTAATTTAAATAAAACAATTTCTAAAAACAAATATTTTTAAAAAGAAATAGCAACTTCTAAAACCAAATCTTTCTAAAAAGAAATAACAACTCCTATTTGACTAGCAAAACAAACTTTCTAAATTAAATAAAGCAATTACTATTTTGACTAGGAGAACAAATATTTCTAAAATAAAACAACTTCAAATCAAAATAGTAACAAAACTCAAAATATTTGGAAATAGAAAAATATTTGGTATCTCCAAGGTTTCACAAACTCCCGAATCTGAATTTTTCATAATTAAAATTGAATTCCCAAGGTTTGTTGTAGAAGCTCTTATATTAACTTTTGAACTTTTTTGTTGGCTCAAATTCCTTTAAAGGCTTAATTTGACTTGAGCTCTTCTTTGAAAGTAGGGTTGACCCAAATAAACTCCTTCACAAGCCCATTGAAAGCTTCTTGAAGCTTTTTTGCCCCTGCTCTTGTGATTGGCCCAATTAGCATTTGAAGCGGATCATTTGTGCTTTGATTGTCATCATTCTCCCTTTTCTTGAAAAGATTCGTCCTTGAATCTAAACCACAATGTTGTTAATGGCACAAAAATATATACACATTCTCCATGCACCATCCTTTCTGAATACAAGTAGTACATGTACAACACATGGACTAATTAATTCCTCCACTTGACATTGAAGCTCCTTTGTCTCCTCGAGTGGCAAACTATTGGGACCATCCTTGAACTCCTGTAACAATGAAGAAATAACATTAGACAAAGAAGAATCAGGATTGTTAATGTTCAAAAGCGTCTCTTTGTACAAAAATACAAACATTTGCTTGTCAGAATAAAAACCATTCTTCATCTCACTCTTTTTTTATGTAGAAGCTTTCTTTTCTTTTAGCTTCCCCTCATTTTTCTTTATTCACTTCTTGATATTTTTTTGTTGCCTCTCCTTTTTTTGCTCACTTTCACATCTTTTTTTCTTTCACTCTCTTTTCTTTCTCACTCTCTTGCCTTCTTTCAATTTCTTTTTCCTCTTGTTTTTCTTCCTCTTTTTCTTTTCTTTCTTTTTCTTTCTCATTCTTTTTTGAATCATACTCTTGCTTTAACATCACTTGATCTTCATACACCTGTTTTGATGTCAATGGTATAAGAGTTACAAGTTTCTTGTCTTTCATGAAACTGAAATGATTCTTAAAACCGTCATGGTTGCCTCTCCAATCAAATTGTCAAGGCCTACTCAATAAGATGTAAGAAGCATACATAGGGACAACATCACAACGAACTTCATCATGGTACTTCCTAATTGAAAATGACATAAGTACTTGCTTTTGCACTTTCACTTCCCCACTATCATTGAACCAGTGCAACTTATATGACTTAGGGTGTTTAAGTGTTGGTAATTGTACCTTCTCAACTAACAAAGCACTAGCAACATTAACACAACTCCCACCATCAATAATCAAACTACAAACTTTATTATTAACATGGCAGCGAGTGTTGAATACACAAAAGGGCAACATTTATAAATGATTTTAATACCTTCAACTTATATTTTACTCTCATTTTGTATAAGAATAGGTGCCTTTGATCGTTCTCGTGTTTTTGGACTTGTGCAGGTTTTTCGGGTTCCATACATAATTGTTATAAGGGTTCGTGTCCAAAGAGCGAATATGGATCATTGCGGATGATGGCAGCCGTTGTTGTGAAGTCTTGGGAAGTGCAATGGTGTTGGGGAACAATTGCAGAGGCAGTGGTACCGGTACCAGGCAAACCGGTACCGGTACCCCAAAGCAGAAATTCACCCGATAGCGAGTGAAATGCAGTACCACTCTCCATAGTCAGTACCCCCAAGCAGAGAAAATCACCCGGTGCAAAGTAGTGCAGGGTACCACCTTCTTGTCTGTCTGACATGTAATTTTTGCAGGATTTGAGTAGAATTCCAATTCCAGTGCAAGGGTATGCTTGTCCTTCGACGACCTGTCTGAGATCACAAAGGAAAAGGGTATAAAAGCCAAAGGAAAGGTGGAGAGGAGCAGTTTTTTCTAGGGTTTTGGTTTCATAAAAAGAGAGTGTTTTTCTCATAGTTTTGCTAGGGTTCATAGAGTAGAGGAGGATACTTAACTTTTCTTCGGATTCTGGATTTCAATTACGTTTAATCTTTCAGTTAGTTCATACAACTCGGTTCTCTCTTACAGAATTTTGTTCTTTTGATTCTCGATTCTACTTGATTAAAGTGTGATTTTCTCCAAGTTTCTTTTAGCAGTAGTTTTATCAAATGTAGATGGCTTCCTAGTTTCAATGAAGTTCTAAACTCTTATGATGGGGTTCTAATGGTGGAAACTCATCTCCGGCAAGGTAATAACCCTCAATTCCTCTTTTGTGCTTCAACGGGATTGTACAATGCTAAGCACTTGTAGAAAAATCTTATAAAACCTTAGTTTGGCATCTTCTTGACAACGTGTGAATGAGAAATTCTTGGTACATGCTGTGCTTGATCACAAATGCAAGCTAAGAGTCTAAGTAAATCGTTTGAACAAGTGTTTGTCATTGCTCAATCATCCTTCAATTAAAAAGAGCTTTTAATGCAAAATATTCCGTTGAATACCATTCATCAATGGCTCCTAGATGAGATTGCGAATAAGAGGTGGATAATACTTGTCCGGTAGTGAGTGGAAACCTAAGAACCCTATCTTTCATCTTCTTGCTTTAAAATAGTTAATTTAATAGATTACTCAACCAATCAATCACAATCCCCAGATTTCACTTTTACACGCACATTCGTTGGAAAAACAATTCATAAGGATCACCTATGATACCACTCCCTGTGGAGATGACCTGTGGACTTCCACAGTAGTATAATGCTTGACGACCTTAGTTCCTACGCTTGGGAATAATTTCGGCATACGAAATAGACGAAGTAGCGAGTATTGAAAATGTTCTCATGTTGTTGCTCAATCCTCCTTTACTTAGGCACTCAAAACATGCCTTGTGTCTAACGCTTCTTCGTCAATCGGATATTCTTCTTCATCTTTTAATTCATTCTCAAGCTCTTTATGATTCAAGGCTACCAGAATACTCCTCTCTTGTCTTTGAGTTTGAGGAAGTATTCGTCTCAGCACCTCTTCATTTTGTTCAATTCGATCTCGCATGTTATTCATTTGAACCTCAAATCTTGCAAAGTGTTGTTGCATTGCTTGCAGTATGAAAGATTGGTTCTGCCCCTCCTCCTTATTTGCATTTTCAATTCTTGAAGACATGATCAAATCAAAAGAAATAATTACAAAAAAAAAAAAAGAACCTTAGAACACTCACTTTTTTCCCCCACTCAATATTTAACTTTTTCTTAATAATGAAAATCACTCCTACCTTTTTCCACTCTTGAACTTCACATTTTTTTGGTTCTTATTTGAGCTAACAAAGCTAGTTCAAAGATCAACTCAAATAGGAATCCAGACAATGCTCAAAATATTACGAAGGGGACAAAAAAATTGAAAAGGAAAGATAATTTGTCTTCTTCGTACTTTTGAGATGATTTAATTTTCCTTCTTTATTTTCTGTTTTTTTTACTTAATGAAATGTCAAACAACAAGAATTAAGATAGATATCAAATCGATATTTGAAAGTCGAAGCTCTGATACCAAAATGACATGAACCCCACTGCTTGTTGTTTCGAGATCCACAAATTGTTGTGGATTACTTTAAGGATCTTCAAACACGATCTAGAATAGTAGCCTCGTCTCCTTGACTATATTGAATCAAGATCCGTAAGTAAAGATGTTATGTCTTCATCCCCTTGATTATAAAAGAACCAACGGCCGTAAGTTGAACACTATAAGGAATTAGTCTTTATAGGCTCGAAAGTTCTCACAAAAACCATAAAGTGAAGAAATTCTCATAAAAGAATTTTTATTCATCAATATCTTCCCAAAGACTACATTAAGGGGGTATATATAGGCCCCATACTTTCTAAATCAAATAAAGAAACTTCTACTTTGATTTGGAAAACCAGACTTTCTAATTTAACTAAAGCAACTCCTAAAAGAAAATATTTCTAAAAAGAAATCACAACTCTTAAAAGCAAATCTTTCTAAAAAGAAATAGCAATTTATATTTGACTAACAAAACAAACTTTCTAAATTAAATAAAGCAACTACTATTTTGACTTGGAGAACAAATTCTTTCTAAAATAAAACAACTCCAAATCAAAATAATAACAAGACTCAAAATACTTGAAAATAGAAATATATTTGGTATCTCTAAGGTTTCATAAACTCCAAAATCTGAATTTTTCATAATTAAGATTGAATTATCAAAGTTTGTTGTAGAAGTTCCTATATCAATTTTTGAATTTCCTTTATGACTTCAATTCTTTCTAAGGCTTAATTTGGCTTGGGCTCTTCTTTAAAAGCTGGGTTGGTCTAAATAAACTCTTTCATAAGCCCATTGAAAGTCTTTTGAAGTTTTTCAGTCCTTGCTTTTGTGATTGACCCAATTGACATTTAAAACGGATCATTTGTGCTTTGGTTCTCATCAAACTCCTTAATCTTCATTCAACTCCTAACGTTAAAAAAAAAAAAACATCATAGGAACCTAGTACAATTAATGTAAAAAAAATCATTAGATTCTTATACTTTTTTTTCCCAACCAAATCATATTATAGGGAAATCTTCAATATTATAAAAGTGAACACATTGTCTAAAATTACAATCAAATGGATTTTGTGAAATTAATGATCTTGGATATGGTTCGTCTCCTAGGCCAATACTAAATGGGTTTTAAGTAAGGATCAAAATATCGGTAAACACGGATATATCGGTAAATGAATTTTACGGAAATATCGGAAATATCGGTGGATATTTTTACAAAAATATCGGTTATTAAAATTTTTCATATTTTAATTATATAGATTATGAGAAATGATTCATATCTTAATTAAGGTAGATTAAAATCAAATGGATTAATAATTATTAAATTAAATATGTTATATTTAATTATTCGAATATTATTATGTTAAGAGATATTTATTTATTTGTTTTTGTTATTATTATAAATATTATGTAGATAATGAAAGATTCAAAAATATTATATATTATAATTTTAAAATTTTTAAATGATATTATTTATTTCTTTCCTTTTCAAATTAATATTTGATTTAAAAAAATATTATAGTTATAATATAAAATAAAACCAAAATAAAATATTAAAAGGGATTATGAACAAAAATAAATAATAAGATAATATAAAAAACGTTTGCACTTTATATATAATAAGTATAATCAATAGCTTGGTGGTTGGAGGAATTGCTTGCTTCTAGGCATTTTGGGTGGGTTCGAAACCCATCAGAAGCAATTTTTTCATATTTTTTGAGCCAAGGAAAAAACAATTTTTCGGCGAAATTTCGGGAAAAATTCGGATTTTTCAGGAAATATCAGCGATTTTTTCCCGATTTTTTTTCTTCCGATTTTTTTCAATGCAAATTTTTTTGATGCCGCCCGAAAACCGAATTTTTGGCAATAAATCGATCGAAAAATCCGATTTTTTGTTCCCTGATTTTAAGACGGATAAAAATATAACAATCTAAAATTACCATCAAATGGATTCTAAGACAAACCATTTAATGCCCATTTAGTAGAGTTGACATATTTATCTTCTTTTTCTGAAAATTTAATTCAGAGTATAAATACACCATCTTTTTAAATTTAATGCCCATTTAGTAGAGTTGACATAGTAGGGTGGCTCTACGTATCTACAGTGCACCTTGCTCAACAATTACCACTAACCACTAACCAAGGTTCAATTCCTAATGTTTATGGTAAAAGTACGTGTTATAGGGGTATTTTTATAAATTAATTATATATAAGGATATTTTAAATATCTTCCTATATAACCCTAATTGGAGATAGTGAAAATTTAAATCGTCGTTTCAATGAATATAGGTATACTAGCAAACCATGTAAATCTTTGTGTTGTGTATTCTTCTCGTTTTCAGATTTATTAGTATTTTGCTTAACAAAACACAACAAACAGATAGTATATTTGTTTATGCCTTTTATTGAATCTTTTTCACGACTCGGTAGATAAGTTGATTAGTCATCATCATGTCTATCAGAAATTAATAGAACTATTGATTGTTACAAATATTATGAATTTATCTTAGGTCTTTTATGTAAGATTTCTATTTTATAATTTCTTATATAAAAAGAAAAATGATCTAATCCTAATGCTTCTCATACAAGCATAGTAAAATAAGGGAAATTATACGATGATGTAGTAATTTGATTCTATTTAAAAAAGAGTTTATAAGAAATGGAAAACTAGTCATAATTTGATTTATTTAAAAAACATAAATTTAAAAGGAATGGAAAATCAAGGGCAATTTGACTTATTAAAAAAATAATTCTTATTAAGTGTTAAAGTGTGAGAAAGAGTTTTTGTTCCAAAAGTGCCCTACTTTACCTCCAGCCAAAAAAAAAAAAAAAACAGATTTAACAAGGGAAAACATTTGTTTATTAGGTTGTTCTTGTTGTAACAAACTCGATATAGAACTGGCCTATCAAACTGTGTATTTGTTTTGGGCAGCATTAAACTCTAGTTCAGTTAGCTTTAAAGAGGATTATTTGAAAGGGCTGGATAGATATAAGTATAAACACTTAGATGGTCAACATATAAGACTCAGTGACCTATGAAGGATGAGTCACATTTGGAGCAATACTTAAACCAAGGTTGAAACAACGAAAAACAACTTCGAAACAACGCAGATGTGTAACCAAAGCTTATATCAGTAATAAGTGCAAAACTCTTTTTTGTTCCACTCAGTTTTTGTGAATGATTCTGGTACAAGGAGAAAAAAAATTGAGATGCCATCCTCTTGTGCTCTTAAATATGCCGAGATTTTCCTTTCGATGTGTTTGAGAAAAAAATTTAGAATTTTTTTTTTTAAAATCTTCATCTCATCTAAACTTTGTCAAAATAATTCGCTTGTGTCGATTACGACGAAACTTACAACTTGCGGTATGAGGAAGAAGAGGCAATTTAGAAGAAAGAAGATAGAGGTTATTCATATCATACGTCGTTGGCATTTTCTGTTACTAATAAGTTTAAGGAATTGGAAAAGTTTAATATTTTCTACATTCTTTTGAGTTTGAATTTTAATTTTTTGTGTCGTGTGGATTGCAATCTCAAATGGAAGGTACAGATAGAAGGAAGAGGACAAAGCTTATGACATCAGAAGTACTGGTGATTCATAATTTTAATATAATACAAATCAATAGTGATAACCTTGTAGTGCGTATCTAATTCGGGGGAAGATTGGATCAGCCAGTTGTCAAACGAAATTCTAATTTCAATACTATCTCTCTTGACCCTTAGGAAAGCTGTAAGAACCAGTGTTCTTTCAAAGCGATGGAGATGCTTATGGACTTTTATTTCAACTCTCAATTTTGATGCTAATATAAACTACATATATATTTGATGCTGAGCAGATGCTATAACAGCAGCATAACCATGAGCCTGTCGTCTAGTGCTTAGAGGAAGAAGCTACAACCTTTCCAAAACCTTCAATATACCTTGATGTTGTTGAAACCCCAATGTTTGAAGATGTTCAGTCAACTTCTGAAGACTGGTAATTCCACCAAAGGCGTCAGATATATCGATTGCCATTCTTATTCCATTTTTTTTTTTTTGGGGGTTTATGTAAGCTGTGAAGAAGGGCACTTTTGAAACAAAAACTCTCTCATATGTTTAACACCTAATAAGATTTATTTTTTGAATGAGTCAAGCTGTACTTGGTTTTCCATATAAACTCTTTTAAAAATAGAATCAGATTATTATGCCATAGCATAATTTTCCCATAAAATAAATCATATGGAAGGACCCAAATGATTGTTTCAAGAAGAGTAGGTGATCTGTAACATATATCTTGTCTCACAAAATTTGAACTCAACTCCTTCACTGCTGTCAAAGATATGAAAATTAAGAGTGGTGGTGGCCGGTGGAGGGTTTGTGCAAGTGTTGGATTAGAAGAACCCCAAGTCAACCATGATCCTTCTAGACCCTTGATGGGTCTCTTACAAAGTCAACCATACCAACCATTAATAATCTTGGATATGGTTTGGCTAATTATGCCATTAAATGGGGTAGTTACCAGTCATATTAATGTAAAGGAATCAGAATAAAGATACATACATATCTCATGTTGTCCATGTCCAATAGGGAGGTTAGTGTTCAAGAGCTTCAAGGGATGATTACAGTGCAATATCATGAAGGTCTATCAAGATCAAGAAGAAGGAATTTAATTAAAGGGTTATATGTTTCACGTGGAAAATGGTAGGAAGGTGAAATTTAAGAAAGATAGGAGGGTGGAAATTAGGCATACCAATATCAATCCAACTCCTCTCTACAATCAAGTACTCATCTATATCGTCAGCTATCTTGTTTTTAAATGAAAAACAAAACACACCAAAGTAGATTTACACTTCACTCCAAACTGATCTTAAAAGAAAATATTACTGCATTTGTATCGTCAAAGAAATAATTGGTTTACAGCTTTACTAAAGCTCTTCCAAACAGAAACCTTCACTCATTTATGGCAAGGGAAAGCTAGGAATACCCACTCTCCAACTTATTGGGGACTCCTGAGATCATGGGAGAGTTTAAAAGAGATAGTAGAACTTATACTAGGAACATTTTCCTCTAAGGTTTGTTTCATTCTTTTAAAATGTTCTAGGATTCTTCCGAGCACATCCAGAAAATATGGAAATATGAGAATAT
The DNA here is from genome assembly GCA_016808115.1 of Tetrastigma voinierianum. Taxonomy (NCBI): domain Eukaryota; kingdom Viridiplantae; phylum Streptophyta; class Magnoliopsida; order Vitales; family Vitaceae; genus Tetrastigma; species Tetrastigma voinierianum. The sequence continues at coordinate 154,108 of JAEQBH010002429.1, read as the reverse complement.
AATATGAATCCTCACCCTCTCAACAAAGTTAAACATCATAATGCAAAATTTCAATGAGGAAAAGCAAGGAAGAAAAAAAACAAGGAAAATTGTTATAGAATGTAAATATATACTTTACTTATAGGTTGTGAAACTAATTAGGAATGTTAGATTGACCTTCCAATTGTATATATCTAGCTCTTGTATTTATGCATGTTTAAATGAATAGAAATACACAAGGAATTCATTCTTCCAAGTCTTCCCTTCCTTCTTTCTTTCTACATGGTATCAACGCCTAGGGCTTGTCGAATTGGGAAGAATTTCAGGCAGCTTTAAGGCTCTTTTTCGGAGTGTACAAGAGGGTTGTGAGGGTGTTCTTTTGAAACACCCATTTAGAAGGAGCATGGAGGGACACCACCGGCACAAGGAGGAGCGTTGGCCGCCAACGAGCCTCGCCACCAAGTCTAGTGGTCGGAACCCTAGTGCATGAGCCACACTCGCTAATATCAGTTTTTGCCCTGTTTCCCACATGCCAGCGCATGAGCACCCGTAGGGCCGCCGCCGACGACACGCCTCCTCCACTGGGGTTGCCAATCGTCGACAGGTCTTCCTATCCACTTTGTTTACCTGTTTAGTACCTGGATTTGCCACTTTTAGTGTTTTATTTTTATTTTTATTTTATTTTATTTTATTTTATTATTATTATTTTTTTGTGTCTTATAGCCGTTTTGTCCTAGGGTTCCTACGTGATTCTTTGTGTTTCTGACTCCTGAAGGTGTTCTTTGGCCCTAATCTCCTTTCCTTGGCTCTCTAATGAGTAGTTCAAAAGATAAGAAGCCTATTTCGGCGCCTGAAGTGATCCTAATGATGTCCAAATCATAGAGCACAAACTGATTGGCCCTAATTATTTGGATTGGAGTAAAACGATTCAGATCTACTTAAGGAGCATATGTATGGCTAGTTATCTCACTAAGGATCCTCCAACTAATGATTCGAAAGAGTAGTGGGTGGAGGAGGATGCCCATCTTTTCCTACAAATTCGTAATTCCATCAACAGTAAGGTAATTGGTCAAAATAATCACTATGAATTTGTTAAGGAGCTAATGAATTATTTGGAGTTCATGTTTTTTGGAAACGGAAATATTTCTCATATATTTGATGTATGTAAAGCCTTTTACCAATCGGAGAAACATGATCAGTCTCTCATGGAATTTTTTATGGACTATAAAAAGACATATGAGGAGCTTAATATGCTACTGCCCTTTAGTCCAGATGTCAAAGTTTAGCAAGCTCAACGGGAACATAAGGCAATGATGGTATTCCTAGCCGCCCTTCCTTTAGAGTATGATTAAGGTAAGGCTCAGATTCTGTCAAGTCTTAAGATATCATTCTTCCAAGATACCTTTAGTAGGATACTCCACACAAAAATCTCCTCACCTACGCTTCCATCTACCTAGATGGGCAGTGCCATTGTTGGTCGGAACATTGGTGAGTCATGAAAGAAACAGTACAAAAACAATGGTCCAAGAAGTAACATTAGAAGGCCAAGCTCTTGAGAAGTTGTTTGTTATTACCGTTGTAAGCCTGGACATGTGATCTGAGGCTTTGTAACAAGCGCATGTCGAATCAAGATTTTAGATGCGCTCATATGACCTCCACTAATGAGGCATCAAAATCAATCGATTGGTTCTCGGCCAGAGAAAAATTGACGGGTTAAAACGTATCGAGGGAGATCATTGAAGTCTCCATCTACTTTCCGATTATTGTTCTTGTTGAGTTAGGTAACCTGAATACATACCTTTTCTCTTATTTGTCCTCTGAATGGGTCATTGATTCTAGAGCCACATATCACATGAAAGGTAATTCTAGCCTATTTTCTACCTTTCAATCACACCCATCAACTTACACTATCACTTTGGCAGATGGATCACAGTCATGTGTTCTTAGGTCAGGTATAATCTTTCCCACTCCATCTATTCCTTTGTCATCCTTCTCGAGTTTACCAAATTTCTCTTTCAATTTGATGCTTGTGAGCAAACTAACTTGAGCACTTAAGTGTTGTATCTCATTCTTTCCTGGTTTGTCTCTTTCAGGATCTTATGATGAAGCAGATTATTGGAAGAGTACATGAGTCTAGGGGTCTCTACATTCTTGATCCTGAGGTACCGAGACCTGTCGCTTGTTCTGGAGTCACTACACCATTTGAGATTTATTACCGATTGGGCCATCCCTTTCTTCCCTTGTTGAAGAAATTGTATCCCCAATTTTCGAGTTTGTCGTCATTAGATTGTGAGTCTTATCAATTTGCAAAGCATCATCCTCTTAGTTCTAGTCCTAGAGTCAATAAACTAGCTAGTGCTCCATTTGAGTTAGTCCATTCAGATGTGTGAGGTCTATGTCCAGTTGTGTCCCCAATTAGGTTTCGATACTTAGTTACTTTTGTCGATTATTATTCGTGAACAACTTAGTTATATTTAATGAAAAACCGTTTTGAGTAATTTTCTCACTTCCGTGCCTTTTGTGCTAAGATTCACAATCAATTTCATGTTTCTATTCAAAGTTTGAGAAGTGATAATGCTAAAAAATATCTTTCAGGACAATTTCAGTCGTTCATGCTTCAAAATTGCATCCTTCATCAGACGTCTCGTGTTGATACACCTTCTCAGAATGGAGTTGCTGGGAGGACATATAGATACCTCCTTGAATCCGCTAGAGCTCTATGGTTTCAAATGCACGTGCTGACATTTTTAGGCTATCTTATTTCACGGCTTGCTTAGCGATTAATCGGATGCCTTGCCGGTCTTGGTGGAACACTGGGTTCAAACCCTTTTTCTAAACAAATCTTTGTTTCCCATTAAGCCTTGGATATTTGGGTGTACTTGTTTTATTCGGGATGTTCGTCCACATGTGTCTAAACTCGATCATAAGTCATTGAAATGTATCTTTTATGGTTACTCTCGGGTTCAAAAGGGGTATATATGTTATTATCCTAGTCTTCACAGGTACTTGGTTTCTGCTGATGTCACATTTCTTGAGAATGCACATTTTTCTCAATCTTCTATCCACACTAGTTAAGGGGAGGATGACAACTTGCTCATTTATACTATTACCTCACCAAGTCCTACTCCTGTGCATGCTCCGATAAAGCCTCCTATCACTCAGGCCTACATTTGGCGCCAAAACCCCCTTAGTCTCGAGTCCTACACCGAATGCTTCGACATCAGATCCAGTCCCCACTAATGATTTTCCTATTACTCTTCGTAAAGGTAAATGTTAGTGTGTTCATCAAATTTCCTCATTTTGCTATTATAATCGTTTGTCATCACATTCATGTTCTTTTATTGCATCATTGGACTCTATCTCATTGCCTAACAATGTTCCTGAAACCCTATCTCACCCTGGTTGGCGTAGTGTTGTGATAGAGGAGATGGATGTGGTACAACCCCCTCTCTTTTACAAACCAAACCCAAAAATCTCGTTGACTCAACCCTGCCGAAAACAACCTTTAAATACCCCCTTTACCCTAACAGATAAAATCCCTATAATGCCCTCAGCCCCTATTGGGACAAAAACAGAAAAACCTAAGGCGTCACGTGCCTCTCATGCTTTTTCTTTCTTGAGTAAGTGATATGTATGGGGGGTTTATCAGGATGCTTTGAATGACAATGGTATTTGGGACTTAGTATAATTACTTGCTGGGAAGAAAGTGATTGAATGTCGTTGGGTTTTTGCAATGGAGGTTAATCCTGATGGCTCAATTGCTAGGTTGAAAGCATGCCTTGTTGCTAAAGAGTATGCCTAGACCTATGGAGTTGACTATTATGATACCTTCTCCTCGATTGTCAAGATGACTTATGTTTGGCTATTTATATCTTTGGCAACCACTCATGGCTGGGACCTCCACCAGCTTGATATTAAGAATGTTTTTCTTCATGAGGATCTTCTAGAGGAAGTTTATATGGAGCAACCTCTAAGGTTTGTTGCTCAAGGGGAGATCATTATATGGCTTGAAACAAAGTGCACATGCATGGTTTGGAAAATTTAATCAAGTAATTAGAGAGTTTGGCGTCTGGTAATATGATCACTCTGTCTTTGAAATTACGACGAGGTATGTCGTGTTAGTTGGTATGTAGACGATATTGTCATCGTTGAGGATCATGGAATATTCTACAGATAATGCTTTTGATTTATCTCCTGCCTTTGTGTACATTATCCTCCCTTTTATTTTACACTTTATTTTCCTTATTTTACCCTTTATTTTGTTTCTTTTTATTGAGTCGTTTTGTATATATATAAGAAAATTGTCTCTCTATACTATGTAATACTCACACACTCATTCAATCAATAAGAAAAACATTATCTTCTTATATTTCTTAACATGGTATTAGAGCCATAGTTGGTTTTGGAGTGAGCCCTCTTCTCAGACGGATCTTTTCAATCGGATCTCCTCTGGCGGATCTTCTCCGACAGATCTCCTTTGGGGGATCTTCTCCAACGAATCTTTTCAGCCGGATCTTCTTCTACAGATCTCCTTTGGCGGATCTTCTCGGTCAGATCCAAGGTTTCAAAGGGCGGGCACCTAGAGCGCCTTGATGCGCGCCTCGAGTGGCGTAGAAAGCGTAGCAGGCATGCGAAAAAGCCAAACACCTGCGATGGCGTGCGTTTTTTACCAGCGTGTTCGGCGCTGTTCGCTCAGCTCGGACAGGAGCTTATGCGACCTTCAAAAAGGAAAAACAAAAACTGGTACTCGATCACTTTCTCCCTACAGAAGGAAAAAAAAAGAAAAAGCAAGCGTTTTGGGGGCTTGGAACCCTACCTGGCCGGCGCTCGATCTGGCTTCATCTCATCGGCTTCATCTCCAGGTATGTCACGCTTTCTCCTCTTCTTCATCTCTTCATCCATCTCTCTTCAATCTACTCTTCCATCTATCTCATCTCTCCCAGAGCCCTTTCTTTCCTCTCTTCATCTCTCACCCGAAAACCCCTGCTCCTCTTTGCTTTTTAATTTTTTTTTTCATTTAAGTCAAAGGAGAGAATCCCATATCTCTTCATCTCTCCACCCGAAAACAACCCCTCTCCTCTTTGATTTTTATTTTTATTTTTTTTGTTTACAGAGTCGAGGGCTTGGGCTGGAGCTCATTTTTACGGATAAAATGGGTTTCATCAATTTTTGTACCAATTAAATCAATTTGATCATCCAATATCCAAGAGTCAAAAGTACCGCTTTCTTACATCAATTTTTTAAAATCAAACGGCCACTCTTCTAAAAAATATATTGGTTTTTTAAAATTTAAACCAATTTCATTCTGAATTTCCTCTTAAAAAAATATTGGCTTTTTTTAATTTAAACCAATTAAATTCTGAATTTCATTTTTAAATTCCTCTTAAAAAATATTGGCTTTAAATTTAAACCACTAAATTCTGAATTTCATGTTTTAAATTCCTTTCAATTATGTCTTGTTATTATTTTTTAGTCAATTATATTGTTATATAGAAATGTGAATATTATTACTGTATGTTTTTTTAGAATGAGTTCCTCCGATTCGAAAAATTCAAGAAAATATTTTAAAAGGAAATACAAGTATTGAAGTTTCTAGGGAGTAATATTTGAGATGTAAATTTTGCAATCAAAGACGCGCGGGAGGGGTGAATAGACTCAAGCATCACTTAACCGGAACTCATCATGGTATGAAACCATGCCTCAAAGTTAGTGAAGATGTTAGATTGGAATGCAAAGATGCATTGGCCAATTTTAAGGATCAAAAAACGAAAAGAAATGAATTGCTCCAAGAAATTGGTATGGGTCCAACTTCAATGGCTGAGAGTGCCTTGTCCAAAACAATTATGCCTTAGGAGTGAGAGTGGGAGGGAGCTGGGAACCTATTCCTAAGGGACCTATGGATAAATTTACCACTTCACAACCTCATCAAAGTACTTTGAATTCAAGGTGGAAGCAAGAAGAAAGAAAGGAAGTGTGTAGAAAAATTGGTAGGTTTATGTATTCAAAAGGTCTCCCATTCAACACTGTGAATTATCCTTATTGGATTCCTATGATGGATGCTAGTCATAAATTTTCAGTTCCAGTTTAAGCCTCCATCTATGCACGAATTGAGGACATGGATTCTTAAAGAAGAGGTGAATGACCTAAGTATCATTATGGAAGATCACAAAAGAGCTTGGAAATAATATGGATGTTCAATTATGTCGATGGTTGTATTGTATGGAAAGAGTAGTGTCTTATCAATTTTTTTTGTGAATACCCCGCTGCACTTGGTTTATGAAATCAATCGATGCCTGATACAATAAATTAATCGATGTTCAAATATCTTGATGACGTGGTCAAGAAATTAGGAGGAGAATGTTGTGTGTCATCACCGGAGTAATGCCTTCCTAATTATGAATGCCGGAATGAGGCTTTATGGAAAAAAGGAGAAGATCAGGGTGGACTCTTGTGTCGCACATTGTATTGATTTGATGTCGAGGATATTGGAAAGGTAAATGTTCATGATACTACACTTGCTTAAGCTAGCAAGTAGTGAAGTTCATATATGGGCATACTGGGTTCTTAGCTTGATGAGAACATTTTACAAAAAATCATGAACTTTTCGCCCAAATAATTACACGGTTTGCTACTTCATTTCTTACCTCCAAAGCCTTTATAAGCAAAAAAGCAAGCTCTTATAGCAATGTTCTCCGTAAAAATGTTGTCTACAAATAGGCTAAAAAGGTAGAAGGAAAGCCTGATACGTTGTTGTTTGATCCAAATTTCGCCCATGTCATGCATAAAGACCACTGTTCCATTAGTTAGTGTCTTGAGAGAGGTTGATTCAGAGGAAAGCACCACCATGGGTTATATTTATGAGTCGATGGATTCTAAGGAGAAGGATTGTAATAGAATCGTGGGGCGTGAGAGAAAATATGGTCCATTTGGAGAAAAATCGATGCAAGATGGACTCGCAACTCATCGACCTTTACATGCAAGCAGTTACTATCTTAATCCTCAATTGCGTATGTGGATGTTCTCTAATGTCATGAGGTGAGGAAGGGATTATTTGAATGCACGGATGATGTCGATTATCAAGAACGCTTAAATGACATTCGCTGACTCCATTCGAATTAAAGCAATGGGTGAATTTTGGGAGTCGACGCCACGGGTTCTCGAACATTAAGAAGTCCTACAAGTCAGGATGTGTTTTGGGGGGGCTTCAACAGAGTTGCAAAAGTTCATATTCGGTCCTAGCCTTACTTGTAGTGCTTCGGATGAAAGAAATCGAGCACATTTGAATCGGTATTTCTATTTTGTAAATTTTTATACATATATTTCATTTCAATGTTAGAGAACTTATTTCATTTAACACATACAACAACAAACACAAGAAAACATGCTGCATGGAATATAAATTTCTTTATTTTATTATTTGTAGATACATACAAAAAAAAGAAATAGACTCAACATCAGCAGTTGAATGCCTAGCTAATGTAGCGTACAACACTAGATCGGTGAGGAACTGTTTCAAGAAATAAACAAAATGTTGATCCGATTTGGTAGAGGAGATTGATTCTGATGATGAGTGGATTACTGAGAAAGAAGAGATCCCCTCCTCCCCTTGATCTTGGCTGGCTTCGTGATGATATATTATTCAATGTTGATGCTATTAGAGCTAGGTCATCCGACTCCCAACAAACTCAAGTACCACTGATCAGCATGATTTCTTCACATTCCTACAAAAGCAAACATAATGAAGCACCAAGTAAGTACTCAAAATTGAAGTCATAATTTTGATTAAATTTAATAAAAACTTACAATATTTATACTTAATTAATAATTTATAATAGGTACAAGTGAGGCAAAGGCAAAGATAAGGAGTTCAATTTGACGCTAATTGATGAAGATGTGAAGATTTGCATGAATGGGATACATGATATGACATTTTCCTCACTTCATACATTGATGAGGATGATGATGCCCTTGGAGAGGAGAATTTAAATTGAAACAATTTACTCCTAGTTCTTATTTCATGACTTGGCTATGGCTTTTGTTAAAGTTTGAAACTATTAGCATAGTTGAATCTATTTTCATTTTACGACTCATATTAGCTTTTATAAAGTAGTGAACTAGTACGCTTTTTTTAATAATTCTAATGAATTGTTTTCATGTTTTTATTTATGCTATTTTATTTTATATATTTTAAAATATTAATTAATTATATATTGTGAGGCTCAAAAAGCTTACGCCTCAAAGCCTTGAGGCTTACGCCTCGCCTCACGAACACAAAAACGCCTCGCCTTACGCTTTCGCCTTTTAAAACTTTGGTCAGATCTTATCAGACGAATCTTCTCCGGCAGATCATCTCCGACGAATCTTCTCAATCGGATCTTCTCAGTCGGATCTTCTCCAACCTTCTCCGTCGAATCTTTTCCAACGGCCCTTCTCTTCTCCAGCGGCCCTCAATCCGATCACATCAACTCCATTGTGGAACACCTCGAGTGTCGCATTATCGTCGGCATCTGATAAGATTAAGTACATCTTTATAACAAGCTTGATGCATATGACTTATATGCTCTAGCTTGAAGAGGAGTGTTGAGAATCATGAAATATTCTCTAGATATTCTCTGATTTATCTCCTACCTTTTGTGTACATTATCCTCCTTCCTTTTATATTTTATTTTCCTTCCTTTTACACTTTATTTTGTTTCCTTTTTATTCCATTTTTTTGTATATATATAGGTGTCTCTATACTATGTAATACTCACTCACTCATTCAATCAACAAGAAAAGCATTCTTTTCTTATATTTCTTAATAGTCATTACTAAGAGTGATATGACAAAAATATCATCACTTAAGTCATTTCTTCATGGCCAATTCCACACAAAGGACTTAGGAATGCTAAAATATTTCTTGGGCATTGAAGTTATGAGGAATAAACATGAAATCTTCTTATCTCAAAGGAAATATGTGCTGGATCTACTATATAAAACAAGAAAATTAAGGGGCAAAGCCATGTAGTTCCCCTATGGAAAATGATGAGTATCTTTTATACTCATTTTATCTCCATGTTTTACTTAATATTTTGTAGTTTTTATGATATAAATAAGTGTTCTAATGCTCTAAATGCTCATCTTTGTGTTTAGGTCAACCCTTGGGAGCTAACGGAAGAAATCGGGGCAAAATCGGACCAAGGAGGAGCAAAACAAATAAGAAATCAACAAGTCAGAACAAGGTTCACGCCAGGTGTGGGGTTCTCATGCCTTACGGATTAGCCTATGTCGCAAAGAGTGCACCTCTTGTTTCGTTCACGCCGCGACGCAAGCATGATGTCAGATGACAATGCTCGCCAGAGCCATGTCGAGATCGCTTGTCGTTACCCGCCAAAGAACGCAAATTATGTCGAATCCGCCCAAATTACTCTTCAACCCATTTCACTCTTTAGGTCGGGTTGATAAATAGAAACACTTCTGTATTTTGCAGAAAGTCCTCTGTGTTCACCCTAGGGCAGCTTCTCAAGGAAGAGAAATCAAGAACAGTTAAGAAGATCGAGAAGAGAAGGGGCTTTCACTTTCAAATCTGTTTATTCTCTTCCTCTCTCTATGTTTTTCTTCATTTTGATGGTTGTACTTCTCTTTCTAGATATGTTTTAGTTTGTTTTCCTAGGGCTAAGATATAGTCAAGACATAAATGTATGAATTCTCTTAATTTCTATTGATTAATGTCTTATTTTCATGCCTATCTTGAGTATTTCATTTAGTTCTTATTGCTTGTAGGTATTTGGTAAAATATTTCAGATGATTCAGGGTTCATCTGCACCGAGAAGTGATGACTGAAGTTAGATCAAGGAATGAAATTGTCACTGACTGCAGAGGATAGAGACATCCACAGGATACTCTGAGATGAAATATGACCTAAGAAGTGTGGTATTTTGGGTTTCTAGGGTTTATTTCGTCCTTAGAATCTGGGGTTTGAGTAGAGATGCAAGATGACCTGATTCTAAGTGTAGTGTGTGGATACTTGGAGAAAGATTTACATATACATTTGTGAAACTTGCCATCAACATAGGAAATAAACATTGATTGATTGAGCTAGGAGGTTCATATAGGATTGATTTGGTGAAATCTGTTTTCCCAGTGGTTTTAGGTTGTTTTTACTTTTCGAGTCGTTGTTGTTGTAGCTTAATTCTTTGCATGCATATTAATTTTGAGTCTTTTTCTAGATTTTCAACTCATCTTAATAGAAGCCCAAGCTAGATTTGTGAACCACACTACGCCAACTCGTAATACACATTTATTACACTTTGCACACTACACTCGCACACTTAGGCATTCATATTTTCATATACACGTTTCGTGCCTATCAAGTTTTTGGTGCCGTTGTCAAGGATTGTGTTTCTATTAATATTGATTTGAAATAGTTTGATTCTATTTTGGATATAGTTAGTCTTGTTTTATTTTTCTTTTCTATTTTACTTTGGATTTTTTTTCTTTTTGTTTTTTAGGAGTTGATTCACAATGAATGCTTTCATCAATTTATCAACTTAATCGGCTCTCCTAAGTCAGTAACTACAAAGGAGGCAACTAGCCTATGATCCATATCAAAGGGTGACAAGTCAAGGTTGGAACCCGTATATGCCTATGAGGCAAGTTCAGTATAGGGGTAACTACAATCATCAACATCATAACCCATATTTGAACACATTCAATCCGGGATGGCAACATCACCCAAACCTCTCATGGGAGACAAATCAAAATGCTCCCCAACCTTCACAAGAGAAAAAGTCAACTTTAGAAGCTACTGATTGAACTGGTAAGTCTCTGTTAAATACATTCAAGCTCTATTCATGGATGTGGACAAGGGCAACTCCAAATTCAACTGTACTTAAACTGCAGCTGAGGTGAAAATGAAAGGCATGACTAAGATACTTCGGTAAGAACAACAAGAGAGTTTGCTTAACTTGAGGAGCCAAAAAGAGAAGAGGTAGATGCTAAGGAGCTAGATAAGCTAGTTGAGAAAGAAGAGGGGCAACTTTTCCGAAACGAGAAGAGATGGGAAAAGAAGTCAAGAAGTCAATTCCGGGGATGACCCTTTGGGGAGAGGTGCATGAGAAGTTGGAAAATAAGAAAATGACTCCCATTTCAGAGATGGATGAGATTATCTTTGAGTTGAATGAGAATTTGAAAGCAACCTTGGTGAAGAAATCACTTAAGTCCCTAAGAGAACATGCACGCCTTGAAGATTATGTGCTCAAACAACACTACATGAGCACAATTATCGCTTCTCGTGGTTATGGCAAAGAATCACCATCCAATTCTACGCCTTAGCATACTAGCTTGAGAAAGACAAATAATCTTATCCCCCTAGAAGTCAGCACCGCTACCAACATTTTCACTAGAAAACAATGAAGCACGCTTCATCCATCCACCTTCCAACAAACAAGATTGCTCCAAAAACACTCCAGAGCATCACTATAATATATTTAGGTTAAAAAATAGGAGAAGGAGAAAAATGGTGTCTTAGTAAATCAATGTCTCTATAAAGTCTTAAAAACTAGAAATGGAGAAGATTTCATAGAATTTCAATATCAGAAATGTAATGTTAACAAAACCGAGATAGCGAAATTGTTAGCAGGAAACCATTAGAGATTAAATTAATGAGAACCCGTTTGCGTATCAAGTCTCAGGTTGACACAATCTCCTTAAGCATAATTATCAGCTCTCGCAGCGGGTGCCGAAGTCTGCAATTTGTCTCCCAGATGAAATGATCTCCCAACAATCGAAAGCACTCGCTTTGTCGGGTCGCCGAACCGAACTGCTTAACTCGCATTCTCAAACGTATGATAATGAATGATGAATGAATATGTATATTTTGTATGTCAAAATGAGAGAAGGTGTGGTCTTTATATAGATTTGCCTACGATCGGTTTGCATGGGCCATGAAGCTGGGAGGGTCATGTCTCGTTCGCTAATGGGCCATGAAGGCTTGGAAGGCTGCGGCCCGCTCACGGCGAACAACACGCCGTCTCGCCGGAGAAGACGACCGCCCAACGGTAACCCATGCAAACAACGCTTTGATGCCAAAAAGCTGAGTTTGGCTAGTCTCAACACTAACCTACCCTCATTGTTCGGCATGGCTACTGGGCGGCAGGCGCTGTGTGTGGTGAACCAAGCATGAGCTGTGTCCTCCTTCCACAAAACTGGGTGCCCTTTGGGCCCAAACCCAACTACAAGCGCGGTGTATTTATACTCTTTAAAAGTCTTGGTTCTATCTCGATGTAGATTACTAAGCTTTTCCAATAAACTTAAACCTTTAGGGGTTACCGTTTTCAAGGGATGATAAGCCTGAGTAATTTCTAATTCACTTTAAATTGGCTTAACAACTCAATATATGATCTTCATCTCCTCATGGAGGAGAACACATTCCCATGTGGACCTACCAAAAAAGCTTTATGGGACCCAATGTAATTTTAGCTCAAAGATAGCTAAATTATTGTGCTCAAACCCATTTTTCCAACAGATTTAGTGTCCTCTAATAAAGCAGTTCACTTTAATAAAAGACAATGAAAATAAATACTAAAATATTGTAATCTTGAGACAGTGATCTTAAATATAAAATATCACAAGTGAATTTAGCACTTACTGGATCACTTCTAAAGAAAATCAATGTCGTAATATTAAAATTAACCACCTTTTCTTCCAGGATGTCCATCCAATTCCTATATAACGGAAATTAAATAGCAACTTCAGATATAGTCAATTTTCTCACAATAATGATTTTTTTTTTTTTTTTTTTTTTTTTGATCAGTTTTTCTCACAATAATGATACATGATAAATCTCATAATCATTGAAATTTGTTTACCAAAATATATGCAATAATTTGTTTACCAAATATATGCAACAGTAAAGTAAAAGATGACTTTGCAAATTTAGAGTAAAAGTCATGCCACATTTACAAACCAACAGTGCTTTAAAATAGGATTAAGGAGATCCTGGCTAAGATTGCAATATGTTAGATCAACTAGTGGACATTATTGATTGAAGCATATGGATGAACAACTTGATCAACCTACCAAGTTCATACATGAAAAACAACTCAAAATGAGCCATAGCATGAACTATTCTCACACCTATACATAAACAAATATAAGCAATAACTAAAATGTATGTAATTGTAGTTCATATTCCCTAACAGATTACAGGTTTGTGTATAGGCAACTCCTAAAATTAGATGAGATTTTTTTTTTTTTTTTTTGCTCTTTTTGTATGTAAACTGAATCTTCTATTGATTTTATTTATTAAAGTAGAAACAGGTATGTTCATGGATTGAAGGGGGATGTGGATGCTTTCTTCTCAGAACAACCATCAAGAGCTACAAGGAGTTCTCTGGCTCATCAACAAATGATCCTTGGCAGCTTAATCCACTAAAATGAGCCTCTTCAGCATTAGACCATTCAAACAAAGGAGTTGCTTTGTTTTACATTGTGAGTACTCTTGTTAACGACTTCAAAGCTTCAATGATACCTCAAGCCAGAATTATATGGGGTGTTTTCCATACTCACTTCAAATTTTTATGAAATGCAAGCAAATGAGATATTCATAATAAAATAATTATAATTTCCCAAACCTTAATATCCAATTGGATGAGTCCATGTCCAGAATCTAATCTAGGATGCCTTGACAGACACTATATCAAAGGGAAAACACGTTATTTCCTCATTATAAAGTTCAACATGCCTCATATGCTAGTAGAATAGCTTCAAAAATTTTATGGCTGCTTGAGAAAATGATGAAAATAAAATAAATTTCAGTTATGCAAGATAGGAGAAAATAAATACCTATCTCTCTTTGTTCTCCTCGAAATGAAACAGAAGATTATGAAGGTTAAGGGAGATATGTTATACCTCTTTCTCTAAATAAAATTAAATCTTTGCTTGTCTGCTCATAAAAACTTCAGAGAATGCAAATTTGAAAACAACTTTAGAGCTTCGAGACGAGAGTGACCTAACATTTGAGGTATATAATTTGCTTCAGTGGTTGCCCTAAAATGTCGAGATGGCATAGATCAATTTAGAACTTGTTCAATGGTGGACTATAAAAATGCTGTAAAAAACTTATGAGCATAGTTTTAAAAGGCATAAGGCTCACCAAGTCACAAATGCCTCTTAGAGCCTTGAGGCGCAAGGCGCAGGCTTTTGTGAAGTGAAATATGACTTTGGATGCGCATCAATTTTATAAAATATGATTTAAAGTATGATTATATTAATAAAAATTTAAAGATTCTTGATATTTAGAAAATTCAATGAAAAGTAGTGAAATTATATAAATTTTTACAATAGAAGTGTTCTAAAAGAAATTATATAGTCTATAAGGCGCACCTTTTAAAACTATGCATATGAGAATGACAAAAAGGTTAAAAATCGGAAAAAAAAAAAAAAAAAGAATCAATGAATAGAATAATACTTTATTGAGAATTTGCAGTGGTGGAAGAAAATTAGTTCTCCTAAGCCGTGAGGGCTAGCAGGAGAAAATTTTAGTTCCGGTTGCAAGTGGAAGAATGCAAGAGGGAGAATGTGAACTGCTTGTATAGCTGATCTTGCATAACCCAAGTGAAGTTCACGTGGTCATGATTCATTTGGTGAGGGGCCTAAAGAACATGCTCATTAGGGTTGTATATGTGAGCGTCCCACCGATAAAAAAAAAGGTTGTATATAGTAGCGGCCCATTACTAGTTGTAAGTACATGTACTCCTACAATAGCATTAATCAATTCCTACACCTATAAGATTTGCATGAACGGCCCTTTACCTGAGACACAAATAGACGTGCTGCTATATACCCTCTATGGTTGTGGATTTTTCTGACCCCAACTAAAATTAAGATAGACCACCAATCCGTTTCACCTATGCCAGAAGAAAGGCCACGTGAGCGTGAAAAAAAAAAAAAGTCACCAAAATATATGCAACAAGAAGTAAAAGATGACTTTGCAAATTTAGAGTAGAAGTCATGCCACATTTACAAACCAACAGTGCTTTAAAATAGGATTAAGGAGATCCTGGCTAAGATTGCAATATGTTAGATCAACTAGTGGACATTATTGATTGAAGCATATGGATGAACAACTTGATCAACCTACCAAGTTCACATGAAAAACAACTCAAAATGAGCTATACATGAAACTATTCTCACACCTATACATAAACAAATATAAGCACAATTCAAAACGTAGGTGACTGTAGTTCATATTCCCTAACAGATTACAGGTTTGTGTATAGGCAACTCCTAAAATTAGATGCGATTTTTTTTTTTTTTTGCTCTTTTTGTATGTAAACTGAATCTTCTATGGATTTTATTTATTAAAGTAGAAAGAGGTATGTTCATGGATTGAAGGGGGATGTGGATGAACATGCTTTCTTCTCATAACAACCATCAAGAGCTACAAGGAGTTCTCTGGCTCATCAACAAATGATCCTTGGCAGCTTAATCCACTAAAAATGAGCCCTTCAGCATTAGACCATTCAAAACAAAGGAGTTGCTCTGTTTTACACAGTGACTACTCTTGTTAGCGGCTTCAAAGCTTCAATGACACCTCAAGCTAGAATTATATCGGGTGTCGTCCATACTCATTTAAATTTGTTATGAAATGATTGCAAATCAGATATTCATAATAAAATAATTATAATTTCCCAAACCTTAATATCCAATTGGATGAGTCCATGTCCAGAATCTAATCTAGGATGCCTTGACAGACACTATATCAAAGGAAAACATGTTATTTCCCTCATTATAAAGTTCACTGATGCCTCATATGCTAGTAGAATAGCTTCAAAAATTTTATGGCTGCTTGAGAAAATGATGAAAATAAAATAAATTTCAGTTATGCAAGATAGGAGAAAATAAATACCTATCTCTCTTTGTTCTCCTCGAAATGAAACAGAAGATTATGAAGGTTAAGGGAGATATGTTGAAAATTTTTCTATATAAATTAAATCTTGCTTGTCTGCTCATAAAACTTCAGAGAATGCAAATTTGGAAAACAACTTTAGAGCTTGAGACGAGAGGACTCTAACATTTGAGGTATATAATTTCGCTTCGTTGGTTGCCTCTAATAGATGGTGATCAATTTAGAACTTGTTCAATGGTGGACTATAAAAATGCTGTAAAAAACTTATGAGCATAGTTTTAAAAGGCATAAGGCTCACCAAGTCACAAATGCCTCTTAGAGCCTTGAGGCTCAAGGCGCAGTCTTTTGTGAAGTGAAATATGACTTTACGCATCAATTTTATAAAATACGACGAAAGATGAATATATTAATAAAAATTTAAAGACTTGATATTTAGAAAAAAATTCAATGAAAAAAGTAGTGAAATTATATAAATTTCAATAATAGAAGTGTTCTAAAAAGAAATTATAGTCTATAAGGCGCACCTTTTAAAACTATGCATATGAGAATGACAAAAAGGTTAAAAATCAGAAAAAAAAAAAAAGAATCAATGAATAGAATAATACTTTATTGAGAATTTGCAGTGGTGGAAGAAAAATTAGTTCTCTCTAAGCGTGAGGGTTAGCAGGAGAAAATTTAGTTCTCGAAGGTAAGTGGAAGAATGTGTAAGAGGGAGAATGTGAACTGCTTGTATAGTTGATCTTAGACAACGGTGAAGTTCACGTGGCTTCAGTATCCATTTGGTAGAGGGCCTAAAGAACATGCGTTCATTAGGTTGTATATAGTAGCGGCCCTACTGATAAAAAAAAAAGGTTGTATATAGTAGCGGCCCATTACTAGTTGTAAGTACATGTACTCCTACAATAGCATTAATCAATTCCTACACCTATAAGATTTGCATGAACGGCCCTTTACCTGAGACACAAATAGACGTGCTGCTATATACTTATGGTTGTGGACGCCCACCCCAACTAAAATTAAGATAGACCACCAATCCGTTTCACCTATGCCAGAAGAAAGGCCACGTGAGCGTGGGTGTTTTAATTCCAGTTTGGTGTTTTCCCTTGCTGGCTGCGTTTATGGGTCTTTCCGGGTTTTCCATATTTTTTGATGTTTAGAGGTTAATTTTTTTCTTTAAGTTCGAGGGAGGTAGGAGGAAGGGAGGTTGAGATATAATTTTCGAGCTTTGCTCTGTGGAGAGTCTAGCCTCTTGAATGCTAGAACACCAAAATTATCAATAAAGGAAGATATAGATTTCTAATATTCACTATACAGTTATGTCATATCTTACTTCAGAAGAACATCACAGAAACACATCTTCCAACCCTTCCCACCCAACCCCCAAACTAATTCTAGTCTTTGAATTAGGTTTTTTGCCATACCTTCTCCAAAATAAGTGACTGATATTAACATTAACATTCTCTCCATTCCCAGAAAAATCTATGGTAATTTGCTTATAGGTATTGTTCAGGGTTGAAGCATGGATGAGAAAAGAGCAGCAATAGTTGAATTCATTTACAAAAAGAAAACCAATCATAACAATATGATTTCAGCTCAATCACATTCTCTGATATTCATAACATTCTATCACCATCCAATATCATGAAGAACTACAAACTCATAAATTAAAACGAAGACGGTTACTTATTTACCTGTCTTTAAGATGTTCAAGACCCACAATGAAGCCATTCACATTGATGGCAGTGTTAATCTCCACCATTACACCATGTTTGGACAACTGAAAATTTTCTTGCTCCTGAGTTCTATAAAATGCACAGTTACCACAAAGGATGCTTGTCAGCATTTATCCCCATAACAAAAGAATGCCAGTAGTTTGAATGAATCAATCTGAGGATATCTGATCAGTAATCAGAAAGCTGATATCTAGCTGGGTTGCAGTTCAGGTAAGAATTACTAATCTCATCCCGTGATCTAATAGGCTGTGCCTTGCCACAGACCAAGTTTCTTTATCACCATAGAGAAGTAGGGTCCCTCTTTTCACAGCTTTTTAAGCTGTACAGAACTGCCTCTAGGATCCAAGAAAACTCAGGTCACATTAGGGTATGCGCTGATACTCTTTTGATTCCAAGTGCCAACACCTCATCAAGTTGCTTCACAAAAACAGGCCAGACATAGTGAATTCTAAGACCACTATACTTTCAGCTGGAACACTAGCCATCGTCCATTTCACCCACCCAAAGGTGAATTTCAAAAAGCCTGACTATTCCCACACAGAAGCAAATCTGTGTCCGACAAGGATGCATTTGAATAAAGTACCGAATAAAATCATCTCATGACTGATGCTAGTTGTATCAATATAAGGTACAGTTTATTCTTAAGTGTCTGTACCTCCTGTCCATATTTTGAATTCCTATAATTGCCCATGCATTGATTTAGGGATATCTTCACTTTTAGGTATTGCAAGATCATCCCTTGTTCCCAACTTGGAGAAGACTGGGATCTTTAGAGCAATTTGACACCATGCCATCCACTTCAATAGAACTACTCCTAGATGGCTTCTGCACATCACCATCCTCCATCAACTCTCTCATTTTCATAGCATCATCCCATCTATCTGCACCTGCATGGGTATTAGATAGAAGGACATAATTCCCACTATCACATGGATCCAATTCGAGAAGCTTTCTGGTGGCAATCTCAGCTACAGCAACATCCCCATGAAGCTTACATGCACTCAGCAAAATCCTCCATACTACAACATCAGGAACTATTGGCATTTTCATTATGAACTCATATGCTTCATCTATGTTGCCTAAGCGGCTCAAGAGATCAACCACACACCCATAATGTTTCATCTCTGGGACCAATCCATAAACATTTTCCATACTTTCAAAGAATTCCAACCCTTCACTCACCAACCCACCATGAGCACAAGCCAGTAAAATCCCAACAAAGGTTCCATGAGTTAGCCGAACACCTTCTCTCAGCATTTGTGAGAAGAGGTCAAGTGCGGAATCAGCAAAACCATTCACAGCAAGGCCTGAAATGACTGATGTCCATGAAATAGAGTCTTTATCTTTCATACCCTGAAACACTTCCAATGCCTTCTCTACCAAGCCACATTTGCAGTACATATCTATCAAGGAGTTCCCCACACAAATATCCGCTTCTACACCATGCTTGCTAATATAGTCATGAACAGCCCATCCCACATCCAGCTTGCCTAGACGGGCAGAAGCTGAAAACACACTAGCCACTGCAACTTTATCAGGCTTCACCTTAGCTGCCATCATTTCTTGGAAAATCTTCACTGCATCCAAAAATTGGCTAGCTTGAGAGTAACCTGTTATCATAGAGGTCCAAGAGATTACATCTCTCTTTGGCATGTTATCAAAAAGATTCCGAGCTGCAGTTAAATTCCCCACTTTTGCATACCCCATGATCAATGCATTCCAAGAAACAATATTCCTTTCCCGCATCTGATAAAAAACGGCTTGTGCCAATTCAACTAAACAACGCCTCCCGTAAACATCAATCAAAGAATTTCCCAAGTAAACATCAATCTCAACATTATTTTCCTTTATGTACTTAATCATTGAATCAGCAAACCCCCAATCACCCAAATGGCTGCAAGCTAAAATAACCTTCACCAGTGTCACTGTATCAGCTTTAATATTTGCAGCTGTCATAGCATCAAAAAGACGTAACACCTCCTTCTACTTATTACACTGACTATACCCACAAATCAAAGAATTCCAAGAAACCAAATCTCTATCCAGCATTCCATCAAACACTTTCTGCGCAAAACGCAATTGACCACACATCGCATACATATGAATCAGAGCATTGTAAACATAAAGATAGGATTCAAACCCGAGTTTCAGAGCATGAACATGAATCTTTCGACCAAATATAACATCTGAGATCCGAGCACAGGCTTTGAAAAAAAATATAAGAGTCAGATTATTCCCAGCCATTCCTTGGTGATGCATACGAGCATACATGTGAATTGCTTCAACTGGACGGTCAGTTTGCGAAAAACCCCGGATCATATGGTTCCAAACAACCAATGTGGGAGATTCAATCTGATTAAAAGCAAGATGGGCTTTGTGCAGATTTGTGGATGACAAAGAATACGATCTGATAACTTCAGACATTAGAGACGGATCAGTGTGTAAATGGGTTATGATGAGGTGTGCGTGGAGCTCTTTACTGGAGTCGATAGACATTGAATTCTTCGATGGTTCCAAACAACCAATGTGGGAGATTCAATCTGATTAAAAGCAAGATGGGCTTTGTGCAGATTTGTGGATGACAAAGAATACGATCCGATAACTTCAGACATTAGAGACGAGAAATTCTATTTACACCCCATTTATTTCTCTATACACCCCATTAAATATTCATAGAGGAAAATACAAATTTACCCTAAACCTATTTTTCTATTTCTTTCTTTCTTCATCTTCATCTCTCTAAGCACTTACTTTAAATTAATTACTTTTAATCATGAATTTAATTTTTCATAATAAAGATTATTTTATTATATTTAATTTAAATTAAATAAAAAAAATTAATAAAATTACTTAGGATTTTGAAATCAGACATAACAGAAGAGTTTTCCTGATTTCAACCTGATTATTCGAACATTTTGGATTCAATTTCCAAGAAAGAACTTTCCTGATTTAAATTTCCTGATCATGAATTCCTGATTTTAATATTCTGATATAACTAAACATCTTGATTTACAAATCCGGAATTCATTTTTAATTTTTCAAATTTTTTTTTAATTTTCTAAAATTAGTTTAAGTATATTATATAAATTATAAAATTTACATATTATATAACTATAAATTTAAGTATATTATATAAATTATTTTATTAATTATGTACTAACTATATTATATAATTGTTTAATACTTATAAAATTTAAACTGTTTTATTGAAGAGAAAGACGTTTGAAAAGGAAAGATTAATCTACAAGAATAGTATATTTTCAAAGTACTTAAGAAATAAGTGCAAGAGATATTTATGCTAGATACAGAACTCTCTCAACAGAGACTGATCGTTGTGTAAATGAGTTATGATGAGGTGTGCGAGCACTTTTACTGAGTCATTAGACATTGAATTTTCGATACTCGCCTGATTTCGGGTCGAGGAAGCCCCACAGACGAGCATCGGGTCTCATGAAGCTTCATGAATTGGAGGGAAATTTTGAGTGGAAACTGGGGATCATAGAAAGTCTTGTAATTGGAGAGACGTTATGCTTTAGGCCTAGGGATAGGGATGGCAGTGGACCGAGGGAAAGTGGGTATTCGTCCAAACCCGCCCCGTTTGGACCGGGGATGGACTATACGTATTGGACGGTGGACGTATATGGGGATACCCGTATAAACCCGCGCGGGGATGGAGGCGGGGATGGACTTACTCTTACCCCGCCCCATACTCGCCCGCCTCCCCGTCCCTAAGCATCTAAATAAATAAATAAATATATATATAAATACTAAGCCCTAATTTATTCCTCACAATTCGCCCACCTACTCTTAAAGCCCTCCCGGCCTCCATCTCTCTCGCGACAGTTGAAACACACACCCGACTACCCGCTCCTCCAGCCTCACACACAAATGAGTTCCCGCTGATCACGCACTACAAGTAGCTTTCTACCGAATCTCCATCTTCCCTATATTCTCTCCTTCCGCTCTTTTTTTTCCCTTGATTTTTATATCTTTCTATTCTGGTCCCTTGAGTAGATCGGGAGGTTTCAAAACATATATAGGTTTGTATTGGGTATATATGGGTTTGGATTTTAGCTAGTTATATACGTTTGTATTTGGGTATATATATGTATTGTTGCCTATATAAAACAGCTGATGGTATCAATGGGAGTCTTGGGCTTCAACTTGAACAGACCCTTCATTCTCGGGCTGCCGTTGGTATTTTCCGCTGCCGACGGTGCTGTGGGTTGTTCAAATAATCAATCACCAAATCTTCAGGAGTTTATCTGTGGTTTGCGGTTGTAGATATGTGAGGATAGATGATGTATCAACCTCTCTTTCACAAATTTTATTAATTTCACCACAACTTTCCTCAAAACCCAACAAAAAAAAACTTGACATCACAAAATACACGTGTGCATCATATATGGGCTTCTTACTGGTTTGTTTTTTATTTATATATATTTCTAGTCATTGATTGAGCTGAATTGATAAAAAAAAGTATAAGGAAAGTTCAATTTTCTTCCCTAATAAGCAAGAAAGTTCATTGTCATGTCTTGTCTTGCTTGTAACATCGTTGTACCGTTGTATCATGGGATCTTTAACCTTGGAGCTGAGAAAGTTTGGGAAAAAAAACTATAAGAATAAGACATTCAGTTTGTCCTGGGATTTTTTCAATTTCACAAGAATTGAAGGATATCACATTTTTTGAATTTTTAAATGTTCACATGATACTTAATGTATTCGATGATTTCAAAATACTGGAATTTTAAATCAATATCAAGGTGTGTCTTGCACAGCTACAAAGGTGAATTGTCGAGATTCGGGATCACTGAGGTTCAGTTATTTTCTAGGTTCTTGTGGGCTGAGTTATTTATCCACTAAATGTAAAAATGGATAGATAGAAAATTTATAATAGTTCATCAGTTTGGATGTCTTATTTAAGTATATTAAAAGAATTGATAAAAGATGATTCTCTTTTATAAATTTAATCAAGGGATTATTGCGTAAAATGCTTAGATCATGGATCTTTGTGAGGAGTTTGGAGTGTATTCTTTATTTTTTCCACTACATGTTTTTTTATAATCAATATCTTCGACGATTTTGTTTCTATTGATGGTTAATGGATGATAACTTCTAATTAGTTAATCTTCTTTTCAAATGGGTTTGTGGCCAATTATCTCTCGCCTTTTTTCATATTCTACCATGTGATATCATCTCCGTACATTTAGATTGTCATATGTCAATACATGCATTTATAAAATCCAACATTTTACATGTAGTTGATTACAAACAATGGAAGGAGAAGCAATGAGGAAATACATACAACTCGAAACTTCAGAACACTGTGTGAAAGTAACCAACTTCCAATCTCTATCGATGAAAATCAATCTACCAACTCAACTCCAATGACTCTCGTGAAATAGATAGCATGTGATCAATTGTGTGGAATCATTTTCAAGAGAAAACAAGGCTTGATGGAAGATAAAGGCTAAGTGCAATGAATGTAAGAAAATGCTTGTCAGGAAAAGCAAGGAGCGGAACTAGCCACAGATGACCATCTTAAAAAGTTGTCCGAGGAAAAATATAAAATTTGAAGCAATGTTTATCAAGGCATCAAAACCACTAAAGAAGGATAACGAGAAAACAATGGAGAACTCACATTTGTTCAAGAGGAGGGGAGGAGGGATCTTGCCAATATGATTGTATTGCATGAATATCCTCTTAGTATGGTTGAGCATCACGGGTTTCAAAAATATTGTCACACTCTTCAACCAATGTTCAAAATGGTATCCCGCAACACTCTCAAAAATGATATCCTTCAAATTTACAAAACCGAAAAGGAGAAGACAATGAAGTTGTTGGAAAAAACAAAAAGTAGAGTTGCTATCACACGATGCGGGACTCAACAAATCAAAGAAAGGGATACATGACAATCACCACACACTTTATTGACAATTTCGACATCGCAAAGTCGAATTATAAGGTACTAACAATCTTTCATTGTATGTAAGCATGGCTATAAGGTAGTAACGATCTTCCATTAACATGTGTTATTATCTTTAGATTTTATATGTGCCTATCCACATACCAAGGAAGTGCTTCAGGAAGTGTTTGATGGAGTGCTTTTTCGATTGGAACCTTGATAGAAAGTTGATAACTTCTGACCGTGGATAATTGTACTACTAATGATGCAATCAGGGCTATTTTAACGATAAACTCATTCGTTCATTAATATTGTATGGTCGGTTGTTCCATATGCGTTTGTTGTGCATACATATTCTCAACTTAATCATTCAAGATGGTTTGAATGTGATTGGAGATGGTATTGAAAGAATCTTGATATATAAGCTATTGGACAGCATCTCCTAAAGAGAGTGCAAAAATTTGAAGAGGCAGCTCATCAAATACATATTCCAAGTAACAAGAAGCTTGTTTCATGTTAAGACTCGATGGAATCCTACTCTTCATGCTTCAAACTAGTTTGATTTATGTAGATGTGCTTGCTCGCTTGAAATATTGAGATTCCCTATTACAAGATTTCATTCAACTGAAGATGATCAGAGGTGGCAAGAGAGATTTAGAAAAATTGGAATTGTTTCATACCGCAACCAAATTGTTTTCAAGTACTAAGTATCCATCAAGCCAATGTATACTTTCCAACTATTTCAGGATAAGAGTAGAATATCTAAGGGCTTCAAAGTCCCAAAGACGTGATAAAAGATATGGTTTTGAATATGTTGGAAAAGTTTAACAAATATCGAGGTGATTCATGGTGTTATGGGAATAGCCATGCTTTTGCATCCACGGTATAAGCTTTAGAATTTTGGAGTATTACTTAATAGAAAAATGTAATGGAGGTGTGGAAGCTTTAAATGAAGTGACAGGATTAAGGAGCTGGCTGGGAATCGTCATGAATATGAAAGCGAGGCAAGGAAATGATATGAACCACAACCTTCTCCTTCCCTATTCAATCAGATATTGATTCCAACTCTCCATTAATTGATGATCTCTCTAATTTTGATAAGTTTATACAAACAAGAGACATAACAAAAGCACATGGGAGGTCTGAGTTAGATTGTTATTTAGAAGATGGTATGATGCCAAGAACTTCAGATTTTGATGTACTGTCTTTTTGGAAGACAAGTGGTCCCAAGTATCCCCTCCTCCAAATGATTGCTAAAGATATTTTTGCTATTCCCGTTTCTACCGCTGCCCTAATCGCTTAGCACAAGTGGAGGGTGATCACCACGCAAATAGACTCTCTTTCCAAACTACGTGAGAAGCTTTAATGCGGTTCTCAAAGTTGGTTATGTGCTGAAGAACGAGGTGATGAAATATTATTTGTATATGTGATCATAATGTGCATTATTTATGACTAATGCATTAATTTTTTTTTTTAGGTTCATCTATCAAATCCGCCCTCAAGAGCCAAATTATTAGAGTGATCTTTGATATTGATGATGGAGGTATAATTACTCTAGTTGAAATTTTCTCAAAGAATCTAATTATTTTTTCTTTTAATGATATAGGAAATCGATGTTGAAGAAGTAGATTCTACCACCACCGGCTTAAGTGTTAAGGGATGATTGAGTTGGTGTGAAGCCTGCAGCAGAGATGATCGAGTTGATTAAGATGATTTTACCACTATTATGTTGTTTGTGTTATGTCAATTTATATCAAATTGAAGTAGTATTTGACATTTGTTGTTTGTATTTTGTTCAAATATATTATTATGATTACAATGTGTTAGATTATTTAGAATGTCATGGGATTTATTTAAAATATTGAATTTATTTAGCCTGACTCACTGGCTCGGGCTTCGAAACGGGTACGGGGGAAGTGGGGATGGGGATGGGGATTAAAATTTATCCGCGACGGACTAGATGAAAATTATACCCAGACCCAAAAAGGACCGACGACTGAGCTCTTTTGGGAGCCGGCACGGATGGAGACTACACTCGCCCCGCTCCGGCCCACCGCTATCCCTACGGTGATCATAACTGCCTCATAAGCTGTTATTTAATTGGCTCTCCTGGCCCACATTTCTATTCCTGTGGGTGGGCCTCGACTTAACCTTTCTTTAAGTTTTTTTATTTATTTTTATTTCAACTAGTTTCCTTTTTATTGAAGGGTAAATTTTTAAACAGTTTTATTTTTTAATTGACATCTATTCACTTTTCATTGTATTTAGTTTCTAATAATTCTAGATTTTCTCTTTATGTCAATCTAAGCTCTGAACCATTTGAGCGAAGTCTTATTGACTAATGGCTATTCAAACTGTTTATGTTCCCTTTAACCAAAGAAAATATATATATATATTTTAGGCATATTTCAAAACTATTGTTTGAATTATTATTTTTTTATATTTATTCACTTTGTATTACAACGTGTATTATATTCTCATGGAAACTCGAACAAGGTTTTTTCCTTGTGTCTCGTCCAATTTTTAACCACTGAATCAAGTCAAACCTCATTAGTAATTAATTGTTTTTTAAAAAAAATATTTTGAAATTTTGGTTCCAAAATAAATTTGGAGATCATGGTTTTAAAATGTAATGTCTAATGTGTATTTGAACTTATTGTTCTAAAATGTGGTTTCTAAATTTATATAAAGATCATACTTTGAAACTAAACTCAACATAAAACTTTATATTTTTGGCTTAGCTGGTAAGAGAAAAAACTGTTTGGGAACTTACATGCAATTAAACTCACAATAATATCATCTATGGTACCCCATAAAAAAAAACCTCTGTAGTTGATGTTGAAAATGAAAATTAGTAAAAGAAAGATGTGAATTTTTCGACATCTTGATCCATGTAGGGGTTCCAACTGCCGGCCCAAGGTCACCTCGATCGTTAGGGCCCGCGGCCCGGCTCGAAGTCAAACATAGGTCTGCTTGACCAAACAATCCAAGCCGAGCCGGCCGGAATTTAATTTTTTATGTTCACGACCAAACTACGGGCTTTATACCGATCCGCCCGACGGCCCAGGGACACAAACGGGCCGTAGATCGGGCCTGGATAGCCAGAATCTGGCGGTACCGGGACGAGCCCGACGGCCCATACATGGGTCCGCCGCCCCTTTCCTTTCTCCTCTCTAACTAAAGGCCATATGGACCGTCGCTACTCCCCTCCTCTCTCTTGAATTCATTCACATGACCGTTGCACATCTCTTTTTTTTTTTTCCCTTATTTTTTTCTCTATAAATACACCACATATTCTCTTAATTTTTCATCAACTATCTCTTAATTTTTCATACTCTTTCCAAATTCACTTCATTTTCACAATTTGCTCTCATATTCTTTAATACTTCATTTTCTTCAATTGTTCTTCATATTACATGATATTATTGGTGGTGCAAATCAAGCATTGGTGACTCCAATAGTTCAGATTTTAAAGAATTTCGGCTTCGATCTTCCAATTGAGTAATATTTCTCCACCTCTACTTTTTCTTATTTGTTTCATTTTATTTTGATTCATTATTTTATTTTTAGTATAATATTTTATTAATAATTTTAATACTGACAAAGGCAGGCGCATCTCTTCTAGTCCATGTACATCATTAAGAAAAACTTAGCTCAAATATACGAATTTTTCGATGTAGTAATTAAAATAATAAAAGAAATAAAAAAAGAAAATGTAAAATTTGTAGCAAACTCTTAATGGTGGATCAAATTCGCACAAGTCATTTGAAAAGACACAATGAACAATGTAAAATTAAGAATAATGTAGATATTAGAAATATACGCACTGTGCAGCATTTAACGCGGGAAATTTAAACACATTTTCTATGATGAGTCTGCTTGTCAGAATAACATTGATTACATAATAAGAGCTCGAACCTTTAATACGATTTAAATCGATGATTATTCAACAATTCAAACATTGATTAATCTCAATTCAAAGGTTGGTCCGGCAATACCGTTAAAAGAGATATTAAAAATTTCAAACATAACTGGTGTAAATTAAATGAATATTTTGCAAATTTTGGAAGGAAAATTTGCTTAACATCCGATATCTTGACATCTTTTGCATAGAGGCTTTTATGTATTAACGTCATTATATAGATAGTGAATGGATATTAAATAAAAGAATAATTTCATTTAAAACAATAAATACTCCTTACAAATATATCAACTTTAATAAATGATGAAATTATAGATTTAGGTATTCATGATAAAATATTTACAATAACATTAGATAATGCTTCAAATAATAATGTAGCAATACAAAGATTAAAAAGATTTTGGCAAACGATGATCATGCAAAATTATTTCACGTACGTTGTCATACATTATTTTAAATTGATCAGAAAAGACTGACAAAACAAGTTGATAGCACATTAGAAAAAATTAGAGACATTGCATATAATATTAATTGTTCCCAAGCAAAACATGAATTATTTTTTTATTGTTGCAAAATTGCAAATATGAAAAGAAAAAATATAAGTTTAGACATACCAACTAGATAATCTACTTATAGTTTTACAAAATATTACAAAATATAAAAAGTAGTACAATTATGTTTAACTAATTATCTAAGAATAATGATGTAGATGTTGATATATTAAATGATTTCATGACGGTGACATCATGACCTTCTACGGCATCTTTGAATTTTGATATCAACAAATATTTGTTGTAGTGTATTATCCAACTTCACATCTGTTATTATGCAAATAACTAAGATTTATACGACTTCAAAATTATTTAAGCTTACGAAATTTTTAACGATACAATTTTTGCAATGATAGGAAAAAATTAAAAATATTGGGGAGAAATACCTTAATTTATTATATTGGTTTAATTGTGGACCCTAGATTAAAATTTGATGCTTTTGGGACGAATGGGTCACGCTATTTACAAATTCAAGATCAAATAAAAATCAAGAAATTAAAAATGAAGTAAATTTTATTATATTTTATATAATATTTATGTTAAAAATATGGTAATAATATTAGTTTGATAAAATCATCATCTACTTACAAACTCCTCATCTTTTTATAAAAGCCCTTAGAAATGTTCAAAAGTAGAAAAAAAGGTGAACAACTAGCTCTCCAAATAATACAATGTATATGTGATAGATATCTCAGCTTAAACAATTTCATTCAAGATAGTAAGATTTTGATATTTTAGAATTAAGTGGAAAAACAACAAATTAAATACCCGGTGTTATCTATTATTGCACGGATTTATTAATCGCGTCACAGCGACGCATCTGTAGTCTTTTAGCGCAGTAAGAGCCAAGTAAAAAAGAGATGTAATTTGTCACCTCATAAGCAATCGGCTGTAGTATGTTTAAAAGATCGGAGTTTAGCGGACAAGAGATTGCATGATCATGTTCGAGAAGTTGAACTAGTGGCTATCGATAGAGAACTTAAAAATATCAAGACATGAATGGATCAAAGATAGTTCCCCGTCAATTTAAAATAATGATTAAAATATTTTGGCTGGAAATGTATATTGTATTTTTATTTTCTTATGATCAAAAGATAAAACGACGGACAAATAGTTATGTACAACCTAATGATTTACTTATTTTCAGAAATGATGTAAACTTTTCATACATTTCTAAATGTAATTATATTTGATTAATAAAATTTTAAATGATGTATTTTTTATTCGAATTGCTTTTAAAGTTCATTTTTATTTAACTTAAATACAATTTAAATAAAACCTATGTGGAGTGGGCGGCTGGGCTTAGCGGCTTTGCCGGGCTTCAAGGCCCCTGAAGGTCCAAACCGCTTGCGCGCCCAAACCGGCTCTCGGGCCCCGGTGGGCTTCTAGACTCCGGCCCACAAGCAGTGCTTCTTTCCGGATCTAAGCCAAGGGCCTAAAAGCTCCATGATCTGGCCACCCCCACCGGGCCGGGCCGGCCCGAATGAAGCCCTGGCCGCCCGCCCTTTAATCCGCCTGGGCTCGGCTCGACACAGCCCACCCGGCCGAGCCTGCCCAGCACGCCTCGCCCCGAGCCTTTTGGAGATCACTATGACCATACGTCAATACAAATCACATTATCAAAATGAGATGTCCACAAATTATTTTATTTAAGCTTATACAACAGTAAGGAGTTAAGGTGTTAAAGGGTTTTTTTTTTTTTTGGAAAACAAAAAGTTAAAAAACTCTACACTTTTGTAGAGTCATTGGAATTGTGTGGACTACTCAAAAGATTGAGTTCTTGTAAATTCCTATGAATTTGTGTATAAAACTATCTAGAATGATAAAGAAGCATCAAAATTTCTAGAAATTTCTTATGATGTTTATAAATAGATTGTGCCTCTTTGGCCTGTGTATTAAAGGCTTGGGGCTTCTAAGTTTTATAAAACATTCTTTATTTGTTTAAAGTCTCTTAAAATAAAGAATACAAATGTAAAGGTTGAATGATGGTGAATTTTATAAATTTTAAGTTTATAAATGCAAGTAATTATGATTAGAAATAATGAGCAAATAAATAAATAAATAGTAATAAGAGAGGACAGAAAGATGGAATCAAAAGGTTTATAGTGGTTTAGTCTAATCAACTTTACACAGCATCATTTGGTTTTTTTGAGGATGATAATGAAAAAATTGATAAACATGTCAGTCTTTACTACCACCCTAAAGAATCATACATGAAAATTTCTTCTAATACGACTCCTCCACCTACATTGTCTTTCCGAAAGCTCTAATAAAGTTGTGGGGTTCTCCTAACTTCCAAACTTTTTAAACCTTTACACTTGTATTTTTTATTTTAAGAGACTTAACAAAATCTACTAAAAGAATGTCTCACTATTAAACTCTTTTATTAGTGAACAAATGAAAGAAATTTGTTTTTACAATATTCTACCAACAGTTGAAGGTTAAGAACTAAGGAGAATGTAAGTAGCTCAAAAGTATTCATTAATTGATTGAACCAAATGATTGAGAGATGATATAAATGTTGTAAGACAAAAGAGTATACCATGTTCAAATTTATCCTTTTGTGTTGGGTTTCGTACAATAAAATAGTGATAAATTAGAAAGAAAAAACAAAAAAAACACACATAATTTAGCATTGTGCTTACATCCAAGGAAATAACGGTTCAAACTTTTGTTATATTGAAATAGGATTACATAGAATGATATTTATAATAACCTTAAATATGATCAATTTATAAAAATACCCTTATGCCATCACTTCATTCCGACATTTGCATGCCCTGTTACTCTCAATACGAGCCATATATCATAACATTTTGTCTAGAGCACTTCCAAGTGTTGCAGTCCCAATGAGTCCTTAATCTTCATTGAACTACCAACTTAAAAAAAACTTCCTTAGGAACTTAGTACAATTAATCTTAAATAAAATCATTAGATTATTGTTCTATTTTTTTTCCAATCAAACCATATTATAAGGAAATTTTCATTTTTATAAAAGTGAATACATTTTTTAAATTTACTAAGGCTGCGATTCGATTGCATTGGATTTGGATCAGATCAGGCCATAGACAAAATCCGATGGCTCGGGTTAGGCCTAATTAACATTAGGCTTTCATTTTACTGGCCTAGCCCTAATTCCAGATTAGTCGAATTAGCCCAACAGAATTCAAATTACCAACTCTAATTAAGATGATAAAAATATAAAAGTGAATACATTTTTTGAAGGTACTATCAAATGGATTTGTGAAATCAATGATCTTGGCTATGGTGTGTCTTAAGCCATTAAATGGGTTTTAAGAAAGATAAAAAGACAATAATCTAAAATTACTATCAAATGGATTCTAAGCCAAACCATTTAATGCCTTTTTAGTAGGGTTGACATTTTTATCTTCTGTTTCTAAAAATTTAATTCAGAGTACAAATCCACCATATTTTTTAAAGCGCAAGGTGGGGGCTCATACAAGCCTGTTTAGGGCTAGGCTGGGGATGGCTCAACTTATCTACACTAGCTCCCAGCCCAATGTGTTGGTCTGGCCCACACCTTGCTCAACCATTAACCATGAACCATTACTCAAGGTTCAATTCCCTGCCATGTTTTATGGCAACTGCCTTTTTCTTGTACGGATATCATATTTTCAATGGGAACTTATGAGTCCTGTACACTTCTTGCTTTTATTACTCTAATGAGAGTTAACGTATTGCTCGACCAAAAAACAGTGTTGTAGTATGTGACTCATATTTACGGAGGAAAAAGTACAAAGATAGAACGGAGTGTAATGAAGCGGAGGGGATAGATGGTATTTGCCCTTAGTGTATATGTTGTGGTGATTTTTTAATTTTATAGGAAACATAAAAATAACAAGCTGCAGGGTACCAGGAAATTAAAGTATTTCCAAATAAGAGTGACTCGTAAGATCAAACTTATAATCGGGTTATATAGGTTCTTTGGTTCATTTGACAGCTTCCCAAAATTAAAGTAAAAAACATCGTACGAATGAAAAATTTGCAGGAATTAAATATTGAAGAAAAATATTATATTTCCCTACAAATGAATGAAATAACACGATGCAGAAAATTAACAGACTTGATTGAAACTTGGAAATATAGTGCTAGAATTGCTGAAATAAACATTGGATTTCAATATAAAATAATATTGTGTTGAAAGATTGACATAAATTGAATAAAACTAGGAAATAAAACGCTGAAATTGTTAAAAGCTTATTGAAAAACTAAGATTTGTTGAAAAAGATTGACATTAAGTCGGTTGATTTGTTGAGTTGATTGATTGATTGATTGATTTGTTGTTGGTTGTTTGGTTATCCTTCTTTGCTTCTTTTATAGACGTAAAAGACTTACTCCTCGGGTCTCCATTTCTCCACTTCCTGAAGTAACTGCCTATGTCTTCATTAAGGAAGCTTGTTCCTCAAAAAATCACCCACGTCTCCATTCTGGAGGTTTGTTCCTCAAGAATTCTTTCATGTCTCCATTACTAAGACTTGTTCCTTAAGAATATTCCATATCAGCACATAATTGCCCAACTTTTTTGCCACCTTTGATAAAACTTCGTTTTACTTCCAATTTTTTTGTAAATTTCATAAATACCCCTGGACTTCTTCTATGGGTTTGTACAAATGGATCAATATCCCTTTCTATTTGGAATTTTATTCATGGGCTTGGGCTTAGGCCTAACCCATTACTGGATCAGGCCAAATTTCAATTTATGTGCAAACAATTGCCCCATGCATACATTATGACCCGCGGGCTAAATTGTATGTATTAAAGCCCAAAAATATTCTTTTGAGCTTATTTCCAACCATCAGACCCAGAATTAAGCTTATGGCCCAGGATGTAGAGTTCCGACGGCAAGAACGACCCAAGTCGGATTAAGTAAGGACTCAACTGTTGGTTTCCCAAGAAAAAATTTTCGTCATCATCAAGTTTAAACCTCTAACTTTTATTCTTACTCCACCAAAGGATATTGTCCCTCCAAAGAATAATCATTTGACTTCTTCTCCAAGCAACTTAGAATCGCTTTCTTTCATTTTGAAAAAGAATTTATTTTCACTTTCTAAAACAACCTCCTCTTGTTTGGAGAAAGGAAACTTTTTTATCTTACTTTCTTCATCTTCTTCTTCCCCCCTTCAAGCTGTCACCATCGTCAGAGTTACCGCTGTCGCCATTGCTACTATTGCCATCGACAACGTTGTCGACGACGACGCCGATGATGTAATTGCTTCTCTGGCCGTTGTTGCTGCTGACTGCCGTCGTTGCTCCATGGTTGTAGGATGGTCATTGAAGACCTTTGCCCCACTATAGAAGACTGCTACTGCCAACGACCAGCCACTTATCACCATCGATCTCTTCTCTGCTGCTGTCGTTGGCATTGGCTATTCCACTACCATTCTCTGTCACCAACGTTGTTCCACTACCATTCTCCGTCGCCAACACTAAGAGAATCAACGTTGGTGCAGACGGAGATCATTCGTCCGAGGTTGCAAGTCATCCTTTAAAGTTGGTCGAATCTCATCTTGATAGGTACCTCCATTGATGAAAATATTGAAACTTTTATGATTCTCTTGACAATGTAGATCTTGATTGGAATTTTCTTGAAGAAACTTGTTTTTAATGCAATTTTCAAGCTTTTTTTATGTCAAAAATCGAAACTTTTCCTGAGTGCATATTTTTTCCGAAAAATAATCTTGAATGCACTCTCGAAAAATTCTTTTGAAGTCGTTTGACTCTTTCAGGTATTTTCTGAGGTGAAGAACTTGAGAATATTCATAAATACTCATTCGAAAAAATTCTTTGAAGTTGTGCATGTTTCAAAGATTTTATTGAGTACAAACTTTGAAAAGAGTCATGAATACACATTCGATTTTTTTTTTGAAGCCTCTTGGCTATTTTCGAAGATTTTCCGGGGTGTATATTACAAAGACAATCTTGAATACACATTTGAAAAAAAAAATTCTTTGAAGCTGTTTAGCTTGTTTTGAAAAAAATTTTTTGAGTGCAAACTTTGAAAAACATTTGAAAAAAAAATATTTGAAGATGTTCAACTTGTTTCGAAAATTTTTTTGAGTGCAGACTTTGAAAAGAGTCATGAATACACCTTTGAAAAAAAAATCTTTGAAGTTGTTCGGCTTGTTTCGAAAAAACTTTTAGGTACAGACTTTAAAAAGAGTCCTGAATACACCTTCGAAAAAATTCTTTAAAGCCATTTGCCTATTTTCAAAAATTTTATGAGGTGCAGAACTTGAAAACATTCATGAATACACCTTCAAAAAATTCTTTGAAATTGTTCAACTTGTTTCGAAAATTTTCTTAGGTGCAGACTCTAAAAAGAGTCATGAATACACCTTCGAAAAAATTCTTTGAAACCGTTTGGCTATTTTCGAAATTTTTATGGGGTGCAAAACTCGAAAACATTCTTGAATGCACTTTCAAAAAAATTATTTAAAGTTGTTCGGCTTGATTCAAACATTTCAAAGTTGTATATTACGAAAAATAATCATGAATATACCTTTGAAAAAAAAAAATCTTTGATGTTGTTCAGCTTGTTTTGAAAAATTTCTTGGATACAGATTTCGAAAATAAACCTCAATAAACTCTCGAAAAAATTCTTCTGAAGTCGTTCGGCTATTTCAAAAAATTTCTTAATTGCATATTTCAATATTAATCTCAATGCTCTTTCGAAAAAAAGTTTATGAAGTTGTTTGACTATTTAAAAAAAATAAATAAAAATAAGTGCATATTTCAACATAATTCTCAATGCACTTTCGAAAAAAAAAAATTATGAAGCCATTAATTTTCTTAAATACATATACTGAAAATCATCCTAAATGCATTTTCGAAAAAAAAAATATTCTTTGAAGCCATTTGATTATTTAAAAATTTTTTCTTAAGTGTGTATTGACTAATTTTCAACAACCTTAGGCTAAGTGACTTTTCACTTGAACTTGAGCTTTTTTTTTTGCAGATTATAAGTCGTGCATTGCCAAAGAGTTGCGATCTGTCTATCAACTGAAACAACTTAAAGGAAATTCTCTGCCATATAGATTTTTGCCCTATTGAACATTTGTAGGTGGCTTTGCAACCTAAGATTCAGACTTTTGTCATGATTGTAACTTTCGTTGGATTTGTTGCCTTGGGAATTTCTTGTGTCGGATCAATGGCTTCCACCCTAGTCCTGTCTTCATCAAGGTAATCCAATTTTTGCTTGTGCTTTTGTACTTTATAGCCTATGACGACAAATGATTGCTTTGAAGCTAGTTTGATACCCTCCTAGCCCTTCCTAGTGGCCACCGGCCTACCATTTTTTATTGGTGGAAGGAGGAGATTTGAGATGTATTCTTAAGATGTTGTTGAAAACTCACTGAACATTACACGGGCGCACTTACAGTCATGACATTGCATTAGTGGATCAAGGTGGCACTAGGCCTATTTTTGGATGTGTGTTGATGCTTGTGGAATAATGATATGTTGTTGAATTAAAAGTGGTCATTGGACCTACTTTCTTTTCTTGAGAATATATACTGCATATATCAGGTACATCATTGGAGGACAAATTTGAATGCTTGAGAAAATAGTGGCTAAAAAGCCTACTTCTTGACTCAAAACATAGATTGAATAGGTTAGTACTACGCTAGGAAAAACATAATGATTGAGAAAACAATGGCTAAAAAGCCTACTTCTTGACTCAAAACATAGAATATAACAATTTCCCTAACATTAAAGGTCGTATAGTCGGCCTAATTTTTTTGGGTGATGCCCAACATCTCCCACATGGTAGAGAAATATTGTTTAAGGTATTTCCCATTGATGAACCTCTGGTGTGGCTCCCCTTGTTGATTTGACATTGAATGTGTTTTTGTCATTTCCACAATAGGTTTTTCAAGTATCAAATTCTAGGGGTATGCTTCCTTTAGAGGGTTCAATGGTGATCCCCTTGTACATGCCGCCTTCATCTATTGTAGGTTGTTTCTCTTTCACTTCTACAAGGCTTTTTTCCATCTCCTTGAAGAAAGTTGGCAAAGTTAGAGAACTAGTAGAACAATTCAAGGAAATAGGAATTGTACATATGAGAATAATTCCTGAATATGTCTCTTTGTCTAAATAACAAATAAACTTAGCATCCTTTATAGCTCTTCTCCCAAATTTGGTTTTCTCTGGACTAGGAATTGTTTTTTCCTTCAATTTTTCCGATTCCTTAGTCTTCTTCTCTGGTGCTTCTTTAGGTACTATCGAGTCGCTTCTTCATAGCTCTTCGTCTCCTCGCAGCCTCTTTTTGAGTTCCCGTGAGCTGGGGAAATTTTATATCGCACCACATGCCATTTCGTCTGTGTGAGAGCAAGAGGAGGCAACAAACCTTAGAGGTATTTTCCTCCTTGAAGTGTTCATGCCCTTTCTCTTTGAAAAAATATGTCTATCTTTTGGAGAAACATTATTTCCTTTAGAGGATTTCTTGTTCTTGATTTCCTATTTTGAATGATATGGATACCTTCCATTATTTTCCTTTTCTTTGGCTACAAATATTCTTCTTTTTGCTGCCAATTCATCTCTATGAACCAAATATTGTTTAGAAATCCATACCTTTCTTATCCTGGCATTAGGAGAAAATCTCTCATCATTCTTTGCATTCAACACTGCCTTCAAATCAATAGCAACTATGTTGATTGAAGCCACTGGTGGAAAACTATCTTCATCAATCACCATGGCCTCCTTTTTCTCAAGGAACTTTAGTATTCCCTTATTGATCTTATCCTGAATAATATTCTTGAAACTCTAATAAGCATTAGTACTATGATCTCGTGGAGTTCGATATTTCACGCACTTTCCTCTCAGCTCCTCTAGGAAGTCAGGATCTCGAGAAAAGTGATGAACTTCTCATCCAAAGAATCTCTTAGTCTTCTACATCGATGTATAATATCACGAGCATTGTAGACTTGTGATTCCTTCCTTAGGTTAGGTTGTGAAGGTGACCGCTTAACAAGTTGGGGAATTTGTTGTCCCCTATTAAAACCTACTCTAAAGATGTGCCCCCGAGCCTTTAGTAAAAGGAAGTGATTCATTATTGACCCCAGGTTGTGTAGTTAGGTTGGTGTGAGAAAAGACATTTTGAGGAGTCACTGTTCTGATAGTATTAAGACATCCATAAGTTACACTCACTGGATTGCCAACTTGCACATGTGAGGGGTGAAATTCACCAACTTCATGAAAATTCTCGGGGTACTAGTTCATCAAATAGTTGCCTTGTAGGTCAAAAAGTAACTTTCTGTTTGTGTTGTCTTGTTTCTCCCATAACTCGCGAGGTTGCCTCTAAGAGTTTCACTTGGGATTGAGTTTGTTGTTTTTTCTCTTCTACACTGATCTTAGCTTGATTCGGTCTTAACCTTAGCTTGATTGGCCCTGGTCTTGGTCTGCTTGGCAATGACCTTGGCCTGCTTAACCCTTTGTACTTCAAGTTGTTCAAAACGTTGTCTGGCTGTCAAGCTTTGGTTCTTCAATTCCTTCATCAATGCCTGAAAATCATCAAATTTGTTAGAGAAATGATTTCTTTGCTCCACCATTGCTGGAACAATTTCCTCATGTGCTGCTTCTGCAGCATCAAATCCTAAGTCCTGAGACTATACAAATATCTTAATCAAAAACATTGGTGGCATCTTCAGCAAAGATAGGTCCTACCGAGCGATGTTTCACAAAGATGTGTCCCATCAAGCATGCCAAAATATATTGTAGTGATTTTTTAATCTCACACGAAACATACAAAATACAAGTGTATGGGAGTGCTAGGAAGTTAAAGTATTTCCAAACTTGAATGGCTCGTAAGATCAAACTTCTAATTGGGCTATGTAGGCTCCTTGGTTTCCTTGACAGTTCTCCAGAATCAAAGTAGAAAACATCGTTCGAATGGAAATATTGTAGAAAGTAAATGCTTAAGAAAAGTGTTAGATTTCCCTAGGAATGAATGAAATAACATGATATAGAAAATTAACAGACTTGATTGAAACTTGGAAATAGAGTGTTAGAATTGCTGAAATAAACA
Organism: Tetrastigma voinierianum; assembly: GCA_016808115.1. Lineage (NCBI taxonomy): Eukaryota > Viridiplantae > Streptophyta > Magnoliopsida > Vitales > Vitaceae > Tetrastigma > Tetrastigma voinierianum. The sequence goes on along the minus strand of JAEQBH010002429.1, from coordinate 116,087 downwards.
TTGGATTTCAATTTGAAAATAATAATGTGCTAGAAGATTGACAAACCTTGAATAAAAGTAGGAAATAAAATGTTGAAACCGCTGAAAGCTTTTTGAAAAGCTAAGATTTACTAAAGAAGATTGACATTGAGTCGGTTGATTTGTTGAGTTGTTAATTGATGGATTTTTTGTTGGTTGTTTGGTTGTTCGTCTCTACTCTTTTTATAGACGTAGAAGACTTGTTGCCTAAGTCTCAATTTCTCCACTCTCTCCACTTCCTGAAGTAACTACCCATGTTTTCTATTAAGGAAGCTTGATCCTCAAGAACTCTCGCTTCACGCTTCCATTCTGTAGGTTTGTTCCCTACACCTCTTCACGTCCATTAAGCATTATAGACTCGTCTCAAGAATATCTCACACCAACACATAACTCCGGCTTCACTTTTATACCACCTTTGATAAAGTTTCGTTTTACTTCCAAATTTTTTAAAAATTTCATAAATACCTCTGGACTTCTTCTTCTATAGGCTTGTACAAATGGATTTGGACCCCTTTCTACCTGGACTTTTATTCATGGGCTTGGACTTAGGCTTAACCCACTACTAGATTAGACCAAATTTCAATTTTGGTGCAAACATCATATTATCTTTTATTAGGAGATGAAATAATAGGTTGAGTATGGCACAAAGTATAGTGGCATTTTTGTGAGTTGATCATATTCATGATTACTATAAATACCCTCATATATAACCCTATTTTGAAATAGTGAAAGTTTTAACAGTTGTTCCCATGGATTATGGGTGAGTATGGTTTGGTTAACCTAATCATGTCATTAGAAATAAATCGATTGTCAATTTTCAATTTGTTATTTATATAAACTAAAATCCTAACCAGTTAACCAAATCTTCAGTTAACCATTTTTTTGGTTAACCATCTATCAGTTGTTTATCAACTAGAATCAACATGATTAAATTTATAATATACTTAAATATTTATTAACCAATATATATATATATATAGCCACAAAAGCGAGAAAATGTGCACTAATGCCCCCAACGTTTTTGTATGTCTAATCTAACCTTCACGTTTTTTTTTCTATCAAGTCATGCCCTTAACGTTTCTACTGTGACATACTTATACCCTTCCCTTTAAAGGAAACTCCAGATGGACAAACGAGCCGTTAATGGTGCATGTATGGCACCTTTGCACATGATATTTTAACCTAAACATTTTTTTGACAAAAATGCCCTTATCCCTAACTCCCGACCCCTTGATACCCCTATCTCCCTTGCAATTTGATCCCAAACCATAAGCTCTCACTCCTCAAATTCTCCCTCTTAAACCTAACCCTAATTTAGCAAGGCTCGATAATTTGGTCTCATCTTCGATTAACTAACATCCGAAACAATGAATCCGATCTTAAATCGTCATCTCATATCATCCCACATACTATTAACAATCAGTCCTCAACCCCTACATCTCCTCCTTCTCTTCCTTTTCATTCCCACCAAATTTAAATCTCAAAAATCACCTCAAGATGCATGGAACCCAGATCCCCAAAACCCTAAATCACTTGTTTTTTATATTCTCCAATGGTGGCTCCCTCACTTCTATCAGTCTTGTTCAACTACCTACTTGCTCGGATATGTTGTATTGTCATGTGTTTGGAGACAAAGAGGCCTCAACGATATCATGCGTTGTGGGGTTAAGGGAGCTAAAGTTGGATAAGTGCTTTGGCACGATGGACGTTGGACTTGCGACAATACCTGTTGGATGCAATAAGTTGCATAGATTGAGTTTGAAGTGGTGTATGGAGATCACAAATTTGGGAATTAATCTACCAATGAAGAATTTGAGGTCAGATAGGGGCGTGGCGGCGGTGATTGTGAGAGCCAGGTTTGTGACTAAATTGCAGAGGGAGAGGGTATCAAGGGGTTGGGTGGTTAGGGAGAAGTGCATTTTTGCCAAAAGAATGTATAGGGTTAAAAACCATGTGTAAAGGTGCCACATAAAAAAACACATACGTAAGAAGTGCCACACCAGCATTGCTAACGTCCCGTTTGTCCATCTGGCATTTTCATTAATGGGAGGGGCATAAGTATGTCATGGTAGAAACATTAAGGGCATGGTTGGACTAAAAAAAAGTTAGGGGCATGATTAGATATATGATCAAAGTAGGGGGTTTTAGTGCACATTTTCCCCACAAAAAGCTAATTAGCATAAATAATGTGCAAAATATTTATTCTTTATTTTTTATGATATGCAAAAATAATTTAATAATTTTCTTTCAATATATTTTTATTTATTTTTAATTGTTTTCAAGAATCCAACATTCCTTAAAATATATGCATATCTTATAAGTAATATCTTCCGAAACGAGGTATCACAAAATATTAAAGAATAAAATTCTATATCCTTTACATTTGGAATTTAAATTATATGACAATATCGACCTATATATAAATTTATTTTTATAATATATATTATATACATTGTATTTTACAATTTTTGTATAATATTAGTTTTTTTTTTGTTGGTTAATTGAAACCACAGTTTTTGTATTTTGTAAACTAAATCTAAACCGAAACCAAAACTAATATAAAACAAAAACCAAAACCGAATCGATCGATTTAGTTATCGTATTTTTCGATTCGATTTCGGTTTGGTTTCTCAGTCGGTTCAGTTTCTTAGGTTTTTGTGCTCACCCCTACCGTGGATGTAGGTGCATTGCCGAACCACGTAAATCTATGTGTTCTTTTTTGTTTTTCTTCTCTGATTTATCACTATTTTGCTACACGAAACACATCAAAGAGATAAAGTATTTGTTTTTGTCTTTTGTTGAATCTTTTTCATGATTCGGTAGATAATTTGATAAGTCATCATCATGTCTATCAGAAAGTTAATATAACTATTTGTTGTCCACCAAAAACAAATATTAGTATTATTAATTCAAATATTTGGTGGTCAAATTTCCTTAAAGATGTAATAAATATTATGAATTTCTCTTTAGTATTTTATATAGGATTTCTATTTAATAATTTCTTTTATGAAAAAAAAATTTATCTAATCCTATGCTTCTCATATAAGCATATGTTGACACTAAAAATAAATTTTTAGCCCAATTGGTAGTGGAATGGCCAAATTGATATATCAAGCCCAAACCAAGTCCAACCCACCTCGAAAGCCCAAGCCCATAAGAATCATACCATGAAAAGGTCCAAGGACATTTTTGAAATTTTTCAAATAATTTTTCAAAGCTAACAGCTAAGAATATTGAGACTTTGTCCCAATGGTAGAAGATGAAGGAGACATTTTCTCCAAGTCATGACATGACAAAGTATGTGAGCAGTTATTGGAAGTAGGGAAAGTTACTTAGGGAATAAGACTCTAGTAGGGATATGGATAGTTATTGGAGAAAGTGGGTTGGCGTAGTTACTAAGAAATGTCTATAACATGAAGACTCAACAATAGAGCAAAGTACCAACTTTCAAAGACTCAAGACTGAATTTTTCACAATCTATGACCGACTTTCAGACCATCAAAAGTTAACAAGAGTTTTTCAGTATTTCTACATTTCATCAATTGTCTTTTCAGATTCCTAGCTTAGTTGTTTCATGTTTTTCTTTACAAGCATTTGTTACTTCAAAGCTTTCTTGCTTTAATTAATCATTTCCAATCCAATTCTACAATGAAATATGTCATCTTTCACGCTAGTCCATTAAGTTTCTTCTTCGCTTTCAATTAAGTCTATGCAATCTAATTTTCAAATTATTTTTATGTTTAGATTCTATGGAACTGTCAAGGGAACTAGGGGATCTATTTTTTGTTTGAACAGAAGTTAGATTTCAGTACAGTTTCAGTTTGGAAATACTATAATTTCATGGCACGCTTGCACATCCACCAATTCCCATGCTTTTTGTATGTTCTGGTGAATTACACTAAAAAAATCCATCAACGCAACATATTTTTGGCACGCCCGGTGGGACACATCTTTGTATACATTTTTTTTGTTTTTATATAGTTGTGCATATTCCACGGTGGGACACACTTTTTGCTAAAGAATGCCACCAAAATTGAGGAGTAAGACAACTGTAGAGTCTCTAGACTCAGGATCTAATACAGCAGAAGTAGCACAAGAAGGAAGAGTTCCAACCATGGTGGAACAAATAGAAAACCTGATGAATTCTCTAGTACAATAGTAGGGGAATCCATCCAACAACCCTATTTAACAGGTGGAAAGAAGAGGTGCAAGTAATGTAGATGTGCCTATTCTTTTCTCTATTAATTCTAATGAATTTTAGGCTCTCGTGCAAGAATTAAAGAGCAAGCGAGCGATCATGACTGCCGTTATGGAAGAAATGAAACAGCAATCTCAATCCATCCTAGAGAACCTTAGAGAAAGGGGGCAACCAAGGCAGAAAGTTGCTTATAAGTCTGAAAGATAATTTTTTAACGAACTCGAGGGGCAACATTATGAGAACCTACAAGAAGCTGGTGAATTTTACCGCTCACCTATGCAAGCAGAGGTTAGATACATTCCTCCCCATAGGAGAGAGGGTGGTACTCTGGAGAACATAGTAGGAGAGAGACCTAATATAGCTAGAGCCACAGCCACTCAGAGGATTTTTGCTTAAATTAACCCACTTACACAACTTGGAACATATGAAGGGGGCTTTTCTTTCAATTGAGGCTCCAGGGGGCATCAAGATGTCAGCTTGCAAGGGTGAATGACAACATGGGTGAACAGGTTTAATAAGTTCCTCAATAGGTTCAACAAGTTCCTTAGTAGGTTCAACAAGTTCTTCAGTAGCCTTTTGGGCAACCAACCCCAGTACTAGATTTAGGAGCAATCAAAGAGGCAGTGTAGGAGTTATATGGGCTAAGTCTTAAGAAAATTGGCCGCTTGGAGTTCGATAAACCTTATCCATAAATGATAGTGTGACACCCCATTTCTCGGGGTCCGTGACAACCCACAACCCAGACACCCAGAGTCTGGTATCCTGAGACCCATATATGAGTAGAAATGGCCACTTGGGCCCATAAGTCAATACCCATCAAAACATATCAACTATATACCATAGTTCAAGAGTTATTACATTACTCTTAACCAAAACAAATATCAAAATTTACAATTTTAATATGTTCTGGCTAAAATGAAATACCAAAGCCACAATCCGACTTTCTTCTAAAATCGGCCTCAAATGAGCGTCGCCGTCCTCCCGACCACCTCAGACTAAATAATGATCCCTCGACAGGGTGAGCAATGCCCAGTAGTGGAATTATCCTACATGGGTTACTCCCCATCTAAGTGCACATGCAATGATTCAACATAAACACACACTCAAGCAAATACATGATCCTACTCGAATGTCTACATGTCCAATCCCGTGTCTCGAGTCCTCACCGACTCCCTCACACATGCCTAAGCCAAATGCGAGAAAAACATTGTTTTCATTTCTTTCATGTTATGCACTCACACCTAATTTTCTAGGTTGCCCTGATGCATATGAAATGCATTATGATCGACCTTAAACAATTCACGCTAATATATTTTATACGCATATATTAACATAATTAACCTACATACTAATCACATAATTCATGTTATGCAATTCACAACAACACTCAAAATTAAATTTCCGCCGGCTAATTAACAAATTAAGCAATTCATTTTAAATCACCCAAACCACACAAAAATCACACAAAAATATTATGTGAACAGTGAAACCCTAGGTTTGGCACTGTTCACGGCCACACAATAGGGATTTTCTCCACTTGGTTCAATGTTTTGAGATCGAAATCACGGCTAATTCAAACCTCAGACTATCCCTAACCATTCACATGGCTCTTAGCCAAAGAATAACACAAGTAGGAGAAAGACCCCTACTTCTTGGAGTTGTCGGAACTCCACCAAATCGGTGTCCACGCGTAGCCCTTGCCTCGTAGATCGACTTTGCTTCTTGCTCCGTCGAGAACCGAAGGTCCGAACGCCGGGAAATCTAGAGAGAAGTCACCCTATCTCTCTCTAAAATCTGGATCCAGCCCTCACTGCACATTTTGCTCTTTTCTTTGGAGAAGAAAACTATTCCCTTTTGTCATATACTCATTTAACTTTCCAATAATTCCATCCATGTCCCTTTAAGTTTTGATTTTGACACATACTTTTAATCTAAGCCATTCATCTCTATCCTCTCACTAATCATACAACATGTGTCACATGGTACATGGTGTGACCTTTGTCACATCACATATATCTCATTGCCGTTTTACGGCACCCGACACCCAGTGCCTCGAAAAACGTGAAATTCTCGACTATCTCACCCGACCGAAATTCTGACGTGGTAGCTAGATTTCGCGAGACGATTCCAATGGTGAAGTCCGTTTTGTCATCCGAGATCTAGAAAAATTTCGGATTTTGACCAAAATTACAATTTTACCATTTTTCAGAAAATTTGAATTTTCTCGGGTTTTACAGATAAACAGGGAGAACCCCTACCTAAGGGGTTATAGGATCCCTGATTTTCCTTATTCTCTAGAGAAGATGGTTAATCCACCCTGGAGCATGTTGCTAGATTCACTATGCGATGTGAGGAGTTAGCTAACTACGGGAATTTCTATCATTTTAAGCTTAGATTGTTTCCTAACTCTTTGGCAATGACAACATTCACTTGGTATACAACATTGCCAAGGAACCCATCTCTAAGTTATGTGAGATGGAAAGGCGCCCACACTTAGTTCTTCAGGGTTGAGCTTGAAGTGTGTATTGCGGAATTGTCTAGAGTGACTCAAAGAAATGGGGAGACCATTGATTTGTTCATCTCTTGGTTTAAGAAGATGAGAAACATATGCAAGATCCATCTTCCAAAGACAGAGTACGTGAAAATGGCCTAAAGAGGTTTGGACATTGAGTTGAGAAAAAAATTCCAAGGTATAGAATTTAGAGATTTTTATGAACTTGTAGCTAAGGTGATAGAGTATGAGGAGCTGTTCAAGGAAGAAAGTTATTGGAGAAAGAAGTCCATGGGAACTTATTGTCAAGAGGTGAACCAAGAGGTGGCAGTGGCATATCTATCTACCGCAGGAACATTCACCTGTCCTCTTTTGGTAGAAAATGCACCTGATTTGTGGAATAAGACACAAATTGTTGGCACACAGGTCCAGTATACTTTTGAGGAAGTGAAGACAAAGGAAGTATTCAATTTTTTTGTGAAAGAAAAATTCATTACTTTCCCTAAAGACCATTGGATCCCTGACAAGAATGAACTAAGGAGAAAGACTTACTGTAAGTACCATAATTCATGGAACCATACTACTAATGCATGTTAGGGTTTCATAAATGTCATACAAGACATGATCGACAAAGGGATACTTAAGTTCCCTAACAAGAAAGAGGCTATGGCAATCGATGAAGATTCTTTCCCACCAGTGGCCTTAATCAACACTACCAGCTTCGACCTAAGAGGATTGATAGAATTCAAGAAGGTGGGAAAACTCTCTCCAAGAAAGGTATGGGTCCATAAATATTGTTTGGTTCATGTTGATAGGTTGAAAAAGGAATGGGCTGCAGTTTGTACATATCCTCCATTAGGAAGAAATTCAATGAAGGGGATACAACAGGGAACATAGCAGTATAAACAATTCTCCAAGGAAAGGAAATTTTCACCAAAAGGCAAGACGAATTCCTTAGAAGATGAATTCATACCTCCCAGAGAAAAGGTTATAGAAAGGAACACCCATCCATGGGGTAGGTTCACTGCTCCAAGGGAAAATGGTGTAAGCAGGTTCAAAGAATGTTCCTCAAGAAACAAAGCCTTTTCTCCAAGGGGTGAGTTCACTCCTCCAAAGGGTAGGTTCTTTTCCTCAAAAGAGAAGATTGTTGACAACTTCACTTCTCCAAGGGAGGAGACATGGGAAAGGCATATTCCTTAAGTCATACCTATTTCCAGAGATGGACTCAGTTCTCCAAGGTACAAAATGATATCTCCTAGGGACAAATTCACTTTTTCAAAAGATATGGTGGGAAACAAACTTGTTTTTTCCAAGGAAAGGGTTACAAAGATGGAAAATCATGTGAGGTGTATCATTCATCCTAGGGTTTCTCTTGGTTAAAGGTGGCTTGTGGTACAATACAAAAAATTTTCCCAAGGACTGTCCAAGACTCTATTAAGTGAGGATGCATAGGCAAAGATCAACTAATATAAGGCAAACTCATTGATGTACATGTGGAAATCCAAAAAAGATGCCATGGAGTTAGATAAAATGAAGGAAGGAATGGTTCATAGCTCAAAAAACAAAGTTTGGGAGGAAAGCTACTGAGGATATGGAGTCAATGAGTAGTGTAGATGAAGTGAAGGACACAAAGGCCTTAGTAATAGGTGAAATCCCTATTTCTTTAAATTGTTTCATTGTTTCTTTAACATTGCCAACTATTTTCAAGTCAAAAAAGGCAGAAGAGGACCTAGTGGAGGTAGAAGGGAAACACCCTAAGACAGAGAAAATAAAGGCCACAATGGGGTCACCATAGCAGACCCCGAAAGGTGATACTTGAGAAACCCTATGTGGAAATGACGAGGCATATAAAGCCTTTGTATGTAACAGCCCATCTCAATGGCAGGCTTGTATCTAAGGTACTGATAGATAATGGATCAACGGTAAATGTAATGTCATTGAGGATACTGAGAGCTATGGGAAGGAGCATTAGTGATCTGATAGAAACATAGGTGGTCGTGTCTACTTTTATTAGAGAAGTATCCTAGACCCTAGGGATACTACTTATAGATATCACTATTGGCAACAAAACTTCATTATCGGCCTTCTTTGTAATAGACTCTATTGCAAATTACAACATTTTACTAAGGAGATAATGGATTCATGCCAATTGGTGTGTGCCGTCCTCTCTTCACTAGTTCTTAATGTTTTGGAAGGGTAATGAAGTAGAAGTAGTGCAAACAGATAAGCAACCCTTCATGGCGGCTAGAGGATCTATGGAAGCCAAGTATTATGATTAGGAATTCGATCTGATCAATTTCACTAGCAGAAGGAAAGATGGGGTCCTAAGGAAAGCATACATGGACTCAAATGGCTTTGTGGAAATCCAAAATGAGGCGGCCAAACTCCTAAAGGTGACTACAATCGTGCCTTATGGGCCGATGAGTGGCCCAATCATCGAGGAGATTGATGATGATTAATTGCTCTCAAGAAGAAAAAGCAGTAGTTGCAACTGTCATATTCAAAATGAAAATGCAGCAGACTATTCAAAGGATTAAAGAAGAGCACTTCCAGGACACTTGTGGGGCTAAGATGATTTTTGAAGAGGATGTATATGAAGAAGTTGAAGAAATACAGATGGAAGATTTGGAGCAAGCCCCTCCTAAGTTCAAAGACACACAACCTCAAGTACACAACCCCATGGAAGAAGTGAACCTCGACATTCTGAGAGGAGCCAATGATTACTTATATTAGTTCCTTGTTGAATTCTGACTTGAAGGAAGGGATTGTTTCAATATTATAGGAATTCAAAGATTGCTTTTCTTTGAATTATGACAAGATGCTAGGGTTAGACAAAAGCTTGGTGGAACATTGCTTGCCTATCAAGTTGGAGTTCTACCCCTTTTAGCAACCACCCAGAAGAATGTCCAAAGAGGTAGAACTAAAGGTGAAAGAGGAGATTGAGAAGCTTTTAAAGGCCAAATTCATCAAACCTACAAGGTATGTACAATGGTTGGCAAACTTTGTCCCTATGATGAAGAAGAATGGGAAACTTAAAGTTTGTGTAGACTTTAGGGATTTAAATGCCGCCTCTCCTAAAGACATGTATGTAATGTCAATTGTTGACATGTTAGTTGATTCCATTGAAAATAATGAATTATTGTCCTTCAAGGACGGTTTTTTTGGGTATAACCAAATCCTAATAGTTGTTGATGAAATATCTAAGACTGCCTTCAGATGCCTTGGTTCCTTAGGAACATTTGAATGGCTGGTCATGCCCTTCGGTTTATAGAACACTGGTGAAACTTACCAAAGGGCTATGAATGCCATCTTTCATGATATGTTAGGCCACCAAATGGAGATTTATATCGATGACATTGTGGTTAAATCTAAGAAGGCCATCGAACATGTGAATCATTTAAAGAAAAGTTTTGAAATGATAAGATTCCATCAACTAAAACTCAATCCACTCAAATGTGCTTTTGGAGTTCAAGCCGGAAATTTTTTAGTGTTTTTGGTTCACCGAAGAGGAGTGGAAATGGATCAAAATAAAGTCAAGGCCATCATTTCAGCCAAGGCTCCTCAAAATAAAAAGAACTTTAGAAGTTCTTAGGTTAGGTAAACTATTTAAGGAGGTTCATCTCGAATCTGGTCGGGAAGACTAAGGTATTATATGACCTAATCAAATTGTAAGAATTAGAAGAGTTTAAATGGGAGGAACAACACCAAGCAACTTTTGATGGAATCAAAGGCTACCTTTCTAAACCCCTTGTTTTAATGCCACATTTGAGGGGTTGGCCACTCAAACTCTATCTATCAGTTGCAAAAGAGTCTATAGAATGCCTTATGACACAAAATAATGTCGAAGGCCATGAGCAAGTTGTTTACTATTTGAGTAGAGTCCTAAATCCAGTAGAGACAAGGTATACACCCATTGAGAAGTTATGTTCGGCCCTATACTTTGCATGTATGCAATTAAGACATTACTTGATCAAGTCTCAAGTGTATGTGGTCTCCCAAACCGACTTGATGAAATACATGCTAAGCCAACCCTTAATCATTGGACGAATAGGGAAATGGTCCCTTGCTTTGTCCGAGTTCACCTTGGTCTATTTTCCACATAAATCAGTCAAGGGGCAAGCTTTAGCTAACTTTCTGGCTGATCATACTTCATTAGAAATCCAACCATAAAAGGATGTGGAATTAGGGATATATGAAGTAGAAAGGCGGCCTTAGATTCTTAAGTTTGATGGTTCTAGCGGGGAGAAATCCGTTGGAGCTAGGATAGTAATCATCTCACCAAAAGGGATAAATAATACCCTATATTTCAACTTGGCCTTCAAGTGCACTAACAATCAAGCTAAATATGAGGCTTTAGTGATCGGTTTGGAAACTTTGATGGAACTTGGAACACAAGAGGTACACGTCATTGGGGACTCTCAATTAGTGCTTTGTAAACTAATAGGGGAATATAAATGCAACAACATATTGTTGGCTCCTTATTATACTGTTTCCACTCAATTCTTAGATTCTTTTCACTCCATGGATTTTGAATATGTGCCTAGGGAATCTAATTGGGAAACGGATGAGCTAGCACCAGTAGCCTCATGTGTAAAGATGAGCAAAGAATTTACTCATAAGCTCATTGTGATAGGAAAGAATAATCACATTTCAATTTATGAAAGAGGAATCGGATTAGAAGTCATCAGTACAGATGCAAGTGTTGCAGGAGACTGGAGAATTAAGATCAGAGAGTATTTAGAAGATCCTAACAGGTAAGTCACCCATAAGGTGAAAGCTCAATCATAGAATTTTGTCCTAATGGAAGGGAATTGTACTGAAAAGGACTTTATGGGTTACTGCTCAAATGCCTATCCTTCCCATACAACATGGAAGTGATGAAGTAAGTTCATGAAGGGGTATGTGGAGCCCATCAAGATGGGATAAAAATGCAATGGCTGATTAGGAGACATGACTATTTTTGGTCAACCATGCTAAGTGACTGCATCAATTACTCCAAGGGTTGCCAACAATGTCAAAAGTATGGCAGCATACAGAGGATGCCTGTTGTGGAATTGCACCTAATTGTGAAATCATGGCCTTTTAGAGGATGGGCCATGGATTTAATTAGGAAAATCTACCTAGCTTCATAAAAGGGACATAACTTCATCTTAGTTGTTACAAGCTACTTCACTAAATGGGTGGAGGCAGTATCCTTGAAGAAGGCAGAGCAGAAGGATGTGATCCAATTCATCAAGGAACATATCATTCATAGATTTAGAATTCCTCTGTCTATTACAACGTACCAAGGCACCATGTTCACTGGGAATGAGATGACTTATTTTGCCAAAGACTATGTCATTTAACTCATCAGATCCACTCCCTTTTAAGCCCAAGCAAATGGGCAAGTAGAAGCTTCTAATAAGGTGTTGATAAGCATCCTAAAGAAGATGTTGGAGGATAATTAGCAGAAAATTTTATTTGAGACCTTATCGGCTTATAGAACTTCTAAGAGTATTCTACAGGGGTAAGTCCTTAGTCTCTAACATATGGACAAGATGCAGTGCTTCTAATGGAGGTGGTAGTTCCTTCTCTAAGGGTATCCAGGCATAATGACCTTAATCCTCAAGAACACAATGAGGCCATAATGATGAAACTTGAGGCTTTGGATGAGAAAATATTACAAGCACTTAGCCACATCATATTCTAGAAAAAGAACGTCGCTCGGGCCTACAATAAGCGGGTCAGAAGAAAGAGTTTTGAAGAAGGGGAGCTCGTTTGGAAGGTGGTGCTGCCCATCAATGCTAAAGACAGAGAATTGGGGAAATGGTCTCCGAACTAGGAGGGACCATCCAAGTTCACCAAGTATTGCTCGGAAATGCCTACTGGCTATCAAGCCTTGAAAGGGAGCCACACAAAAGGTTCATCAATGGGAAGTACCTCAAGATATAATTTCCCATAATGTGGGAAATGCTAGACACTGCCAAGAAAAACTAAGGTAGGGAAAGAGAAAATAACAAGAAAAATAGGTCTCATTAACCATTTTGGAATTGGGGAACCTATTCCTAGTAGTTACTTTGAGTGATAAGGTAGGCTATTATGGCCACTCAATGCTCAAATATTTTGTATTCCTCAATGTCATACTTGTTATACCCTCGATATTTTTTTTTTTAAAAATAAAGTAGCTCTCTTGACCTCTTTAATCCTGGGAAAGTAGATACAAATCTTTGATGGGAAGGTTAAAGTAGGCTTTAGGATCCCTATTCATCCTAAATAAAGGCTTTTCCCCAAGAATGGGCTTGTTGTGTCATCAATTCTCCATAAGTAGGTTCCATGACCACTTTAGGATTGGAGAAATATGGAATGACTAGTGATAAAGTGGCTTCTTGGCCATTGCATTCATCAGCACATTGACTTCTCCAAGGGTGTTCTTGTTGCTCCTTCGGATTTCTAAAAATCACATAAGTTGGTCACATGACCACTATAGGTATGATACCAGTTCCAAGATAGGATTTGAGGCAGTAAAGTTGGCCTTTGGCCACTTCACCTCAAAAATACAAACTTCTTCAAGATTCCCTACTAATTCCCCAAGGAAGACTTCTTGACCATCTCAAGATTGGAGAAATAAGTGCAAAAGTATCCAAGTGAATAAGGTAGGCCTCTAACCCACTGGGTACACATATTTCCCCAAATAGAGCACCTGGATAAGTTCATGACAAGGTATGATAATCACTCTAAGATTGAGTAAATAAGCCCTCATGTTAAATAGGAGTAAATGAAAGTGGGCTTTGTAGCCACTATACATTCAAATGCAAGATTTCTCTAAAGAATTGGACTTGTTACATCATTACACCAAGAGATAGGTTATCTCTTGGGAGCAAATGGAAAAATCAGTAAGTAGCATCTAACATCGCGACGTGACAGAGAACATGAAATTGATAGTTCTAGAATGAAAATCAATAAAATTGATGGAAGAATTGAAAGAGAAAAGACGTTGTTGAGTCCAACATTTGGGTACGTCGCGACAAAGAAAATGTACCTCACGAAGGCACTTGTCACAACAAAGGAAGTGCTCTTTGTGACGAAGAAGAATGGAAAATGTCAATACCGGGTATGTCGCTGACGGGCGGAAGCTTCTTGTCTGACGAGCCGAGTGCTTCTCCGCGTCCGCGACCCGCTAACACCTATGGAAATACTCTTTGGTAATAGTGCGTGACCCGCGGTATTCCATGGTCATTGACTATGACCCAAAGAATGTGGTCGAGGACCATGACATCGTATAGTGTAAATCGCCTTCGACACATAGTAGCGACTATTACTTAATGGAAGGATTTAGAGCGGGGGGAGTCAAAAAGAGTGAAGAGGTCTTTAGCCCCTGATTCGGGAAGGGGTTTTGGTTTCTATCAAGCCCATCCTAATAACAATAAATAAATAAAGTAGGCCTTATAGCCACTAAATTGAGGGAATATAGCATCCTAAAAAATGTACCTATCCCAACAGCAACAATCATTCAAAAGTTATTCAAAGTAATTTTTCAACAAATATCCAAAGGTACCTAGTGCCACCTTGGTCCGCTAGTTCAGTCATATGCAAGAAGTTGTACAAGTCCAGTAATGCAATTTCATGGTTGTGGTGCACGTGTGTAAGTGTTAAGAGGTAACACACATCCAAAGCTAGGCCTAGTGCCATCTTGATCCACTAGTTCATACACATACCATAGTGTATCTATGCAAATGTCAGTGAATTCCCAACATAACAATCGAAGAAGGTTGGTTAGTAGCCATCTAATCAAGAAAATTTAAGATTATTCAGCTTACCTAAAAGTATGATGGCAAGATATAAAAGAGATGAGCTAGTATGACAATGTCAAGGGCCATGTCAAAATCAGTAACCATGTATGAAGTGGTGAGGGATCAGATCTTAGAAAAATTAAAAGATCTCAAAGAGTTCCAAAACCCCAAGCATTCTTGGCGAGAAGCATCAATCAGCTGTAATTGGGAAGTCAAATCAACAACCCTTCCCTTCATAGAGGATAGAAAATCACCCAAGGAAATGGTCTTTTGTTGGTGTTTTAGGCCTTGAGCATGAACCTCCCTCATCTGTCGGAAGACAACTTGGCTTTCTCGCCCATTTCTCTTTGTGATAGTCGATTTGCTCTTCCTGGGCATTATACTCAGCTTTTACTTCCTCTAATCGTTGGATGCTCTAGTCAGTAGATAGCTTGGATTCCTCATATTCAGATTTTTTTTTTTCCTTTTAATTTCTCCAACTTAGACATCACTTAATCATTCTCCTTTACCACATGCTCAATGGAAGAAAATACCTCAGGAGCATGGTGTATAACCCAAAAAATGAAAGCCCCAACCTCAGGTTCAAGAGAGCGGATTGTGGCTGCTTGCTATAGCAGGCTATTGAAAAGCATCTTTTGAATCTTGGATAAGGAAGAGGTCGAAACTCGGTTATTGACTAATAGTGCTGTGACGACAACTACGTCGGTTCAATAAGAGGTTTAGATGGTGGCTCAACATGAGGAGTGGCTTGGTCCATAAAGGAAAGATCTAGGGAAGGAATTGCTCCTGCTTCAAGATGTAAGGTAGACCAAGGAGAGACCTGAGAAAGACAAAGGTAAGGAACTTGAAAGTTGATAAAAAGGAAGTAAAGGAAAGGTAAAGTGTTCACCGAAGGAACGAAAGGTAAAAGGGTCGGAGGAGTTTGCCCAATAAAGCCCCGACCAGCTAAAAAATGGCCATCTTCATATTTTGAAAGATCATTGGAGGAATGACCTCCCTCAAAGGCCGCTGAACTACCTTAATTTTGGATTCATCCTGGGTAAAGACTATCTCTTCCCTTTGCATTGATACTTCCTTCTTAGCTTCTTTAATCTCTATACGGGTCGTCTTGTGTGTTAGAAAATTCAAGCTTGGGAGCTATTCTGTGAGATCTCCACTTGGGTTTAGAGGAGGTATTCTTCACTACAACCAATTTAGATTGCTTAGCGTAAGAGGCTTAAACTGCTCCACCCCTTTCTTCAATTTTGTGATGGGCCTGTTAGAAGAGGAAGTAAAACCTACATAACACAAGGCAAAGTTAGAGATCAAGGTGAAAGTCAAAGAACTGAATGCAGAGAACAAGGAATAAAATCCATGTAACTGAGGAAGAAGGGTAGGAACTGATAAGATCATCAAATTTGACGGACCACCAGCCTGAGAAGGATTCTTCATCTGATAGCATAATAGTCTTGAGACCACAAGTAGGAATTTGGTAAGACACGAAGGGATAAACTGAGTAAATCCAAACTAGTGAGCCCAGAAGCAGGGGAAATAAGGTAAGAGAATTGCATAAGAAGAAGAAGATAACTGAGGAGAAAAAGCATAACAACCCCTAAAGATTAGAACCCTACAAACTGGGCTAAGGAATGTTGAGGGTTATTTCAAATCCAACAAGTAAGGGGTGGAAGAACTCAAGATTTCTTTGCTAGATGAAATTTGAAATTGTGTCGAGCTTGAATCTGATTGAGACAAAGAGCAGTGCCTTTAAGCTCATGAAAAAAGAGGAAATAGTGTTTGTAGATATAGTCCTAATGAATTAAGTTGCACTAAGATCCAAAGACATGGAGGGGAAAGAATCAACACTTGATAGCTCAAGGAAATAAGCAAAGAGCCAGATATGTACAACCCATATGGCTCCTCCCACCCTATGGTAAGGTACCTCGGGTCCATACTATGCCCCGTGCAAAGAGGCTAGGGAAAATGGTACCCTAAAGCATAGAGATTAGCCCTAGGAAAGGACCACCAACGGAGGAAGATACTCCATGGAAGGCTTACCCGAATGGGGAAAAAAGAAAAAACGACAAAGAAGAACCCACAGGAACTCTGTGTTATTTGATAGAAGGAATCCTAATAGAACTTCATCACTTACGTATGGCGAATGAGTAAGAAGTTTGGGAGGTGGAAGAGACTTCGTAATGGGTCATGGACACTACAAGAATTTGACAGGTTACCTATTGGGTTTACTGACAGATTACCAACTAAATTGGCAATAATTAATTTCAACAATTTACCTATAGATTACCTATAGTTTACTTACTAATATTTACCTACAAAACTATTCAGTAGGTAAATACGATGCCTATTTTTGGCGGAAGATATTAGCTATAACTTACCTACAAATTAACTACTAATATTTACCTACAAAACTATTTAGTCGGTAAATACGGCACCAATTTTGTGACAAATTTTTTGCAGAAAATATTAGCGACAACTTACCTACAATTTACCTGCTAATATTTACCTACAAAACTATTCAGTAGGTAAAAATATTTATTCTTATTTATCATTGATTTACCTACTACTGTGGTTTGTAGGTAAATAGACATATTAATTTTTATAGCTAATATATATATATATATATATATATATATATATATATATATATATATATATGGTGTCCAAACTTTATTTTTGTTCAATCAAATGTCTACACTTTTCGATTTTTCTATTTTGGTGTCTCAATGTTATTTTTGTTTTTTGTTTTTTTGAGAAATCAACTTTATTTTTGTTCAATCAAGTGTCTACACTTTTCGATTTTTCTATTTTGATGTCTCAACATTATTATTATTATTATTATTTTGAGAAATCAACTTTATTTTTGTTCAATCAAGTGCTTCCTAACCAATCAAAGCTTATTAGGATATTTGAATAAACAAATTGCATCAAATAACATTTTCTCATATGAAAATGAATAAATTACTTGATGTTTTTGACAGGAGTAAGAAAAGTTAATATTATTCTTTCTACATTAGAGTTTTTTTTTTATCTGTTCATTATCGTATAAAAGAAATTGATTAAATTGGCTGCTATGAGATAAAAATAAATATTTTAATTATTTTAAAAATAATTTTAATATTTAATGTTTTATTTTTAATTATTCATATATAATTTTCTCATATAATACATAGAAAACAAGTAAAAATAAAAACAATAAGAAATGTTCTTAATTTTTATCTTAATTTTATAGTAGTCAATTTTATCAATTTCTTTGTCATTGTAATAAATAGATAGTAATATGCCCCTAAAGTGGAAATGATAATATTGTCATTTCACATTATTAAATGTCATTTAAGTAATTTCATTATTTTGTATGAAATGAAATGTCATTTGAATTCAATTTTTCCTAATGCAAATATCTCAAGAAACAATTGATTTAACAAAAATTAAAAGTTTAAACACTTGATTTAAAAAAATAAAGTTGAGACATCAAAGTAGAAAAAATAAAAAAGTTTAGACACTTGATTGAATAGAAATAAAGTTGAGATACCAATAGAAAAAATAAAAAAGTTTAAGCACTTGAACAAAAATAAAGTTGATACAACAAAATAGAAAAAATAAAAAAGTTTAAACACTTAATTGAACAAATTACGGTTGAGACACAAAATAGAAAAAATGGAAAAGTTGAGACACCATTTATGTAATTAACCTATATAAATATATATAAATCATTTATAAATCATTGTTGTAAACCAAATGATCCCAATGTGTGAGAAAGTTGAAGTTAGTGGGAATGAGAAAGTCAGCACATGAGTGAGAGGCAAAAGATGAAAGAACTCTCTTATATCAGGTAGTCTCTTTTAACAAAGGGTGAAGACCGCTTTTATAGGCTCTCGGATGATAAGATCGTGAGCAGCATTAATGAGATTCGTTGATGAATCTCTGGGATTCATTGATGAATCTCTGAGGTCATTGATGAATCTATGGATTCATTGTTGTGACATGAATCTACATGATTCATTAATAAACCTATTAAGTTCTTAACTATTTTCCATGTATGTGGTCATTCACATTTATAACGCTCCACTTGAATGACCGTATGAAGAATATGCCTCATTAAAACCTTACTGAGTAAAAACCCAGTGGGAAAACCACACAGTGAAGGAAAAAGAATTACATAATTCTTATATCAGTTATTTGAGGGAAATACATTGCCAAGAAGAAGAAAGAAGAAAGAAATCAATGAAAGAAGATTATCGCGAAAGAGTGTCGATACTTGCTCCCCCTTTTGTCTACATCTCATTCCTTAAGACAGTTAGAGCCGTCGTAGTCCAATTTTGGATACTAGTTCTTCGAATTTCTTTGTAGGTAGTGCCTTTGTAAATATATCAGCGAGGTTATCACTAGATCGAACTTGTTGAATATCGATAACACCACGCTCTTGAATATCATGCGTAAAGAAGAATTTTGGGGATATGTGCTTCCGTTCCTCTTTGATATATCCGGCCTTCAATTGCGCTATGCATCTTTGTATTATCTTCATACAGAATTGTTGGTACTTCTCTTTGATAAGACAACCCACATGTTTTATGGATATGATTGATTATTGACCTAAGTCAAACACATTCTGAAACACGCTTCATGAATTCTTAGGATTTCTGCGTGGTTTGATGATGTAGGCGTAGTGTTCTGCTTTATTGGGCTAAAGATATACTTGATTGCCACCATATAGGAAGACATAACTTATGATGCGTCCATTATGAGGATCGTACCAAAAACCACTGCGCTGCATAACTGCAATCGGACTTGGACGAAGAGAATAATATGACCCATATCCATTGTGCCTCTAAGATATCGAAATATCATTTTAACACGTCAATGTCTTCTTAGGGGAAGAACTATATCTTGCTAATAGATTTGGCGGAATGATATATCGGGTCGAGTGTGACTAGCAAGATAGTGAGTGCACCTATGACACTCAGATATGGTACTTCGGGACCAAGCACTTCTTCATCATTTCCCTTAGGTCGAAACGGATCCTTAATAGTTTCAAGTGATCTCACAACCATCGGAGTACTTAATGGGTGTGCCCTATCCATATAAAATCTTTTAAGGATCTTTGATATATAAATGGACCAGATTGCATAAAAATTCCATCCTTGAGATGTTCGATCGCAAGCCAAGACAAATCTTGTTCTTCAGGTCTTTCATTTAAAATTCCAATTTTAGGCAATTTGCAGCCTTTTGAAGCTCTTCAGGAGTTCCGATGATGTTTAAATCATCAACATATACTGCAATTATCACAAATTGTGACTGATATCTTTTTATAAAAACACACGGACAAATAGGGTCATTATTATAACCTTGTTTCAACAAGTATTCAGTTAAGCGATTATACCACATACGTTACCTTGTTTTAAGCCATAGAGACCTTTGGAGTTTTATTGAATAAAGCTCTCTTGGGTTGAAATTGCAATAAGGCATTTGTAATCCTTCGAGGGATTTTCATATAAATGTCATTATCCAAGTGGAGTCGTACGGTGAGGCGGTGATTGCATCCATGAGGAAGCGCATTTCAAGTTTTTCTAAAGCGCGGACTGGTCGTCGAAAAGTTGGCATCCACCACGGGAGAATATGTCTCTTCATAATCCAACAGGTCTTTGTGAGAACCGCTTGGGCAACTTGATCGTGCTTTTATACTAGCACAACTACATGATTCCTGTTTCGTTTTATACGAAAAGCCCATTTATATCCTTCGGGTTTTTATACCATAGGCGTCGGGACAACGGGTCAAAAACTTTCTGCACGTTTTGCTAGCGATTTTAATTCCGCGATCTATGGCCTCTTTTTCCATTTGGGCCAATCTTCTCGATGTCTACATTCTTCCATAGACATTGGTTCCGATCCTCATTTTCATTTGCAACATTTTGATGCGCAACATGATATGCAAAAATATCGTCGACGATTATTTCATTTCGGTTCCATCGTTCCCCAGTCATAACATAATTAATAAAGATCTCTTCATTTCCATCAATCTTAGGTACCTTATTCTCTTTGGAAACTGACTCATCTGGAGTTTTCCTACGGAAGTTTTCTTGGTCAATATTTACCTCAACTTGGTCATTTGTATCCTTTGCTCCTTTTTGTTTACGAGAATTTGTATCTTTGGAGCCAGAAGCCAGTCCCTACTGGCAGCTGAGTTGTCCCTTTATCTCATTAGCGGTAATAAGTTGTCCTTCAGGAACAACAATTCTAATAGGAGCGTTCTGGTACGGTATATCTGACTTGAGTACTCTTTTGGATCGATGCATCGTCTGAGTTGACTTGCTAAGTTTTGTAAATGAATTATCTTTTGAACTTCTGTTCCACATTGTTTAGATTCGAGGATCATAGTGGGACAATGATAATTCATTCATTGGTCTGGATTTGCTTAGTTTCTCCCACAATGTTGGGTAAAGTTTTTCACATCAAAATGACAATCGTGAAGCGTCATAGTAAATAAATCTCGATATATGGTTCAAGATATTTAATAATAGATGGAGATTCATACCCATTTATATTCCTAACCTCCTTTGAGATTCCCGTCTTGGTGCGATGTGGTGGAGTAATTGGAATATAAGCAGCATCCAGTGTTAGATGGGAAATATTTGAAGTTCTAACCATGAACCAATTGTAATGGGAGGAGTGTGATAACCTTATGGGCCTTATGCGAAGATCGGTGTTGCGGCATGTGGATAGCATGCCCCCCATGCGAATATAGGAAGTTTTGCCTCATAAGTAATGGTCTGCATAATTAAGTGAATTAGTTTTATAAATGATTCCATGAAGACCGTTACGAGTATGAACATGTCTTCTGGGGATGTTCAATGGTTATGCCCGATAAGCGGTCTGATAATCATTGAATGCTTGAGAAGTGAATTCACCGGCATTGTCAAGTCTTATAGTTTTAATGGGATTAATGCGGAAATTGAGCTCGTAGTCGAATTGGATTGAGCTAGTAATCTGTAAACGTCAAGTTACGAAGGTTGATAATGAAATGACGTGTGACCATCTAGTCGAAGCATCAATTAAAACCATAAAGTATTTAAATGGTCTATTAGATGGTTGTATAGGCCCACAAATATCGGCATGTATACGTTCCAGAAATATAGGGGATTCAATCCCAATCTTGGTTGGTGATGGCCTAATGATTAATTTGCCTTGAGAGCATGCAGCACATGAGAATTCATTCGTTTGTAATATCTTTTTATTTTTCAATGAATGCCCAGATGAATTCTCTATAATCCTTCGCATCATAATGGGCAGGGATGACCCGATCAGGTTATGCCAAATTATAAATTCACTATGATTAGTTAATTCTTCGGTTAACTATTGCATGTGCCTCAAATCTTTGCTAATATTGGTGTAGTATAGGCCGAACAAAATGCGGGTAATCTTTCGGCCACACTTTTCTTTCGAAACAATAGTCGTAATGCCTGAATATTAGACATTGCCTTCGTTTGTAGTCTCAATATGATATCCATTCTTGCGAATATCTTTGAAATTTAGTAGATTTCGTTGAGATTTTTCAGAATATAAGGCTTCTTCAATCTGGCTGTTCCTTTAGGCAATATGATACTTAAGAGCTCTTAGGAGCCTTGATTAGTTTTGCGTTCTTAACAAATTGTACTAACACTTGTTTGCCTCTTAAGTAAGAGAAATAGCCAATTTTTAAGTATGAGTGTGCGTTGTTGCTTATCTATGAGCAAACATTTGCATCATCGACAAATGGTTTCTTTAGTGATAATTCCATATTCTTTATTGAGAAATTAGGCATGTGTCAAAACAAAAATAAATAAATATAAAAGATAAACATAAAAAAGCAGCACAAATGATGAAAAGGTATTATTATAATAATTACTTAAAGCATGCATTCAAACATTAAATATGTAGTTATGTGATAATATAAACATTTATCTCATGAAGATATAATATGATCATCCTTGGGCACTTTTGCTATTGATTAAACTAGCAATATTGTGCTTACGGTTGAATAAAGAAATCGGCCAATAATCTTAAATTATTAAAAATCATCAAAGCGTGTATCGGAAGTACGCGCTCATTGATGAAATTTGTTTTCCACCTTTTTTCTCATTAGTTTCAATGACTCCTTATAGGATCAAGCAAAATGTTTTGGCGTGCGGCAGTGCGCGACCAGTAACCTTTCATTCCTACTTGATAGCATAAATTATCAACGGAATTTGTATTTGAGCCCCCTTAATCCTTTTTCTCATTTCTTTCCCGCCGGTGGCGAGATGGATTTTGAAGCCAGCCACTACGATTGCAAAATGACATGAACGACCTCGACCACGTCCACGACCACGGTCACGACCCCGACCTTTTATTTGATTATGAGGCTGATATGCAGTCACATTCACTTCGGGGAATGAAGCAGAACCAATTGGACATGCTTCATGATTTTTCATTAGAAGTTCATTATTTTGTTATTGAAGAAGACGGGGAGATCAATTGAGAGTATTTTAAAACCTTTTGAATATTTAACAACTGCGGGAAGCGAAATTCGATGCGTGAAAAGTGAAAAAGTCTTTTTCAACATATCCTCGTATTAACTTTTACGTAATTTGTTTGGTATCTGAAACATAGCGGAATTATATTCACTTACTGTCTTATAATTTTGAAGACGTAAGTGCATCCAATCATAACGGGCTTTGGGGAGAATGACTGTCTTTTGGTGGTCATACCTCTCTTTGAGGTTATTCCAAAGGACAAGAGGATCCTTTATTGTTAAATATTCGAACTTTATTTTTCATGAAGGGTGTCTCGAAGAAAAATCATTGCTTTTGCTTTGTCTAGTGGATGCATTATTACCATCTTTAATTGTTTCTCGAGGCATTAGCTTCTAGATGGATTTCAACATCAATCCGCAGTAAATAATTTTTTTTCAGTGATGTCTAATGCCCTGGCTGAAGTTTCTTAAATTATATATCGAAAACAAAGGATGAATAGTTCGATGGAAAAAAGATGTTTTGAGTTTGAATAATATGTAATATAGAGATAAGAAACCTTTGCAGCAAAGACCGTCTGCTTGTAGCAACATGAGAGTCTTCAGCATGTGTAGCATAATAAATGGTCCCAATGTGTGAGAAAGTTGAAGTTAGTGAGGAAATGAGAGAAAGTCGGCACACATGAGAGTGAGAGCGAGAAGATAAGAGAGCTAACATTTCGATGATCTCTTTCAACAAAGGGTGAAGAGCCTTTTATGAAATTCTTAGATGATAAGATACATGACAGCTATTAATAAGATTCGTTAATGAATCTACGGGATTAAATTGTTGTGGCAATGGTCTACGTGATTCATTATAGCTGATAAGTTAAATGCTTATTTTAAAATTGTATGTGGTCGTTCGCATTTATAACCAATCATGCTTTTTTATAATAATTTTAAAAAACAACTCATGCTATTTTTATTCACCTATCCTTGATAGAAAGAAACTACTCTTCGTTTTGAGATGACGAAGAAAGCCCTAAACCACAGCAGATGAAGAAAGCACACTGAAGGCATATCGCCTCTCTGTTTTCTCTACGAAGATTTTCTTTCTCTGTCGGGATGAAGCTATGGAAAAGCTAGTCTGATTTGGGGGTTTCCATTTTCTGTCTCTAGCTTCCTCGAAGGTACATTTCTCTCGCTTCTTCGTTATTTCTTTCTTTCTCGGTTTTGAATCGGTTTTAGATATGTGATTTTGGCTCTCCGATGTTTAATTTCATTTGTCGATCATCGTGAATTCATGATTGATTGCATTTTCATTCCTACTGACGTGGAATTGTGGATTTGGATGTCTGATCTATTTTTTTGTTATTTCGAGTCCGTTTAGTTGCTGAGAACCGAAAGTAGCCCTATAGTAGGCAAAACCATTTGCCCTTCTTATGTTAGTGTCTTGGTGCCATTTGCCCCGCCACCACTTGGATTACCAATGTGACTGTAGATGAAGCAAAAGCCTGTTGGGTAAAAAGTCATTCTCACAGAAATACTCTCCCTTTGAGTTGGAATCAGACAAACCTGGTACAACCATCAACCATGTGTTGTTTATGGCCATCAATTAATATATATACTTCCTCATCTTATGAATTGATCATCCTTTTTTTTTGCTCTGTCTATTTTTGTTTTTAGTAGATACTATGTTTTCCTCTTGGGCATCTAGCATTTTGATTGAGTGGAAACTAAATTAAGCTAGTTTTATTCATAGAAGGCATGCGTGATTTTCTGTTTTAAGGCAGTTATTAGCATTCTTCCTTGTAGTGCTTATGATTCGAGCCTTTATGTATTTGGATTAAGGTACTGATGCAAGATTTTGATTAGGATAGATGGCTGGATATTGAATCTTAGACTATAGTCATTATTTGATCGAAAGGATTCTTTAGTTGGTTACGATCAATCTGGTTTATTACAAGAAATTATAAAATGTGGCTTGAAGATGTTGAGGGTGATAAAAGAACACCAGGAAATTAGATTATGGAGGTTGAGGAAGTATGGTCAGAAGGGCCTGAACTTTTCTCCTTCTGTCATATTTGTTGTTTTATTTTCTCTGATCATGTGAGATGAGCTAACTAGGAAGAATGCTTCTTTGTTTTCTTTTCTCCCCGGTTTCTGATAAACAGCTAAGTAAAAAGAGCTTGTGTAGAAATCTGGTGAGTGAATTTAGGAGTAAGGTAGAAAATGTATTCAAATATCTGTTTCTAGTGTAGGACTTCTGCTATAGAAATGAATAACGATGTAGTGATGTCTTGCTACTCATGGTGGTCCTAATGAGGCATCAAACATTTGTAGGGCATCAAATGACTTAATAAAGAGAAACTTGATTTCATTCAGGATTTAGAGCTTTTGCTGATATAAAGGCATCACCATGATTGAGAATTTTGGAAACGATGGCATGTTTCTTTATGTTATGGAATAATTCCAGTGCATGAAAGATGCCATTTCTACAGGGCATGAACAATTGTGTGTTTTCATTCCCTTTCTTGGTTTCTTTTGGAATAATAGGCCGAAACTTCGTTCATGGGAGCACAAGAGCACATGGTCCATGCAAAGTTATCCCTGTCACATGACAAAACAAAAGGAATATATACTAAACTAGGAGATTAGGCCAAGGATAACATACACTGAATTAGCCTGTTTGTATATGGAAGCTTTTCCATATGTTTTTGAGCATCTTTGTTTGTCTCTCAAGTAGCTTTCACTGTCTTAGAATACCCCAAGCAGCGACTGCTTATGATTTGCTCACTCCTTGTTTTTCAGGATCACAAGTGAGCATCTTTGAATATCTTCTACATTTTTGAAAAAAATCAGTATTTTGATTTTTTATCTAAATTTTGAGAAAATAAATAGTCTATGGTTATGAGCAATTCAAATAAAAGTGGGAGTTTCCATAGGAAAATCAAAGTGGGCTTCCATGTTTATAATATATCAAAACCATGAAATGTCTACTATAATTTGGACTGGGGAAAAAACAAACAAGAAAATTGAGGAATCTGGTGGTGTTGAAGAAGTGATGCGCAAAATAACATGTTCCCACGAAGCATCACCTACTAACATATCTAGGGCATCACCTAGGAAGAGAACCATTATGCCAACCTGTTTATAGATTCCCACCAAGTTTTATATTCTTCCAAATTATTTCTTTACTTAATATTTCCAATTTGTGTTAGATTGATTGGGATTCCCAGTCAAAGTCACATCATTTTCTAATTTTTTAGATAGTATTTCCAGGTATCAGTTTGTTCTTCTAGCATATCACAAATAATTACAAATCATCCATCTTTCACAATCAGAAGTCTGATCTATAATTATTTCAAGGGAAAAAAAGAAAGAATATTTTCTAGGTCTCTCTATACAGTTTATAAAATACCATACCCATTTTGAAAAAAAAAATGCTTTAACTGCATATACAAATTATCTAAGAGCATATAGGAAGTCTCTTCTACATCTTGAACAATTAGAACCAAATCATGCTCCATTTGTTCTTATCATCATAAAGATTTTAAAATAAGATAATGATTATACCTGCTTGGATGTAGGGGCAAATGATTTGAGACAGAAGATTACTCAGCAAGAGAAGGTGATCATTGATTTGTGAATACTAACAGAATGCTTATTACATTGTGTTGATAAAATGTCAATAGCTTAGCGACCACCCCTAGTGCCTACTCGCCTCAATTCTGACCTTTCATTGATGATGAAGATGATGATACAAATGACGACGACGACAATAATGCAATTCCAAAGTAGTATTTATTGTTGTTTGATATTTTCATTTTATCATGTTATACTTTGTGAACATGTTTTGTGACTTTTTATTATTGCAACTTTTATAGTTTATGTAAGACTATACTTTAGCTTCACTATGTTTTATGTAATTTGAATATTTTAATTGCACCATATGCTTTGTGAACATAGCTTCACTATGTTTTGATTTTATTAGCATTAGGAATCATATATCAATATATTTTTTTTGTAAATTCATTATGTTTTAATCAAGATTATAATTAAATTAAATTTATAAAAACATGTATAATTTACCCATAATTACCTACAGATTACCTACTAAATAGGCAAGTTAGCTAGTCATATCAACTTACCTACAGAATTTGCAAGTTAGGCAACCACCTTACCTACAGATTACCTATTAAATTGGCAAGTTAGCCAACCGACTAACCTACACATTACTGACAATATAGTGACAAAAGCATATAAATTACCTACCAATGTTTTCCGACAATACAGTAGTCACTTAATTTACCTACAAAATTACCGACAACAAAAACAGTAGGTAAGTCATTTTCCCGACAAAATATGACATGAAAATTATCTACCATTTATTGACTATAAGTTTGTAGGTAATTACCTACTATTTCACTTTTTGTAGGTAATTTTTTTTACCGACAAAGATATTACCTACAACTGTGTTATGTAGCAATTCAGTAGGTAAACTGAATTACCTACAAATTTTCGATTATTACCTACAAAAATGTTTAGTAGGTAAACTGTTAATTTCTTGTAGTGACATCTAGAAAGCATACGATCTCTAAAGAC
The DNA here is from genome assembly GCA_016808115.1 of Tetrastigma voinierianum. Lineage (NCBI taxonomy): Eukaryota > Viridiplantae > Streptophyta > Magnoliopsida > Vitales > Vitaceae > Tetrastigma > Tetrastigma voinierianum. Next base: position 88,548 of record JAEQBH010002429.1, on the reverse strand, counting down.
CTCAACAGGCAACCCAGTAAGGATAGAAATGTCCCTCATGGTGATGGATGTGATACCAAAAGGGAAGAGAAATGAATTCAAACCCTTGGACCAAAACCTTAGGGCGGTACTCATCAAATCCAAATCCAGGGTTATGCTTACCTTAGTAAGCTTAATGAATTGGGTAATACCTAAAGATCCCCAGTGTCCCTAGAAATGAGAGGATAGCATGTCCACCTAAGTGATCCAATCCTTAGATGCCCTAGGCCATGACTTGGCTGGTAGAGCCATAGGTCGTAGTTCTTTTCCAAGAAGTATCTCTGATGGTGACGTCAGAGGAAAAAGGAAGGGTTGGGATAGGAATGACCACATCTCCAATTGCATGGGCAGTCCCAAACTCTAGCAAGGGAGGAAAATATGGCAATGCACTGGAACACGGGAAAAGAGTATCAACGAACTAAGGGTAAAAGAGAAAAATGAAAATGGGTGGAGAAATAGTAAAAAAAAATGCCCTTACCTTGAGGAAGATTGCCCAACCACGTCAGGAAATGGAGTAGGACCTACATAGGGAGAAATAAGAAGAAATTAGGCATATGGAACATTGAAAGAGGTTGACAGAATAAGTTATTTTTTATGAAAAACTTTCGAAATTTTCAAATGGCAGTTATTGCTATGGTAACCTTGGAGCCTTGCAATCTTGTGCCGGGAAGGTATATGAGAAAATATCTTAAAACTACTAGGTAGGCATGACCCAATTTAGATTCCCCGAGGCAAGTTCTTCAAGTCCATCAAATGGTAAGGTTGAGGAGTTACCTTTGCAATGCTTAATGGTAGTGACAAAACAATCGAGTAGAGGGAGAAATCGAGATACGCACATCTGAGAAAAACTACGTAAGAACTAGACTCTTTCTTGATTTCTTAAAGACTTTTTTCGGTGAAGAACAAAGAATTTGAAATTCTAAAAACCGAAAAAATGATTTTGTCTTGATGTTGAAAGACTTTTTCGTTGAAGAATGAAGGATTCAAAGTTATAAAAAACCGAAAAAAAATGATTTCTTCTTGTTGTTTAAAGACTTTTTCGTTGAAGAACGAAGGATTTGGAATTCTAAAAAATAAAAAGGGGTTTTTCTTGATTTTTTTTTTTAAAGACTTTTTTGGTGAAGAACAAAGGATTCAAAATTCTAAAAACCAAAAATTTCTTTGATTATCAAAGACTTTTTATTGAAGAACGAAGGATTCAAAGTTCTAAAAATTGAAAAGATGATCATTTATTTGATTATCGAAGACTTTTTGTTGAAGAACGAAGGATTCGATGTTCTAAAATTCGAAAAATGATCATTTCTTTGATTATCAAAGACTTTTTGTTGAAAAATGAAGGATTTGAAGTTCTAAAAACAGAAAAGACTTCCTAGTTCTTGGACGTTGGGTCAGAGAGGAACAACGTCGGTGTCGGTTCGAGCGCAGCGTCGTCATCGACGACAACAAGAGTGGTGGCGACTAGTTCGACAACAGGCGACGGTCTCGGCAGACTCGACAGTAGCCGCAGCGTCGTCTTCAAAGTCGCCAAAGGTAGGAGCGACGACGGTCTAGGTGGCTTTGACTCCGATGGTGATAGCGATAAAGAACAGAAACCATAGCAGAGATTTTCAGCCTAGAATGAGGTTGAGAAAAGAGAAGAAGATGAAGAGGAGAATGTGAAAGGGTTGGTACGTAAATCAATGAGATTTCTTCCTATGAACCTTTCAAATCCCAAAGAAGAGTTTTCCGATGTAGAAGGGACCGATTGTATAGGAGAAGGGAGATCAAAAGTCGTAAGTTTGAAAGAAAAATTGGAGGGAGGCTTTTCTCTAGGTATTACTTTGAGCTTTTTCAACTCATCTAACCGGGCTCAAGTTTTGACTCGTTCTTCCCGTTGGTAATCTACATCCAAAGGGGTAAGTTGCACTTTGGGCCTCATGGTAAAATGATGAGAGAAGAAGGAATGAAGCTTTTTGACATATAAAAAGCTTTTCATACAAACATGGCCCATTGGCCATTGTATGCGGGGGGCCATTGTTGACACTAAAAATAATTTTTTGGCCAAATTGGTAGTGGAATGGGTAGGATAGATATATCGAGCCCTAAGCCCAGAACCCAAACCTTGATCCTAGAAGCGGCTTGGCCAGAAAAGGTCAAAAGGACATTTATGGAATTTTAAATAATTTATTAAAGCTTAATGAGGCTCATTGAGACTTTGTCTCAAAGGTAGAATGAAGGAGACTTTTCGAGTCATGACATGGTAAGAGTACGTGAATGATTATTAGAGTAGGAAAGTTACTTGGGGAACGAGAACTACAATAAGGACATGAACAATTATTGAAGAAAATGGGTTGGTGCAGTTACTAAGAAATGTCTATAAAAGGAAGACTCAACATCAGAACAAAGGACTGACTTTGAAACCATCAAAACTTAGCAAGAGTTTTTAGTATTTCTACAAGTTCATCAATTGTCTTTTCAAATTCCTAGCTTAGTTTTTGCATGTTTTTCTTTACAAGCATCTGTTACTTCAAAGCTTTCTTGCTTTAATATTTCATTTTCAATCCAAGTCTACAATGAAATTTGTTATCTTTCAAGCTAGTCCGTTAAGTTTCTTCTTCGCTTTCAATTCAGTCTATACAGTCTAATTTTCAAAGTATTTTTCTGCTTAGATTCTTGGAAATTATTAAGGAAGCTAAGGGATTCATTTGTCATTTGAACAGAAGTTAGATTTCAACACAGTTTCAGTTTGAAAATACTATAACTTCCTGACACGCTCGTGCAACCACCAATTTGCATGCTTTTTCTATATTCCGGTTAATTACACTAAAAAAATCCACCAACGAAACAACATAATAAAATAAACCATATGAAAGAACCCAAATAATTGTTTCTCGAAGAGTAGGTGACCTGCAACATAAATCTTGTCTTCCAATATTTGAACTCCACTGCCGTCAAAGATATGAAAATTAAGACAAGTGGCGGTGGCCGGTGGAGGTTTTGGGCAAAGTGTTGGAGTAGAAGAGTACGATCCATGTGATCATGGAGCCCTTGATGGGTATGTTTCAAAGTCAACCATACTAACCATTAATAAGTTTGGATATGGTTGGGTTAATTAGGCCATTAAATGGAGTAGTTGCTAGTCATATTAATGTAAATGGAATTAGAATAAAGATGCATATTCCCATGATGTCCATGTCCAAAATGATAAAGATTTGAGGCAAATAATGTGGTTGAAATATGCTTCCAAATACATTAACGGGATTGAGAACTTAGATTTCCCACAACATATTGTTGGTGTTCAGTCTTTTCAAACATGATAGATGGTGACGTGAAATTCCATTATTCAACTTTTCCCCCCACTAATTATATTCTTTGAAATCTGTTTTTTGTCATATATTCTCCAAAATTTTGAACTTAATCAAAATAAAAGCATGTTTGATTCCTATTTTTTAAAATTGTTTTTGAGCATAATTTTTTAAAATATAGAGAACACAATTTTTATGTTTTCTGAAAATTGTTTTTGTTGTTTGAATTTAGTGATTTCTGTATTTTCTGTGTTTTTAGAACAAAAAAAAAAGAAAAAAAAGAATTGAGAACCAAATGTATTGGGTTCGGGATTGTAAATATCTTCGTCTCTAGTGTTCTACAAGAAGATGATTACTTCAGAGATAAAATTTGATGAAGATTTGATGGTTTAAACATCAAATCGCTAGAAGAACCTGGAAGAAGTCTCAACTTAGATCGTCCCACAATGTAGGAACATGACAAACTCGGGAGTGCGGACTAAAAGTTAGAACTGAGGATGTAATCGAGTCGAAATCCAGTCGTCTGGAAAGGCAAAGAACTTTGAACTGGCTCGATTAAAAAACTCAAAAGCCGACTGACACAGATTAAAACTTGGAAAGCAGACCGACAGGCTCAATGATCATTTTTTTAGATGTTGAAACTCATTTCGAAAAATAGTCTAGCTACTTGAACTCGACTCGATAAAGCTCAAATCAATTAAAAAAATTAATAAATAATTATACTTGAACTTGACTCAACTCAAGTTTGACTCATTTAATAAAAATAGAAAAGCTCGATTAAGCTCATGAGCAGCTTGAGTCCAGTATTGTGATACTCGAACTCGACTCGATAAGCTACTCGAGTTCAAGCTCGACTCGATTAACTCGGAGTTGAATTCGAGTATTTTATGAGTGAGTTCGAGTAGCTCACGAGTAGCTTGACTCGTTTACGCCTAGTTAGTGGCGTGGAACCTGAGTTAGTTACGGAATCTGTAGGCTAAGCCTTTACCCTTACTTGGGAAGCGACTGCAAATTAGGATCCGATCTTCTAACAAGTGGATAAAGATAAAATCAAGAAGATACGTTCCTCCAAGCTATCAAATTAGAGTTCGAACCAAATTAGGTAACTTCTCTAAAAAATGAAACTTAGGCTGCAAGTTTGCTTATTCCGCTGGGATAGCTTAAAGGAAAGCTAAGTCAATATAAGGTAATGTTGGAGTCATATTAGGATAACGATCTAGCTTTATCAAGTCTTCCAAAAACACAAATTCACGGGCGATAAATTCAAGCTTTTGGAAGAAACTCATCATAGATTCTACAACAGATCTTGAAGAAGAACGAGATATGTCGGGACGTGTTGAAGGAGTGCAGAGTGCAGATACTCAATTGAGGTATTGCACGTTAAAAACCTTTTACCTTGTGTGAAAGATGATGTTATGAATTTCTTTATCTTATCTATGTAATGTAAGTATGAGTGTGTGATGCTTTTGAGGGGAATGAAGGGCGTTCACTCTGAATTCCACTAGGAGTGATTAGGTTAAAGAAGGGTCGAGGGCACAGAGGGAGTCTTGTACCAAATAAGACTAATTGCAACCTTGGATTAGATTAGTGAAATCCTTGTATCATGGCATAACTCATAAGCAGGCGGTTGTCCAAGCTGCATAAACATATTAATGTTCACTTTATTTTATCACATATATTTATATACGCCCACACTGCGCGCAGTCTGAACGGTTCGAATTTCATAAGAAAATCTGAACTTCCATAGTCTAGAGCTAGGATTGTGGCCAAGAAAGTACACTATATATGTCAAAATGTAGTTTCCTTGTTTTCCTTATTCTCCTTGTTTTTAGAACATAAAACAATTTTCAAAAACAAGAACCAAACAAGACTAAATTATTGGTCTCTGAATTTTTGAGTCATTGGATCGTCGAAAGCATTAACACATTAGCATGTGCACCGCAAAACAAACAAGAAAGCGGCGATTAGATGCGCATACCTCTCCGATGCCTAATTCAGATTAGGGAATCTCGAGAGGGAAAGAGTCAGTCTTTTTCAGTAAAGAATGTCGTACCTTCCTTGTTGTGCTTCCTCTTTCCATTTATGGAGGAGGAAGATGATTCTATTTCCATGGAAAGTTGGTGATTTCCTTTCAAAATGGATGGAGAAAGAGGGTGTTCTTTGCATGCCATGACCTGTTCTTCCTCTTTTGATGGCCAAGTTGGCAGCAACTTATGCCCTAAGAAGTGTTTGACCACCTCCTAAACGGTTATGTGTGTGGGGGGCGTCTTTAAACTGAGATATCAGCCGGGTAATCATTAGCTGGCCGTTGTCTTAGAGATGGCTCTCGGTTAGGAGAGGATAAGTCTAGGTGCTATATCCTATGACCGGCTGGAAGGTGGTACTTGGGCCTGGCCTGCGGGTAAAAGTGTTTGGGCCTGGTGAATGGTAGGCCTGGTGAATAGTAGAGTTGACTCTAGGCCTTGTACCCACACTAAGTGATTGATTTCTTCTCTAAATTCATCTTTGATTCCATTCACGCACCTCGACCAACTTTGTTTCATGAATTTGGTAAATATTATTGGTACATACATGGTTGCTTCCTGCTTCACGATCCTATTCTTGAATTATTGGCTTGATGGATTGGTTATAATCACTAGTGGTAAAGTTTATTGATAAAAAGATAAGCAAATTTGAAAAAAATATGGACATTTCAACCAAACTATATAAACATGTTTTGTCATATAAAATGTTGGATACCATTTATTTCAAGTTGAAGAAACATTCATATTGAGTCAAATTTTACACAAGTTTAGTACACATAAAATAATATTGGATTGTGAAACTTTGAATCCGTTTTATTTTACTTTGTTTAGGATGGTAATAAATTATTTTGGGATGAATGATGAGCTTGTTCCCATAGCATATTTAACTCTATTAAATTTGTAGGATTTGTTTTTTAATTAGAAAAGAATGACCAAATTATTAGGAGGTGTTCTTCACAAGTTTTATCATTGTATTTTTCTTTTTTTATTAATCAGTGAATACTCGAATATTTATGTATTTTCATAGATAAAGAGATTAAGTAGTGATTAGAATTTGTTAATAAATCCGGTTAAACCAATGATTCGTTATTAGAGCATATAACCTTAACTATTTCATCAAACACGTGTGTAGTTTTGATTTTCCAATGAATTTTATATTTCATTAGTAAAATTTTTTGATGTTGTGAAATGTGGCAAGAATATAGTTGTTGGCTATTGAATTCTTGCCTGAAGCAATTTATACCATCTATGCATAATTGTAGATTGCGACTTTTAGGCGAGCCTTCTTCGATAGACCAGCGCCCACACAGACCCATTGCTTGGCCCGCCTAATGAAGCGGCCCAAGGCGACCCATTATAATAAAACCACACGGGAACTCACCAGACAGGGCAGTCCTAAAACCCGTGTGGGATCCCGAGTCCTCCCAACCGGCCACCTCACCACATATGGAAAAATATGCAAAATATATATTTATCCCTGAAATTACCTAGTTTCTAAATCCTTTATTTGGAAGGATAATCCTTCATAGGGAAAAACATATATTATCCCTTAAAAGGATAATCCTTGATAAGGAAAAACATATCTTATCCCATAAAAGGATAGTCCTTGAGAAGGAAAAACAGATCTTATCCCATAAAAGGATAATTCTTAATAAGGAAAAACAGATATTATTCCTAAAATAAGAACTGAGATTTGGGCGAGCCACATAAATTAGGAAGATCAGCATGTCGAATTATGTAATTCTTACTATCTCGGCTTATTGTAACTTCCTCTCCATATTCTTGACTTAATCATCGGAGAGATGGTCGACCCCTGCCGTGGATCGCCCTTTTTACGAGGTTTCACGGTATGCGATCGATGCCAGAAGATCGGACCAGACAAAGTGGTACTTACGATTGGCGTAGAGTCTTGTGGAACTCGAACAAAAAGTCTCGTAGACGATTGGCGAGCTTGGCTGGCAGTCCGGTGGCCTTTCGTTACCTAGGCTCGGTCGATCCCCATTCACATTTGATTCTTCCAAGGCGATCATAATGTCATGCAACTTTGTGATCCAATCGCTGGAAGATAAATTCCTCCATTGGCGTCAAGGCAAAGAGGATGAAGGAGGAACAAGAAGGAGTTGCAAAGTCATGTTGACCAGTTGCGGACTCAAATCGGAGAAATCCACGAACCTAGAAGAGGTATTATCAATAAAGCTTCCTTTAAAATATCCTCTATCAATCTTTGCTTGTGTATATAAAGTCGGATGGCACAATAAATAATGTCGCAGATATAGATACATCTAACTTAGGTCTGTAAAAAAAAAATTAAATAAAAAAAATCGATCAAATTATAAGTACGGGTAGCATAATGACTGCTAGAGCTGACCAGCTATAGATCATCTGGCGGCCAGTTACAAGATCGGGTGGAGTAGGAAGCGACATGGGCCAGGCGTAGATCACATATGGCTAGTCAGATTACAAGTCGGGTGGCGCGGCGACCTACCGGGTGACATAGATCACATCTCGTGGCCGGGTCTGAGTCAGTTGGTGCGGGCCCGACACCTTGACCCGGCATGGATCTGTCGGGCGGCCCGATTACAAGTTTGGGTGGCGCGAGAAGCCGGCTTGCGGCCCGGCTATCATGCGGGTTTGGTCGATTCCAAAGAGTGTCCGGATCGTGTGAGCGACACCTTGACCAGGCATAGAACACATACAGGTGATTGATTCAAAGTCGAGTGGTGTAGGAAACTGACCTACCCGGCCCAGCATAGATCACATATGGTTGGTCAATTCCAAAGCCCGGATGGCACTACATGATCTATCCGGCCCGGCATGGTTAATACCGGTGGCTCGAATAAAGCCCGAGGCAGCGCTACATGCCACTGTCGGCCCGGCATAGTTATGCTCCGGCCAGTACCATGCCGGATGTCGGCCAAATGCCTTATCGGCTCGACCTGGTTAATTTCAGTAGGCTCGGATTAAAGTCAGGATAGGCGCTAATGCCTTATCCGGCCCGGCATAGTTAATATCCGATCGGCTCATCGCCCGGATAGCCTTCACGCATTATCGAGCTTTGGCGTGGCTAATGCTTAGCCGGCTCAGAATAAAAGCCCGGACGGCACTACATGATCTGTCCGGCCCGGCATGGTTAATACCTAGCTGGCTCAAAATAAAAGCCCGGACGGCACTACATGCCCTATCAGTCCCGGCATGGTAATATCCACCCGGCTCATATTAAAGCCCCGGACCGGCGCTTCATCTGCTATCCAGGCCGGCATAGTTAATTCAGTAGGCTCGGATTAAAGTCTGGGATGATCTAAATGCCTGGCTGGAGTCACGGCACTCTCTTAATGTCAGGTCTTGTGGCTAAGCCGTCGTGATTTCTAAATGTCTTTGGCAACTCGCAATGTCGGGACTTTGGTCTAAGTCGTTTGACACTCTCTTAATGCGAGACTTGTGGCTCTATTCGGAGTCGGCGATTTCTAAATGTGGAAATCACGGCGCTGTAATGCGGACTTGGGTATCATGCGGCACTTTTCTTGTGCGGGCTTTTGGCTCTATGCCGTCGGCATTTTCTTAATACCGGACTTCGACCACAAGCCGTCGACACTCTCTTAATGCCGGACTTGTGGCTCACAAGTCGATGCGGCAGTTTCTAAATGCCGTCGACACTTCCTTAATGCCCGGACTTAGGCTCTATCTTAGTCGACCTTTCTTAATACTGGACTTTCGGCTCACAAGCCGTCGGCATCTCGTGACGTGGCTCTCGCCGTGCGGCGAATTTCTAAATCGTTTGGCACTTCTTTATGCGAGTTCAGGCTCTAGCGTCGACACTTCCTTAATGCGAGACTTGGCTCCTATGCCGTTAGCCACATCCTTAAAAGTCACGGATGGTGCGATAAATGAAGCTATCCGGCCCGGTATAGAAAATATAACTAGTCAGTTAAAGTCGGATGGCGCTAAACCTTGTCCGGCCAGGCATAGGCCCAATGCCCGGCCCGGCTCGGACTAAAGCTTGGGATGGCGCTACATGACTGTCAGGCCCGACATGGCTAATGCGTAGGCAGATTAAGTCGGATGGCGCTAAATGCTGGCCGTCAGCACTTCCTTAATGCGGACTTATGGCTCTAAAGGCCCAGTCGGCACTTCCTTGGTGCTAGGCACGGCTCAGCGGAATCGGCAATTTATAAAGGCCAGACTATGGCTCTAAGCTTGTGCTTTCTTTCTCTTCACCGCCTGGGGGGTAGGCTCTGCGTCTTATTCCCTCAAAGGTGATTGATCAGGCCGGACGAAGCTAATAAGGCCCCTTCAGCGATCTTGGCTCGAGGCTTGGCGGCCCGATTTAAGGAAGAGCTACACAAGATTGACTTCCCTTGAAATATCGGCAAAAACAAAATGTCACCCCCGGCGACCTCTCTACGGCAACGGGGTATGGCGGGAGCTATGTAGGAAAAATTTGGGCCTAACTCTTGATTCTTCAGTAAGAGGGGCTTGTTGTGCTCCCTCTCGTGACCTCGACAATCGGCGGTGTTAGAGGCGTGCGGTTCACAACTTTATATCGAGCACGCATTGATAGGCATTAATTCTCGATCCCTTGACTTTCTCCCTCCAGGTCTAAAAGCCTTTGTATTTTCTAGGCGAAGAAGTATCAACCTTCGGCCAGGAAAAATGAGGCAGTAATGGAGTACCATGGCTTGCAGGCCCCGAGCCCACTACTTTCAAATAGGCGCGCCCGCGCGGACCCATTGCTTGGCACACTATTAGACGACGGCGGTATTGCCCAAAACCACACGGGAACCCACGGACAGGCGGAGTCTAAAACCGTGTGGATCTAGTCCCCGGTAGGCCACCTCACATATGGGAAAATACGCAAAGTATATATTTATCCTTGAAATTACCTAATTTCTAAATCTTTTATTTGGAAGGATAATCCTTCATAAGAAAAAACATATATTATCCTTTAAAAAAATAGATCTTATCCCATAAAAGGATAGTCCTTGATAAGGAAAAACAGATCTTATCCCATAAAAGGATAATTCTTAATAAGGAAACGAGATATTATTCCTAAAATAGGCTGAGATTTGGGAGGCAAGGCCTATAAATTGGAAGATCCATAATAGAGTATGCAATTCCTACTATCTCAACCTCATTCTTCTTCCTCTCCATATTGCTGACTTAATCATCGGAGAGACGATACAGCGGGATCGCCCTTTGCGGAGGTACATTGTGTAGTCGATGACCCGGAGATCAGATGAACAAAATTGGTACTTACAAAATGTTTTTGTTTTAATCTAAAATTTCAATTCTTCCATGTTTCAGCAATAGCATATTGTTTCATGGAGCTAAGGTCCAAAATATAGAAGGAACAAGTGTTTCCATGATTGTACCACATAATCAATTATGTTCCACTTAATCCCAATTTCATGGCCACATATCTTTCTAGCTAAGGAATGATAAATCTTTCTTTTGTTACATGAATCCTAAAGAAAGACTTGAGTCTTTATATTAAAAGGCATAAATTACAAGTCTGAGAGCTTTATATAGGCTAGGCTATATAACCCTAGGAAAAAATACAAATTACAATCCTAGGACAATACAAATTATAATCCCTAAGGAAAATACTAAACAAATATAACAATATAATAATCTAACATCTATGAGCTCGCGGGTGGTTTAAGAGAAACCATTATGAGTTTTGGAAGTTAAAACTTGAAAAGTTCACAGAAGGAAGTGGTTTAGGTAAAGATATCATTAGCGATCACGATAGGAAACGGCCCGAAGTGTGAGTGTCTGCAGCGGTGAATGAAGTGGCAATCGTCGATATGTTTAGTACATTCACGGAGAACATCATTATGAGCAATTTGAATAACGCCGATTATCACGGTGAAGTTTAGTTGCGGAGTGGAATGATCGACAATAAGACCTGTAGTAACCAAGCGTAACCAAATAAGTTCCATTGTAGTATCCCGGTGCTCTATATTACCTTAGTCTTTGGAGCGAGCAATGGCTTGTTTGTTTCTTGCTACTCGAAGATAAGAAGAATCGCAAAACAATATCTTGTAGTAGATCGGCGATCGGTGGGATCACACACTTGTCTGCATGCGAATATGCACGAAGAGTTAATGAAATGGGAAGAAAAATGAAGACCATCAAATATGGTGCCTTTCGAGATGTCGAAGAATCACGAGAGCAGCGGCATGATAAGGAGATCTACGGGGTAGCCATAAGGCGGTGACTTCAATGACGCATAGGAAATATCAGGCGGTAACAATGAGATAGATTGAAGCTTTCTGACAAAGTTGTGCGTAGAGGTAACATCGGATAGTGATTCGCCATCATGAAATGAGAGGCGACAGCTATACTTTCAAGTGTCGACTATCTTGCTATCGGTGATGCGGCTCGAGAATCGGATTAAGAAATATACTTGGCACGGTAAGATAATAACCATATGTAGAATAAACTTCTAGACGAAAGTAATTAAGGGCCGAGATCTTTCATTTCAAATTGACGACGAAAGTGCTTTAGATCTGAATACCACGCATATCATCACAGCGTAATAATCATATCATCGACATCTGAGGGAGATAGTCATGCCATGACGAGGCTAGTCTCGAAAAGAAATTTGTATCAAAATTTGCTGAAAAACCATGTTGAGAGATAGTAGAACCGAACTATGCAAACCATGCTTTCAGTAGCTTGTTTAAGCCCGAAAAAGTGTACGTAAGTAGTCGAAATACTCTGAGGAACCGAGAGGGTGAAATGTAGAGCTTCATATAGACTTCCTTTGAGATTTCACCATTAAGAAAAGCATTTTTGACATTTATCTAAAAGAGTGGCCATTTGCGAGGCAGCGAAACTGACAATAAGAGTCTGACGAGAAAGTTGAGCCACGAAAGGCCAAAGTCTCCTCATAATCAATCAATCTCATACTCCCGAGTAAACCTATGGCAAACAAGGCGAGCCTTGTAGCTGAACACGTTGTCATCCGATCGAGTCTCTACTCATAAACTCCGCATTTACAACCAATAGCAAATTTTCTAGAGGGGAGATAAACCAGATCCCATGTTCCAGTTTTATGCAGTGTATCCAACTCTTCTTTCATAGTCACGCTTCATAGGTTAGTTAGAGGAAGCCTCATGAAAAGTCTGAGGTTCCTAGAGAGAGGTAAGAGTCGAAAAGCAAATGGAAGGAGGAAAGTCACGAAGATGAAGGAAGAGAAGTTACCCGGGATGGGAACGGCGGCGCATGAGAGTCGAAGGATCATCGTGATCCACCAGGCAATATCGCAAGTAGCACGCCGATGATCACATGGAAGTCTAATGTATGCATGAGAAGGAACATCAATAATAGAAAGGGGAAACTCGGCTAGAGAGGTGGGAGACACCTCAGGAAAAAGGTCAGGGAGACATTTTGGTAAAACATTTTGTGTTCCCAAAAGACCACATGCCGAGAAACACGAAGACGTTTGCTAATGGGATCATAACACCTATAACCTTTTTGACCAATTCCATACCCAAGAAAACAACACAAACGAGAACGAGATCAAGTTTGTTTTGTTCTGAAGATCAAGAACAAAACAGATAATATCTCAAAGACTCTAAGTAAGTCATAGAGGGAGTAAGAACCAAACAACACATCATAAGGAGTTTGATTCTCGACATGAGAAGGACACCGATTATTGGTGTAACGGCACAAGAGCAAATCTTCCCCCAAAATCGTGAAGGAGTAGAAGCGGTACAAGAGTAGCACGAACAACATCAAGAATATGACGGCTTGCTCACCGCCATTTTGTCGAGAAGTGCTCGCACAAGAGTGGGTAGTTCAGAAACAACAACAAATTGAAGGGTAATAGAGGTAAATCTAAGGGCTTTATATCTCGCATTATTAGATTTTGAAATCTTGATAGGTTTAGAAACCGTGTTTCAACTATTTTGCAAAGTCACATATTTGATAAAGTTCATAAATTGATTTTTGAAGAGATAAATCCAAGTATATCGAAAATCATCCACAAAAATAACAGAAGTAACGTGACCCACTCGAGTAGAAATGAGAGGGGCCCTGTACATTGTAATGAATAAGATCAGCAAGAAGAAAGACCCATGAGAAACAGCCAGCTATTAAATGGTAAAGGAACTTTGTTTGCCTAATTGACAAGGCATACAATCAAAACTCTTATTTGAACCAACCCAACAAACCCTAGAAACTAGTTGTTTAACCCTAAAGATGGGGATGTACGACCAAGGCGAATGCCATAGCAAGAGAATAAGTGTTCGCCTTTGAGATGGCAGGCTAAGAGAGACGAAGATGGTAAATGAAGAAAGATGAGCTCAAACAACCTTCTGACCTTACGGGCGGTCCCAACGATCTGTCCCATTTGAGAATTCTGCACAACCACACAAGTAGAGAAAAAGGTTAGAGAAAAACCAAGTTCAAGTGAGGGTCACCAAATGCAGTTAAGATTATGAGTGAGCCTGGGAACTGTAAACATTGGAAACAGACAAGGTTGGTGTAGAGACATTACCAAGATGAGAGACATGCATAAGAGAACCATTTGCAGTGTATATGTTAGGGAGAGAAGTAGAAGTGTGTGAAGGTACAACATCGTGAGGTTAGCAAGTCATATGATCATGTTAAAGCGTAATCAAGAAGCCACGAGGAGAAGTACTGATATCGTATATGTTGTCGATGCACTGGAAGATAGAAGATGAACCCGACAACTATATCCTCGTAGGATATGCTATAAAGAGAGCGAGGCAGACTGCACTTGGAATGAGAGTCCATACCGATAATTCGACTAGGTCAAAGTGTTAGTTGTTCCGAAATTTTACGATGACGAAAGTGTAACAAGTTTCAATGTAATGACTTTGTTCCTACAGAAACCTGCAAATAAGAGATTCTCTATTGTTATGTCGTCTGACATTATTCCCTTTGCCTTTGGAAACAGAGGTAGGTGAACTGACATAGGAAAATAGAGGTAATGGGTCATGAATACTACTGAGTAGCAAGTGAACCATGGTCTGATAGAAATGTCTAGTCCAAGATTGGTCTCATTATCAATTGACTTATGAATAGCTTGTGAGATCATGGTAAAGGATCCTCGATGGAGAATATGACTTCTAGCTAATTCAAAACTCATCACTTAAGCCCCATTAAAATCAAATAGCTGCCCTTGTTCACGTGAACATAAACCACTTGTGTCGCAGAGAATTAGAGAGAACTGCCCGCATGCAATTAATTGATCCCTAAATAGATTTTAGCCGGTTAGATATACGCTGATCCGCTTCACCGGTTCACGACTTAACTGATAAAGGTAGAGCTCGCAGGTTGCGTAGCACCGCTTGGTCTAGCATACCGAGTAACTAGTAAGTCTCAAACTTCTTTGGCAATATCAATGTTGCCAAGCTCATCAACAATGGATGGAATATATGTATTATGAAACCAAGTGATGATCTGATGATTAGCACTTTCCCAATCCTCAATCCAAATGACAAACGGTGGTGTTCGTCGGAAAAAGAAGCTATACGGTGGTTGTAATACCTAGACCGTGAGAGCAGCAGAAAAAAAAAATCAAAGAACCTACTCTGATACCATGAAGAAATACTTGAATCTTTATATTAAAAAACTATAAATTACAAGTACAAGAGGAAGCCTTATATAGACTAGGCTATACAACCCTAGGAAAATACAAATTACAATCCTAAGACAATACAAATTATAATCCTAGGAAAATACTAAATAAATATAACAACAGTAATAATATAACAACCAATTTCATTTCATCACGGAAAAACCATCTTTTTCTCAATAATATTTTTGTCATTTGATCCAATAGCCTATCTCAATATTTTATTTTATTTTATTTTCTATTTACATATAAACATAATTTAATATCAAAATCTTTTTAGAAAAGCTAAAGTGAAGTCGGGGTTTTGGTTTGACACTATCTTTAATTAGTGGAATGGGACTCAATTTTAGCTGCCCATAGGGCTATACGCCTGAATTCCTTATTTGTTTATTTTTTTGCAAAATCTTTTTCATTTGTAGCCAAATGAACTCGAACTCTTACCCTTAATTATGCCCTATGAATTTGTAGAATCCTATACCATAAGGCTATAATTCCAAGTTTATCAATGGATGCCCTTGAACTAAATTCTAGGCTTCCCCCGAAGGGTTAATAATTAATATTCATTACATTTACTTAACTAATCAATAATCATAAATGGGGTTTGCATGGGTCCATAGTAAATCAAAGAATTCGGTGGATGAGTTGAAAATTGTGCATCTATACACATATATATATATATATATATAGTATATATATATATATATATATATATATATATATATATATATATATATATATATATATATATATATATATATATATATATCCAATATTTTATAGATACATATATCCTTGATATCAACTATATTCTTCATAAAGACGCTTATAGCACCAAGGATAATATCAAGATGAGGGCAGTGAGATGGGTGTCATTTTCCACTTAATTAAAGGTGATTGAGGCATGCATATACAATGAAGACATGGTTCATATTTTTCTAGTTATTTCTTAGGCTAGATAAGTGACATATAAAAATTAAAAACCCTAACATAGGCCATCAGGCACAGAGATGGTACTTGTAATTACCACTATCATCCTCGACATCAGTGATCGAACCAATAAGTTAATTGTTAGTTGATACCTCCACATATTTTTCTGATTATATCAAAAACCATTTATTTAATCATTTTCGGGGAAAAAAAAACCTATTCGTAACTATCCACTTTGGATGGTTCTCTTGTTCTATAAAATATGTTTATATCCGTCAATCAAGTATGCTATTTCAGATAACAAAATGCATCAGACGCTACAAAAAGAACACCATTTTTTACCATTTGTAATCACTTGTTCTTATATAGACTTTATCATAAAAAGGGTACACTTTAAAATGTATGTACAGAACCAAAAACTAATATCTAAATCATAATCACACCAGATAAATAAGTCATCATGTCTCGTAAAATTGTAAATCTAGTAAAGCATAGTAGCCAGGGCAAATAAACAAACATACTAGGGTTTGAAACTCAGCTAGTGCCATTTGAATTCGTTTATTCTCATATCGACTTCATCTAATTTTTTTTATCAACTTTACAAAGGAATGATATGCTTACAACAAGAAAAGTTTATACATATAGATTCTGTTTGATTCTCGGAAAATGTCAAAGAAAAAAATTAATGTAAACGATTTTCTTATATTCGTTGTCCAATGAAAAAATCTCACAAAAAATCAAATATAAAAATTACTTATACACTTATATGTTGTTAAATGATTTAATATTTATATTTATTAGTCAAAAAGAGGATTCAAATGAGTTTGAATTAGCAAATAAAGATGATTAGTTGGATTTAACTATATTTTTATTTTTCTTCATTTTTTACTATTTTTTGAGTTTGTTTGGTTCCTATTTTTTGAAAACTATTCTCGAGAACAATTTTAAATAACAAAGAGAATATCATTTTGGTGTTTTTAAAAAATAGTTCTTATTCTCTAAATTTAATATTTTATGTGTTTTTTATATTTTTCATAACAAAAAACTGTTAACAAATAAGCCCTTTAAAACTGTTTATTTTTTGTTCTAAAAAAACACGAAGAACAAGTTTTATTAAAATGATGTTCTCTTTGTTTTCACAAAATATTCTGAAAAATAATTTTCAAAAACAAGAATCAAATATCTTTTTATCTCTATTTTCTTTCCCTTTCTTTATTCCCAATATTTTCCGAGAACTATATAAATTCCGAAACTCTTTTCTTCACACAATGTGTGTGGGGATATCAGTATCACATAGATGTTATGTGGTTGCAAGAGTTCCATCCTGTTGTCATGCATGTTCTAGGAAGAACAGTTAGCCAAAATGTCAACATCCCATAACTACTTGTGAAGTAGCTTAGCTAGGACTGTGGCACATTATAAGTCAACGGACTCGACAATAGTGTTTATTGGCTTTCCCAACGAACTTTCCATACCCAAGGTGGAAGACAATGAATGAATCCATCTCCAAAAGATTGGAAAATGATGTCGAAATTTTATTTCTTGTTTAATTAGATACATACATATGGAAGAGCTTGGCGAATTGAGCTGGTCCAATAGACCTTTTTGGGGCACGCCTATGAAAGAAGAGGAAAAGATCAAAGGGTTGAAGAAGAGGCAAGGCGATATGGTCCCATAATGTTTGGTTGTTGTGGCCTGTGGGGGTGGGTAGTGGATGCTTAAGCTAGCCTTCCCCCCTACTTCTCTGGGTTTAATGTGTATTAGTTGGACGGTTGGACTTGGGCATGTTTTGATTACATATTTTTTTGGTCAAAAGGGGGTGGGAGGGCACACTCTCACGCACCTAACTCCCCACCCCACACACAAGTTGCAACCCACCACCTCACTTATCATAATCTTTCTCTCTCTTTCTCTCTTTCTCTCTCCATAAAAATCCCACATATACCCTTTGGTAAAAATCAATTTATGAAATGGGTTTTCTCTCCACCCTTCCTCAAAGAACCCATATATATTCTAATATTTTAAAAATAGAACTCGTGATTAAATTGAAAAAATTATTAATATATAGTTTAAAGGTGGAATTAAATCCGATTTTTAAAACATTGATATACATACCCTTTTATAAAAATCTATTTATGAAATGAGTTTTTTCTCCCGTCCTCTCCCCTTCCCTAAAAAGAGCCACATATACCATTTTTTAAAAACCTATATTTGAAATGGGTTTTCTCTCCCCATCTCTCCTTCTCTTCCTTCCCCAAACAGACCAACATATACCCTTTTGTAAAATCTATGTATGAAATTTTTATTGGTTCTTCTTCTCCCCCAAAACCCCATAGCATACATATACCCTTTGTAGTGTTCCATCAAATGGTGTCGGGTTTTGCTTTTTCAATTTGAGCTTCAACACCTTTTTTTTTCTTTTGAATTTTCTTCCTTTTCGTTTTCATACACCCTAGAAACCTTATTTTCAGGTACCTTACCTACTTGAAAAGCAAAAATATAATAAATAAGAAGGAAGTGAAAGCGAACCTATGATTTAATTAAAATATGGGAAGCATTGAAAGCGATGACGCAATCAAGTGAAAGGCAATGACTAAAAATATGAAAGACTATGCAAGGCTTTAGGTACCCTCCCATATCAGAAAAAAAAAATGAAATAATTAATCAACCATATCACTAATTGAAATCTAATCATGGAATAATACAAGTGATAATTTATTTGTAGAAGCAACATTTCAAGAATCAAGGTCCAAAATTATGAAACGTGTCATGAGTGTATGTATCTCACATATATTAAATCATAACAAGTACAAATAATTATCCATCCATCAACATTTGGGCAACGTGGGCATGATTTCGGCTTTGATCCTTGATTTTAATGTAATTATTATATTAAAATTTTGAAAGGAAAATCAAAGAAGATTTTTTTAGATCAATTATTGTAAAGGTTAATTAATAAATGGTAATGTATGAATGAAGATTGCAAATATTTAAAAATAAAAGAAGTTTTAAAATAAAAATATTTAATGGTACAATATTTTAAGATAAAAAGTAACAAAAGTAATTAACTTATTCTTAAGCTCATATTTTCCTTTGTTTACTTTCCACAACCTCTATAATTGTTCAATCTCTTTTCACTTCATTATGGTTTATGAAAATAAATACTTATGTTTTAGGTCTTACTTGGTTGAGTAATCCATACGTATCTACCTCAATCAATTTTTTTATGCATTGGTTTGATGAAAGATTCTTAATCGTGCACATATATTAGAGTAAACAACTTTCGATGAAAAAAAAACTACAACTAATACTTTTCTTTATCCCCTTATTAAATAACATATTTCCCTTTTTTTATCATTCTCTTCTTATTTATGTAATTATATGATTTTTATAAATTTTTATGATTTATGAATTATATGAAATGATATGAATTTTTTTGGTTATAAATTTATTTTATTAGGACTATAAAAAAATATGAAGAGAAAATTTATTACCATAAATATTTTTATTTTTATAAAATAATATTATTTATGGTTAAATGTTTTATAATTTCATATTATTTTTTATCTATGAAATAAAATTATAAATTTATTCCTAAATTATAAATAATATGAAATATTATAAATTTTTGTATGGTTCCTAAATTTATAAAATTTATTTATGGCTATATGAAAATTTTATCACCATAAAAAAATGATATATTTTATGGTTATAAATAATATTATTTTTTATTCATGGTTATAGCCATAAATAATTTTTTTTTATTTATGAAATTATAACAACTATGTTATGTAATTTTATTTCATAAATTTATAAATAATATTACAAAAGCCAACAGGAATTTTATAAATTTATAACCATAAATTTATTTATTTATGAATGTTATTATTTATAGTTAAATAAATAAAAAAATTATTTCATATTTTTATTTATAGTTATAAATTTTTATTTTTTTATTTTTGATTCTTTTGTCTTTTTTTTATATATACAAATTTTTTTTCTTGCGACGCCCTCAAAATCAAAGGTCATTGACTACCCAACCCGCTGAATCTACGCCTCACAGAAAGATGTTATGCAGACTACACAAGCAAATATGGCCACGGGGCCTACACATCCTACTCATAAATGTATATTTTATACAAAAATGATTCAATTCATAACTGCATAAAAAAAAATGGGTCTCTTGCCTGGTAATTTTGAAAATACAAGATAAGGCCATCTTGGCCGCTTTCTTCACTCTCTAAGGTCCCTGATGCATCCCATCCCCAAGCAAGGTCTCTTTCAAATTAAAAAAATATATTCCCCTCGACAAAAAGGAAGAACGCCCAAAGAAGGGACTTCCCTACTTGATTACTTCCCACCTAAGTGCAATGCAATGGCACAACAAACATTCAACACATGCTAATATATCACTACGATATATTAACAAAATTAATTCCATAACCATGCTTATTCATTTTACAACAATAACATAAGATTAGCTCATGGGTTAAGGCACAATCCGACGACTTCGAACCGCCTTACAAAATCACAATCGCAGTTATTTACTTCATGGCAACACAACATCATGACAATCACGCAACAGCCCGGACTGTCCAAACAGATGACCACTGGGCCAAATCTTGAACCGAAATCACTGGGCCATCCATGCCTCAACAAATCCTCTATCCATTACATAACTCTTAAACAAATGCAGCAAGTGAAAACCTTATCCAACATCAAAATCCTTCGTCTGGTACTCGCCCAGTCTTGGTCACAGAGGTCACTCCCGCTTGTCACTTATTTCCCTCACCTCTGAGGTCCAGAGAGCAGGTAGATCTTCCTCCAACAACCCACATTTCATTTAGCCTGAAAGTTTCCGTCCATCAAGATTTAAGATAAGAGATGTCTACTATACTTCCATCATGGTTCGGTAATACATTTATCGATCCACCATTCAGATCCCAACGTTCATCTTTCGTCTCCGTCTGATTTACTGTCATTTCATACGGATACTATTTTTATTAATCGAAATATGATGTTCGATCTTCCATAAATATAATCTTCCTTCCCACTCCAATTAATCTTTCTGATTGATTATCATTGGTATTATCCAATATGAAATTGAAATGATCATCCATCGAAAAAGTCGATTTGATCAACATCATTCTTATCTTCCTGAGGTAACAATCCGATTTGTCCACACTTTTATTTCTATATATCATGCCCAAATATGTAAATTAACTTTCAATCATATTTCTATTTACCATTTTAATATGGTGTAAGTTATAAATTACCTATCAGCTAGCAACATCAACTATTAACTATTAGTACCAGCTATCTGCTATCAATTAGCATCAATCAATTGAACCAATTAGGGCCTAACTTTTTTTTTTTTTTCTTTTTACTACTCACTTTACATGTCACCTTATAGCATTATGTTCTTACAAGGATTCGAGCCTGAATTTCCTATAACCTCTTTGTACCCTTTTACCACTTGAGTCAAATCTTAAGGGCTATTTAAATTTAACTCATTAAGTAATAAGTATTAAGACCATACTTTGTTGGAGATGGATTGAGGGAGTCGAGAAGTATTCACCCCAATAAGCTTATGGGCTAAACTGCTTGATAAAGACTCCTAATAAGCCTAATAGCTTGTCAGTACTTAAAATGTACCGCGATAAAAGTTATGGGACAAACTTCGATAACCGATAGTAGCTAATAACTACTAGCCGATTATAAATTACTGTTTGGTAATATAATTGATTGAAGGTTGATTTATTTATATAGACATAATAAAATGATATAAAAACAGTGTGTGTGTGTATATATATATGAGATCAAAATTTTAAAAAATATTTGACAACCGTACCTTAGGTTTCAAAATTTTATTTATATTGATTGATTTTTTTGAAAGGAATTTCAAGTAATCGATTATGTTTATACATTTTGAATATGTTTTATAAATTGTAGTAAGTAATATCTTTCTTTTTTCTTTTTTTACTAATTTAGAAATCATTTGGCTCTTAATAAATGAATATAGTTGTAGACACATGATTGCAGATTAAATAATAAAGAATAATTATTACATGAATATCATAATTTATTATAAGAATATTTATTTTAATTCATCATATATAAAATATATCAAAATACTTGAGGAAAATTAACAAATCAAGTGAAGATCGTAAAATTTTTATATTTATAGTTTATCATAAATGAGAGTCACACCAATTAAAATAATTTAAATATCTTTTACGTAAATATAGAGAGATAAAAAATAAATTTTGATATTTTAATAAAAACGTTTCAAAAAAAGCTACCATTGATAGTTTTTTTTTTCAATCACGAGTTGTTTACCCATAATCAGCTATCAATAGCTGATTAAGAGTCTTTACCAAGCAGCCTAGATTAAGAGTGAATTAACTATTAGATCCGTCAATTAGCTCAACCAATTAAGGCCAAAATATCATAATTATCTATTTTATCATTCTCTCCATGTTTACGTAAAAGACAATTTATTGTCTTGAAAAATTCAATAAAATAATATTTTAATTATTTAAATAGTGAATGACTCACGCTTATTAAACTATAAATGTAAATTTTACATGATAAAAAATATTTTATCATGATAATTTTTATTTAAAATTTGAATTTAAGGAATATTGAAGATTATTATGGTAATTAAAATTCGTTAATTTTTTTTCTTAATTAAAATCCTAATGCAAGTATTTTTATTTTATCATAAATGGATTTTTTTAATTATTTTATATGGATGGATGAAATAAAATAAATATTTTTTTAATAAATTTGATATTCATGTCTAAATTCTTTTAATAAATATTCTGCAACCATGTGGCATAAACTAAATCAATTACTTGAAATTCCTTTTAAAAATCAATCACTAGAAATAAAACTTTAGGAACCTAGGTACCAGTTGTCTTTAAAATAAATAAATAATATATATATATATATATATATATATATATATATATATATATATATATATATATATATATATATATATATATATATATATATATATTGATTTATTTTTCTATATATGTGTATTCTTTTTATATCACCCGATCAAGTCTATATAACTAAATTAGCCTTTAATCAACTATTTTATAAAACAATAATTTATATTCCACTAACAGCTATCAACTACCCATAAAAGCTACCAACACCGATCACCAACATCAACTATCAACTATCAGTTAAATTGAACAGGCTCTAAGTTTTACAAATCCTTACGAACTTTTAATTCTTGTTTTTATTTTATAAAAAAATTGTATTTCTCCCATGGAATTTTACTAATAGCATCCATTTAGTTCTTGTTTTTAAAAAATAGTTTTTGATAATAGTTTTTGAAAATAATGTTTTCTGAATTTAATGTTTTTTGTATTTTTTATTTTTTCAGAAAAAAATAAATAAATTGTGTTCTCATTGGTCTACTTATTTTCAGAAGAAAAAACAATTTTCAAAAAGTTGTAACTAAACATGCTCTATGGCTTGGAGGTCATTTTTGAGTTCAAAGTTCAAACCATGCATGAAGAAGGATCAAAATAATAGTCATACCAAAGGTACTTGAAGAGGTGTGGAGTATTGAATGGCCCACCTAAGAAAAACCTTGAGGCCAAAACCAGTAAAAGAAAGAAACACCCAAAAAAAAAAAAAAAAAACAGAAGTAAAAAAGGAAAAAAAGAATTTATATAGGATCCACGCATCAAGAGCCTTCAAAGACAATTGGGTGGGAAGGAAGGTAATTCATTTCCAAGGCCACGTGTCCCCCCTCTCCTTGAACCCAACTTCCCCACAACTGATACGTCCAAACTCCTCTCTCCTCTCTCTCTCTCTCTCTCTCCAAATACATATTAACTCACAAATTTCCTTCTCCACACCCATATCTCACTTTCTCTTCTTCTCTTCTCTCTTTTTGTTTCACAGACATGCGTCTATCCACTGCAAGCCGAGACTCCTCAAGATCATCAGCAGGCCATAGCTGATGCTGCGTCCCGTTACTGCGCCGTTCTTCTTGGTGGTTTTAACTCTGTTGGGTCTGTGAGTATTCATCCTCCTGATGAGGCGCCGGGGAAGGGGAACCACCTCCTGACTCGGCCGTGCGACGAAATCTATGTGGTCGGATAGCTGAGAAACTTCCACACTATCAGCGACAAGTGTGGAGACCCCTATATAGTTGAACAAAATCCCCATATCCATGACCCTGATGACGTCTTTCCCGGACTTGTCATCAAAATTACCCCTTCAAGAAGCTGATGAGGTAGTAGTTTAATTATACCTTCTGATCAATCAATTCCACAGAAGCTAGGAAACCTCCTTTTTTTTTTTATTTCTTTTTGGTTTTGATGTAAAAGGACATGGCCACATGATGGTGCCTGGAATAACTTCATGGGTCATCGCTGTTTACCTTCTTTCGTATATAAATATTATTGAAAAAGAAAAAGTCTCTTTCAATATTAGTTTGTTCTCAATATTTTTCTTGTCTTCCAGAACAAAAAACAGTTTTGAAAAACTATAAACAAACGGATCCTAAATTTCTACTTGTACCTGTCATTGGGTATGTGAAGAAGATTGAATGTTTTTTCTTGTAGACACCAGGGGAAGAGAGGTTGGAGGATTGGGATTCATATATAATTACAGTTACTGTTTTATTTATTTCAAGGAAGTGGGTTTGGTTTTAAGAGGGAGGAAATCCTAAGGCGGTTGGTTGAGAAAAATGCAAAAACAAGTGAGGCCTTCATATATTTTGTCTTCTAACTCAAAACCCCTCTCTTTTCGCTGTCGGTATCAGTTTGGTGATCAACCCTGAGGGAGGAAGGGAAGGAGAACTCATTCATATCGTTTTACCTCACACACCTTCCTCTTTTGATATCAACTATAATTCTAATATTTTTCTTCACCTTCCTCTTTTTTAACTTTCCTTGTCACCATGCTTACGTTGATTGGACTCAAGCTTCCAATTAGTGGGTCCCTTTCAGCCAAATTTCGATTAGGGTTTACCCAAATGGTTTGCAAATTTTTTTAATGAAATTAACTTCTTCTTTTTTTAAATCCAAAAATAGGTTAAAAAATAAATAAAGATACCCTTTGGAGCAAAAATACACGTTTTTTTTTTACGTTACTTTTGCATTTGCAAGTGAGCGCTTGATAAATAACTGTAATACTCATTTTCAACCAATTTTTTTATAAAATTTGTAAATCTCTTCATGTTCATAAGCTTTTTCTTAAAAAACCTATTTTGATATAAATATCTTTTATAATCAGGGCATAAGCATTTTTTAAAAGAATGCGTTTCTTCCATAAAAGATATAATTAGCATATTTTATTAAAATGAAACCAAAAAATTGATAAAGGGGCATGAAGGAAATTGGTTTTCAAACACCGTTTTGTTCAATAATCAACTGTTGTAGGTACGGAGGGGGTGGCTTGACCCACTTGGTCTAAAGAAGGGGGTGATTAGTAGAAAACTGAAATTCTTATTGATATGGACTTAGTAGAAGAATTCTAACAGGAAACAAATTCTAAAGTGTTTAGAATAAGAAACGTACCAGAATAGAAAAATAATCCTATAAATAATATGAATATATTATATTTTATAATATAATATAATTTAATATTTCTCTCAAACTCATGATGTGGCTGGTATAAGCATCTAGAGTTTGTCAGCTATAAAATAAAACTGGAAAACAAAATGTCAATTAATACCGAATAGTAAAGAGAAACAATTTTAAAAGAAAATATCTTAAACGCTTTCAAATGCAAACAATACGGTCGTCAAAATCGTCGAAAGACCATTGTCGTTAGACTATTCCAGTTTGCACCACTTGATTTGCAAATTTTCAATTTTCATCATCAGTTGATAAATTATCTTCCATCGCATCAAAGCGGCCAAAGCCATTCAAATTCCAACCTAAACACCTAACTTACCTCCCACGCAAAGAACAAATTCCAAAGCTACCTCAAAGCTACCAATGTCAATGTCAATGCTAAAGCCACATTCAAATTCTAACCCAAAACCCTAAATTCCCCCTCCCACACAGCAACAAATCTCGAAGCCACCTCAAAGCGATCAATTCCAATGCCAATTCCAAAGTCACATTCAAATTCCAATCCAAACACCAAAAATTTTCAATTTAATCGTCAGACCGAGTCGACACCCAAATTAAGAAAGATTTGAAATCCGCCAAGAAAGTTGAAGATGTACCTACTTCTGAATTAAAGCTCAGCAAAAACCAACAAGCCACCTACAATAATTATCCACCAAACCAAATTAAAAAAAAAAAAAAAATCCTCAAATCCAAATCAATCTACAACAGTAAAGAATCGTCGGAACTAACTTGTTAAATCCAACGGCTACCAAAGTTGAATCAAGTATCTAAGACTATAAACCCATCAACGAAATCTGAAAAATAATCAAAATTTAAAAGTTAAAGTTTCAACACCAAATTGAAAACCCGTTAATGAACAAGATCCAAGATGTTCCAAAACCTGAAGAGAATAATTTATATGAGTTCCATATAATAGAACTTTGAGCAAGGGCACGATTATTAGTGAGCGTTGCCTTTACAAACTCCCAACCAACTCACCGCAGTTGGATTTATAAATGTTGTGGTTCAGCCTTGATGCACTAGGGAAACCAAATTAATAATAAGAGAAAATCAAAATTCTTTTACAATGAATAATTTCTATTAATTTACATAATAGAGTTCTTTATATAAATTTATTAGAAGAATTCTAATAAGAAACAAACTCTAAACTCTAAAGTGCTAAGAATATGAAACTTACCACGATGCGCCTTTTTCAACCGAATCGGGCCGAGCGCGTTGAATCATTGGCCGGAACTGAACTCGTCATTGGTCGGGTTCGGTCGGCTCGACGTTGACTCCTCTCGCAAAAACAAGAAATAAAGAGGATTGGCGGGATCGCCGTTGTCAGCCCGATGCCTAAGCCGGGCTTCTTTCTCGTGGGAAGAATATCAACCGCTAGGAATGAAGTATTGGTGATAAGTCTGAAAATTTTCACCGGCGGGTGGCCTGTATTTTATAATAGATGTTTTTCCTAAACGATGATATTAGCGGATTCCTCTTATTATGTGGGATTTTCTCGTCCATATCGCGCTTATATTACTATGGATACTAGAGAGCAGCTTATTGAGAATTATCTATCATTAGTGAGATTTGATTTGATTTATAGGATATGGGCTCTTTAGGTCAGTCTCAGGTTATCGTCTCGGGGCGAATGAACCGGGCTCCTGCTTTAGGCCGCGCCAGAGCCCGGCGCGACCCAGTCCCGCTTATAAATCTTTAAACCTACTGGGCTTGGTGGAGGGCTCGCCTCATTTTTTTAAACCTAACTGGGCCGTCAGCCTCGGGTTACGGCGAGCGTGGGCAAGGGCTATATCGTTTCTTGAATCGGGTGCGACTTCCATGTGGCCGTTCAGGGCTGGTTTGGTTAGGGCTTTGTCGCCGTCAAATGTCCTGTGATAATGATGACTTTTCGACTTTCACGCTCATTTCCTAGTTCCCGCTTCCGAGAACATCCTTCCCCGACCGTTAGCATCAGGTCTCCCCTCGATATTGAAGCTTTTTTACTTCTCCGCAAGTTCTGATCATTTTTCTACTATCTATTGACCTTTGCCTCGCACCCTTTACGTTTGTGATACCTTGCTCGGGGCCTGCTTCGCCTGCCTAGGACTGGTGCATTCTTTCTTCCTTCCGTGTCTCTCAAGTAGTATACGAGGTGCCAAGGCTAGCTTATAGGGTCTCATTTACTATCCGATACTCCATGGTCCGCTGTTCCTCTTCGCGTATAGAGGTGACTTCTATGCATCTAACCAGTGTATGATAAAAAAGAATCCGATCGCTTAGCTTTGGTTGCTCTTCGAGATGCCCCGGGAAATCCTCCTCCTTCGTGGGTAAAGGCAAAGGGTAGAATTGATTTGCATTAAATAATTTCGTGGGGTCGTGAACATTCCAACAATTGTATAATTGTTCCAAAGGGGTGGGACCTTAGCGCAGTTGAGCCTTTATATGGGGAAATTTTCGAGAGACGATATAGGCCCCCGTTTGGTGTCCAGGTCTGGTCTCCCGACGTTTTGATCTCCTACGTTGTCCATGTAACACCCCGAAATATACCCTACGCTGGAGTCATATTTAGGTTTACAAAAGTTAAATGTTAATTTGGAAATAAACCAGAAACTGAATTTGTACAGATAAAACAAGGGGTACATATGTGAACACAAAAAGGGGCATTAAGTCATAAAATAAGAAGGCTATGGGTTAAAACATAAATATGCCTAACTTTGGTTTGCAAAAGAGAAGAACCCATGACTAAAGTGAAATAATGAAACTTAACCCAAAAAATGGGCTTTGGAGCCAACATGGCCTAAGGAGAAATTCCTGGATTTGAATAATTCAATTTGGTCTCATTTGGGGAGAAGAAACCGTGGAGAAGAAGAAGAAGAGAAGGAGAAGAAGAAGAAGAAGAAGGAAGAAGAAGAAGTCAAATTTAAGGTATGGATCTTTGGAGTTTTGTATGGAATCTAACATTTAGTATGGATTACTTGGATTTTCTTGTATGGATACATGTTTTGGGTTGTGACAAGAAACCTAACCCTAGAATGAATTCTGTAAGGAATATAACATCGAGTATGGAACTATGGACTCTAGTATGGATACAAGGTTTTGCTAAGAAACCTAACCCTAGAATGAAATTTCAGATGGAAATCATCACAAATCCCTTTGTTTTTCTAGGTTTGCCGAGAGACCCTAGAGTTCCATTACATGTGTTTGGTTCAAGGGCTGTGTGCATGGACAGGTTTGTTCTTGTTCTCAGTTTTGATAGAACTTTCCTAACCCTAGATTTCGAAGTAGCTGATAAACCTCAGGCCTGTATAAGATATGAATAGAAAAAGTACGGTTTGAGTTCATTGAGAGTGTATAAGATGTATTGAAAGATGATTTGAGAATAGAGGTTACGCAAGATGAATATGGAGTGGCTTTGATGTGTATACGATTATTTGAGTTGATTTAGGTAGCAAATATGGAAAATTGGGAAAACCACCTTTTGGGAAATGAAAGGTGGTACCGGGCACTGCCAAATTGTATGTGGTACCGTACCATAAACATCTGATCGTACGGCAATCGAATTTCAGACGGCATCTAATGCTCTATTTCGCATCAAAGTTCGATTTGGCCATAACTTGTCATTTTATCCTATTTGAGTGATTCAAGTTTCTCGTTAAACTAGACTTCAAGGAGAATAAACACTTTAAAGAGGTACCTTCTCAAATTTTGGAATTTATGGGCCCAAAAATTCACTCAAAGTGGCGATATGTTCGGCCACTGTTCTGCTGAATACAGAGTGGTCCTGGTTTGTCAGACATATCATGAGTTTTTAGTTCTCTAATTTGAGTGATTCCAGTTGAGAAGAACTTTAACACTCAGCTTCAAGGAGTACAAAGAACCAGTGTCAAATATGGAGCAAGACTCAAAATTGGTATTTCAATGTCCCTAGTGTAAAATGGGCAAAATGACTAGTTTGACATGGAATCTTATACTTTGAGTTGGATGATTGATTGGAATGATTCAATTTCTAGAGTGAAAGTATATTCATAAGAGGAACAAGAATACATGAATGATGTGTGAATACACCAAGTGTCATGCTATACAAGTATATGAATTCCATATGTAATAAGCCGAAAATTGTGGAAATCTGACATGCGCTAGATGTGTTCATGAAACATGAATATGATATGAAATATGAAAGCGGCGAAACATGAACATGAACATGAAGGCTGTCTCGTCGCGATGCAATAATAGTTAAAGATTATATATGATTATTATCACATAATGCAGAAAAAGATAACGAATGATATGAAATACATGAATGAATGAGTGCACGTTACGTCGGTGCTTTTGGCACTCTGCTGAGTATCTGGCACTTGTATGTAATGAGCAGTTACGATATATTCCGTGTAAAATCCACATGATTTCTTGAATTAATGACGGGAATGAGGATTCACGGTGTATCTATCGTGAATAATAAACGTATAGCCATATGTGAAGTGCAATAATGAATGTGAATCTGCATTACTTCTTGAATAATAAGCAGACGAGATTCCATGGCCCGAATTTATCGTGAATGTAGAGCTTTTATAGTCGCCATGAGATTGAAATATTGAATGTGAAGTGCAATTTACTCTTGAATGACAAACGGGACCCAAGGATTGACAAGCTGAATGTTGTCGCTGAATGTCTAACTACATAACCATATGTGAAATCCTATTAGGCTCTGAAAAGAAAGAAAATGATTCGAGAAGAGTATTTGAATAAGTATAAGATCCGTAATACAAGTATAAGATCCGAAATACAAGAATAAGCTCCGAAATACATGTGGAATCAGGTAAATGATATAAGATCGTAATACAAGTAAAAGATCGAGAAATACAGAATAAGCTCTGTAACAGTATAGATCACGTAAGACGAGTATATGCTATGTAATACATGTTTAATTTCCGTAAGACAAGTATCTGCTCCGTAATACAAGTATAAGATCAGAAATATAAGAATAAGCTTTGTAAATACAGAGTATAAGATCCCATTAAAGCAAGGATATCATAAAGTAGTATAAGTATAAAGATCTACGTATAAGTATGCGTTACGTAGTACCCTCACGGTACCTCGAGTAAGGTACAAGCTCTTGTAACTCCTAAGAGATGCGGATAAGTATTAGTGCGACGAGTTCAAGTAGATGTTCTTTGGAATCTGAATAATTATAAGTCAGGGAATAGTATCACGTATAAGTCAGATATATATGTATCCTTTGAAATGCGAATAAGTATGTGTCCTTGAGAGTAGCATAAGTATGTGTCTACGGGAGATAAGTATAAGTATATGTATAAGCTCAGTATCACATACGAGGAAATCTATATAAGTATGTGTCCTACGGGAGATAAGTATAGTATGTATGACTGATGTGGATCAGAGGAAATCTATATAAGTATGCGTCTACACGGAGATAAGTATAAGTATGTGTCACTGCAGAGATAAGTATAAATATGTGTCCTACGGGAGATCGAATAAAGAATAAAGTCTATCATAAGTGTAAGTTACGAGTAAGTATGATTGCTATAAGTATGATTAGTCTAGGTATCGAGAGATCACGAACGAGCATAAGTTGGTTGGGATAATTGTATGTAAATGTGTTATATAGATTGTAAAGAAGATTACGATATACATTCGCATTATATGTTTATTATGATTCGAGTATAAATGCACGTGTACGATTATAAGTTATAGATCGTTTCACTAAGCGTAAAAACATACGGGTTTAATCGGGTGTGATACGAGGAGAAGAGCGTCAAAACTTGGCATGCTGGCAGGCTAGCACACTAGTAAGGGTTCACTACATGTAGGTTCCGCGCTCTGATTGTAAATGTAAAGGTACAATTTTTGTATATGTAAATGGGACTCAGTATATATGTATAGATTTTGATGGACACCACTTCGGTGGTAGTTTTATTTTGTATATGATAATTTGATTTGGTTATAAAAAAAATAAAAAATAAACAAGTAAAGAGTCTGAGTATATGATGCCGAGCCGGGACTCGATTCGGATCAGCCGTCGGGTTGATCGGGGTCAGGGTGTGGCCGATCCAGTACTGAGATGGTGTGCTTCTTCGGTAGCCTTAAACCGATGCGCCTCAAGTTTCCCTACATCCGCTACTAAAAGGGTGCCCCATGACATTTCAACATACGCCCTCGACTTTATTTCAATTTTACGGGAGTGATACGATTGAATTTGTGGTTTCTTTAGGGATAAGGGCTTGGGTGTTCCGGTATAGCTACAATTCTGGACCTCTTTAGTGTGAAGGCCGTGAGGAGCTTTCTTTATTTATCTAAAGCGTTCGCGCTCCTCTGATCATCTCGGATCTCTGATCTTCCCATAAATTTTGGAAAGAGCGTTACTTTTTTTGTTAGTGGCCTTGGGTTGGGATGCGATCCCGCCTGTGAGGAAGACACCTTTGGGTGTTCAGGCTATCTGGACCACTCCAGGAATCTCATGAGCTTTGCTTTGTTTAGTTAGGTCTAGTTTTTCATAAGTATGGTATCCTAATTTTGCATTGGTTGTGCGCTTTTCGGTGTTATACTGATCTTGGCCAGAAGATAGGATCGTAAAGCGGAAGTTGGCAGAGTGTCTTACTGCGGCAGCTCACTCAAGCATCGGTCGGATATTTGGGATCTTCAAGTTGGGGTCCTCAGCCTGCTACTTTGGGGCCTTCACCCCATCCAGTTATGAGGTTCTCCCACGATAGGCCTCCTGTTTCCCAGCCCACTAAGGGAGAGCTTCAAGCTCGGGTGGAGGCATTTATCCGGAGATCTCGGAGTGTAGGCGGGAAACCTGCGGATCCTTAGAAGGGCCACGACTGGGGTAAAATCAGGAGTTGGGGACATCTTCTTCATCACCCATACGCCCATGTCAGGAGTGCGAGCAGTGTTGCCACCCTCTGGCGAAGTTCCTAGAGCTGAGTTCGCATTTACGTGCAGTTCTCTTTGCCAAAGGCCAAAAGATTCACTCGGGAGGTGTTGAGCCTCTCAGTTGGAGGAGTTAAGCCATAACAGTTTGGAGTCCTCCTACGCAGAGCGTTGAGCCTCCTCCTTCGAGAGCGGAAGAGTTGGGGAGGAAGCGCCCCGAAGCTGATGGAGATGGGGATTCCTTGCTGCAATCTTTGAGCTTCTTCTTTGAGTCCGTCTCGTCCATCCTCAGGGATTAAGTCTCGAAATTCGGGTCTTACTGTTGAGGAAGCTGCTCTATCCCTCCCGGGGTTGCCTCGTGAAGTTCTCGTGTCTTTACGTAATGCCTTTATCTTGGTTTGAGTTGTGTGTTGACTTTATGTTGGGTATGGGGTGGCTGCCCATCTAAAGGAGTTTGGAAAAGGGCAGATTGTTGAGGTCACGTCAAAGCCGCAGGCTGAGCGAGTGGGCTGCTTCTCTGAGCTAGGTGACTGAGATCGGATCTGAAATATGATGCGGGAGGGGCCCAGTGAAGCTCAGGTCCAGGTTGGGGGCGCCACGATGGCGCGAGAGTGAGCCGAGGGTAGGGAAGAAAAGGCTCGAAATGGCTTAAGAGTGGCCAAGGGCGAGCTTCGGGAGGTTAGGGACGAGCTGCAGCTTGCCCAGGATGATCTGCTAGTGGCCGGGACCCAGGTGCATGGCTGCTTGAGGGGCCCAGGCTTCCCGGGTGAGTCGGGAGGGTTGTAATCATCGAGAATGAGCTAACGGAGTAACCGGGAAGAGAATTGCGTCTTTGCGAGAGATGAAGGCTGCGTAAATAAGCGGCATTGCTAGATAGAGCCGTCGCGAAGCTTCAGAAATTTATGTGCTCGTGAGCTGTGGAAGTAAAGGTGCCAATGGAGTTCTGGGGACCTTAGTGGTCAGCTCTGGTTGTGGAGGGGCCAGGGCGATACGCGAGTTTGAGGATGAGGCTGGACTCGATATGGGCTTGGATGGCTTACTTTCCCGGGTTGCTAATGCCTGCAGGAGCTTGGACCTTAACTTTGATATCCCCGGTGGTAAGGAGCGAGAGGGTGCTTCCGTAGAAGCGTGCAGGCCTTTACAGGTGGGGCTGGCTCCTTCTTAGCTGCTGCTCCCACTCTTTAGCGTGCAGACCTCTTTGTATAATTTGCTTTTTTTTTTTTTTTTTTACGTTGGGCTTGAACCCGGATATATGCCATGATTACAGGCTTTAAACTCAATGAATGCAATTTTCTATCTCCTCGCACATTTGAAACTTTTTTTTTTTTTTTTTTTTTGTATAACCACTTCCCTGACATTTTGCTCTGCTGAGTGACTTGGATCGATGGTATATGACCTTTATCACGAGGTAGTTGAGTTCCGCTTGAAAAGCTGTGCGAGGCTACGTGGGCTAATCTACTTAATTTGACTGGCTCTTGGGCTACCGTGCGCCCAGTTGACGGTCAGGCTCTTCCAAAGCGGCTCTTTGAGGCTCAAGTGGGCTATCTGCACGGTGGCGACTCTTGGCTACTAGTGTAGTTTGAGAGTTTAGCTCTTGGCTAATTTCTTGAGGCTGCGTAGGCTAATCTGCATGGTGGGCGGCTCTTGGGCTACCAGGCCTTAGTTGAGCAGTCGAGCTCTTCAAAACTGAGGCCCAGGCTCAGAGTGGGGCTGTCTGCTGAGGCCCCCAGAGCGGCTCTAGGCTCTGAGGCCTTAGTTGAGGCCGTCAGCTCTTCAAAGCGAGGCTGCGAGGCTCAGTGAAGCCCCTAATCTGCTTGGCTGAGGCCGCTCTGGGCTGCCGGGCCTTGGTTGAGGCGCCGGTCGAGCTCTTAGCGAGGCTGGCGAGACTGCGTGGCTGTCTGTCCTAGCCAGAAATGGCTCTGGGCTGGGCCTTAGTTGGCTTGGTCGGGCTCTTGCGGCTGCGAGGCTCAGTTGGCTGTCTGCCTAAGCTAAGGCGGCTCTGGGCTATCGAGCCTTAGTTGAGCGGTGGAGCCAAAAGCGGCTCTTTGAGGAGCTCAGGTGGGCTATCTGCTGAAATTTGAATTGGCTCTGCAATTTATATGGCCTTTCATGAAGCCGATTGAGGCTCTTTGGGCGGGCATTGAGGCTCCGTAGGCTAATCTGCCTAAGCTGAACTGGCTTTGCGGCTATATGGCCTTTCTTGAGCAGTTGAACTCTTGGCGAACATTGAGGCTCAGTGGGCCTAATCTGCTGAGTGAACTAGCTACTGCTTGGCTATGGCCTTTCTGGCAGTTGAGCTCTTGGCCCAGGCTGCTCAGTCTCGACGGATTGACATTCCTTAGAAAGATCTGGGCGTCTTTAATCATCTTTGGTTCATGGAGGTGGATGGCTTATGGAGAATTGGAACCGATTGTGCGATTTTCTGGAGTGCTCCGGCTTCCTTATAAATTACGACTCCTCTGTGATGGGCTCATGTGAACCTTCTTCCCTTTTTGTGTGGGCGTGATTAGATCGCGTGTGTTGAAGAGTCGAGGCTTGAGTGGAGTCTTCGCGGGGAGGTCCACACAGGGATCTGGGAGTTTGGCGTTGATTCAGACGGTCCTCTGCTTGTAGGAGTTGTGTTTTCCACTAATTCCCCTTTTATGAGGAGTTATGTTGTTCCTAGCTCAGGTCAGATAATGGAGCCGTCTTGGGAGAATGCATCGGCAGTGTACTTAAGAGGAACTTGCAAATCTGGCTTTCTCATTCTCCCTCTTTTTCTTCTCTTCTTTCTCTTTCTCTTCTTTCTTCTCCTTTTCCTTCTCTTTCCTTCAGTTCTCCTCTCTTCTTCTCTTTCTACTCGCTTCTTGTTTTCATGCTTTTCGTACGTTCGCACTCTCTTCCTCTCTTTCCCTCTCTCTTTCTCTTTCTTGAGATTTTTTTTCTATTTTGAAATTGCTTTATCTTATTCATTCAGAGATGTAAGGAGGATAACACTGTGATTGTAATCATTTGTACCTTCATTGGGAATAAAGAACATTTTTTTTTTTGAGCATGAATACGTATGTATTAGAGTGTAATAACTTTCTCGAGTGTTACTGTGAAGTACATGCGCTTTTTTCGCAAAGATGCCTCGCTTTTTTGATCCATAAGGATATTAAACAAAGTAATCACTTGAACACCTGTTTGTTATCTGAAAGCTGATGATACTTTATTAAAGATTACAATCAGAGTCTATTGATAGAAGCGCTTGAGGTGCTCAGTTCCCGAGAATGGTAAAATTTTCCTTCTTACATGCAGGTTCGTAGTTACCAGGTCTGACGACGCGAGACACGATATAGGGGCCTTCCCAGTTGGGTCCTAGTTTTCTATGTGTTGGATTTTTTCTTGCAAGCAGAAGCTTTTTTAAGACTAGGTCGCCAAGCTTGTAACTCCTGGGTTTGACCTTTTGGTCGTAGTACCTTGCCGTCTTCCTTTGGTAGTCTTTGGCACGTTTCTGGATCTGATCACGCTTTTCATCTAGAAGGTCTAGGTTTAGGCGGAGAGCCTCTTCGTTATGTTCCATGCTTGCCAATTCAATCTTTGGGGATTTTTAATCGGAGTCTCGACAAAATTTGTGCCTCGTGCGAGCTAGGCGAATGGGGTTTCTTGGAGTTCTTCGACTTGCATGTGTAGTTACATGCCCGTAACACCTCGGGAGGTATTATTGCCTTTTAGATCTTTAACTTGGTCTTCACTTGGCGCTAGGGTTACGATGGTGACTTTGCACATCCATTAGATTGTGGATGATTTAGGGATGAGTAGTAGTTCTGATCCCAAACCGACACGAAATCCACTGAACTTAGGATTGTGGTGCTTCCCGTGCTTCGACACGGGGCCCTCGGGATACCAAACACATATTATGGCATGCAAGCGAAGTTGTGTACCTTTTGTTAAAGTGATGGTAGCGGGCTTCGGCTTCTGCACATTTGGTAAAATAATGCTGCTCTGACGATAAATTTGCATTATTTTCCGATGGGCGAGGTCCCGATATGTACAGCCCCATTTATTAGAAAAGGCGGGGGCTTATGCTTGAAGTCGATGCTTTCGGATGGGAGGTGAGTGATTTTGGCGTGCTCTTGACAAACCTTGCATTTCCTGACCAGTTCTGTTGCTTCTCTGAGCATTGTGGGCCAATAGTATCCCTACCTTAAGACTTTTCCCGTCAGTGCCCGAGCCCGGATGTGATTTCCACACACGCCTTCATGTACTTCTCTCAGTACGTAGTCGGTGTCTCCCCTTGCAATGCACTTGAGGATGGGTATGAAAAAACCTTGCTTATAAAGGGCCCCCCGATGAATAGTGAACCCGGCAGACTTCGACCTAAGCTTTGATGCCTCCTTTGGATCGTTTAGCGATGAAATACTTCTATTCAGTAGTCGAGAATGGGGTCCGTACAGCTCGTGCCGGGGACATGACGAATCTCGTTGTTAAGATCTACGGAGGGGCTCTGAAAGGTGCTCGACGGCGTCAGTTTGTTGAGGTCTTCTTGGGAGGAATTTTGTTGCCAGGTTTGCTAGGCATGCGCTCCGCAGATTTTACGCTTTCTTGGTATGTATCATTTGAACTAGTCTGAACTTCCTCAATCAATTCCTCATACCTTTTTTGAGGTATAGGATCATTTTAAGCCTTTGGCCTCGTAGGTGTCTTCTGTTGCTTCTTTGCAGGCGGGAGTGTTTGCACACCTCTAGGTGATCAAGCTTTCCATTGAATGGGCGAGTTGAGTCAGTATAATGACCTCATACTCGGCCTCATTGTTGGAGGCTCGAGCGAATGCGAGCACATGCTCGATATCTATTCCTTCTAGAGGTCGAGGAATTAGCGAGCCACGACTCCATGAGCATTGGCGGCCACGATCTCGGGCTGACTTCCAAATGGGGAGGTCGGCGTCGTTTGAGTATCCTCGCGACTCTGTGAGGTGGATCCATGACGAGGGAATGCGAGATCTTTATTCTTTGTTTTTGGTTTGTATCGGACGTCGAACTTGCTCAGCTCTATGGCCCACTTCATCAATCTTCGGAGTCTACGGTTTTATAGCTCACTTTCATCGGGTATTAATTAGGATTTTGATGGTATGCACTTGGAAGTAAGGGGCGGAGTTCAGGTACCGTGGTTACGATGGGTTAGTTTCTCGATCACTTGGATACTCTCTCTGCTCCTCTCGGGGCTCGGGCGCAATAGTAGATTAGGTCTTTCGGTCTTTGTCTCTTATCAAGGGCATTTGGTTAGAAATCTGAAGCTGCCGGTCTGGAGTAAGAGCTCTCCCTTAGAGGGACTTGCCAGAATGGGGGAGTTAAATAAGTTTACAGCGCTGCGGAGTACTTCTTATGATGTGCATCCCATTGGAAAGCTTTTTTAGAATCTAGAAGAAGAGAGTGAAGGCCTTATCGGCCACTGGTTACGAAATGGCTTAGCGCGTATCCTTCGATGGCGTTGGACTTCTTTTATGCTTGATGGCGGCGGCATGTCGAGCATAGCTTTTATCTTGTCTGGGTTTGCCTCTATTCCTTGGTTGTTGACTATAAAACCCAAGAATTTTCCGGCTGAGACTCCGAAAGCGCATTTGGCGGTCCGACTTCATTGTACTCTTCCGAGGATCGGGAATACCTCGACGAATGAGTTATGTGAATTTCGACCGTGAACGATTTTACTAACATGTCATCATATATACCTCCATGGATCTTATATTTTAGCCACGGAACATCTGTTCACGATCTACGGTAGAGTAGCTCTGCGTTTTCGATCCGAAGGCATTACGATATGATAGGTCCCTTGTCATATAATGAATGAGGTCTTCTCTTGAAATTAGTCGGGGTCCATTGCGACACGGATTTGTAGCCGGAGAAAGCATCCGTAAAGGCGAGGAGTTCATATAATGGGTTGTGGCGTCTACTATAAGGTCGATCTGAGGTAGAGGGAAGCTATCTTTAGGGCGTGGCAGTTAGCGTCGGTAAAGTCGATCTGGAGTCGCCATTCTTGGATTCGCTTTTACTTGAGTGCGACGTTGGCCAACCATTCGAGAATTACTCAGCTATACGTCGCTTTTTGCTGGAGGAGCTTGTCGACCTCCTCATTAATCGCTTTTTGTCTTTCTAGAGCGAAACTCCTTTTTTGCTTAACTGGTTTGAAGGATGGACTGACGTTTAGTCTGTGAGTGATTATTGCGGGGTCAATCCCTCCCATGTCCTCTTGCTTCCATGCGAAAACATCCTTGTTCTGTTTCAAGAAGTGGATAAGGAAGCCACGAGGTCTTAAGCTGGCTTGCAGGCGATGTGGCGAGGTGTTCGAGGGTTATCATCCATTGCATAGGCTCGGCTCTTAGGGCTCGGGTCGGGTGTTTGCCTTTAATGTGGCGTGTCCCGAGCTTCGTTCACGTATATGTTGTCGACCGTATTTTGCTTCATTGATGCCGAGTAACACTCCCTGGCCACGCGTTGGTCTCCTCGAACCATTCCTACTCCGGTTGTGGTAGGAAACTTGATCACCATGTGGTAAGCGGAGGGGATGGCTTTTATGGCATTAGAGATACACTAATAACCGCATTATAAGCGAAGGGACATCTGCTATAGAAACCTTCCTTTATCGTTGTTGCGGCACGGGTCTCCCAAGTGAGCATTAGGCGTATGGATTTGGTAGCACTTTCTCTCAGGAGAATCCTCGTGAAGTGGGTCTTGT
This sequence comes from Tetrastigma voinierianum, assembly GCA_016808115.1. Classification (NCBI taxonomy): domain Eukaryota; kingdom Viridiplantae; phylum Streptophyta; class Magnoliopsida; order Vitales; family Vitaceae; genus Tetrastigma; species Tetrastigma voinierianum. The sequence continues at coordinate 49,517 of JAEQBH010002429.1, read as the reverse complement.
TGGTTCGACCCTATCACTTTTCGATGCGGCGTCTTGTCGAATCAGGCGAAGATGATGTCGAATTTGAGCTCCCATTGTCGACGAGGACCGATTGGATTAGCTGGTAGCCATTTTATCGCAAAAGGATCGTCGTGGGGGTGTTGGCATCTCGGTCTGAATGAGAATGTTATGGCGATTGTGTCGGTCGAGAGTAGTTTAGACCGCGCTTGCGCCATTACCTCTCATGACGCAGATGCTACGCGAATGAGCCTTCTGGCGGTTTGGACTCCATCTGCAAACCTTCTGAGATCACATGGATTTCCCGAGAAATTTGTTGATGTTGGGTGTGGCTGGCGTAGTGGCTGCGCGATCTCTGACCCGAGAGATTTATGTAGCGGCGAAAGATATCCGTCGAATCGAATATTCTATTTCCTTCTGACTGTATGCAATGTCAGATTCGATGCAATGGTCCCCATGGAACTCCACGGTAGTGTTATCTCTTTTTGGTAGAGATTACATCTCATGCGGGATGACCATCCATAAATTTTTCATGTTGCACCTCGCCTGAGACTGTGATCTTTAGCGGTACATTGGGGGTGAACCAGAATTGAATCTAGTTGTCGTAGCTCGAGCTTAGGCGGTCCCAGGCGATCTCTGATGCTTCCTCGCCTCTTCGGGGACCGTTGTCTGTCCCTCCTCGGGGATCTCTCTCAATTTTTTATCTCCTGGGAGCCGCTCCGTTGTATCCAATCCTGCTTTTCTCCTTGAGGTTGAAAGGCTTATACTCTTGGATGTAAGGGCTTCTTCGCCGTTAATGTATTTATCCGCTTTAGCGAGCACCTCAGCCATGTTTGCTTGAGAGTTCTTTGAGATGGAAAACATTAAATCTTGGCCTCCTAGCCCGCGATGAATCTTTGTGATAGCGAACTTACGTCGATGCATGCGCGAAATTTCGGCATTAAACCTTTGGGCCTTAAGACCTCATGCTTTCTTGCGGGCTCACGCTTGCTGGTCGCGGTGATAACTCGGCTTCCTATATGTTACGGCTCTAATGAGTGGGAGGCGAATGCGATGGAGAAACTCTCTAAATGAGGGCGAAGATGGGTGGGAGCCTGTCTCAAGCCAAATAGCCAAGACGCTTTTAGCGTGATAGGTAGGCTACGCGCATACGAGGTCTTGATATCAGTCTGACTCCATCTAGTTCTTATAGGTGTTAAGATGGTCGACGAGATCCTTCGTTCCATCGAACGCCTATATTTGTGGCATCCACGAACTTTCTTTGGAAGGGAAGTGTAGCACCTCGCGTGACGGTGACTCGATTTGTTACACCGGGGTGTCCATAGAGTGCAGACCTTTCGGCCTTTACGACTTCCTTCATGTGGTTGAGCTCTGGTTGGATGCTGAACACAATTCATGATCATTTCAGTTTCCTTTGTAAGGAGGTCGATTCATACGTCTCGATGTTCCCAGAGTGTTGCTTCGTTGCGCTCCTCTCTGAGGGCTAGGTGAGTCAGGTGCCCCACAGCTCGATTTGGTCTATACACCTCTCGGAGGTAGGGTGTGGAATTTTGCTCTTCTGAGGGTGGTGTATAGCCTTCACGGGTGCAATCGCGCTTCCGCGGGCGTTGCATATGCCTGGTGAGTTACTCTAATTCCCTTATCAAGCGTTGGTTGGTGAGACGGGTCTCAGCCTCATCAGTGTTAGCTGCATTGTCTCCCCCTGTCTGCGCCTCCGGGTCGGTTGTCCACCTCGCTGGCTGGATTTTGCATCCTGTGAGGATTAGGCGTGGCTCACTTGTATTCCAGAGTTGATCTGTGATTCTTGGGGTCGACTTTATTTGTAAAGAGGCTGTTGTTCCCACAGATGGCCCTTGTGATGATCATGCTAATGGGCTTGTGGACGTGTTGGAATCGTTAGGCTAGGAGCTGAGCTATCCCATTTGGGCGAATTCAGGTAGCTCACGGACGTTGGACTCTTACTGAAAACAAAGAAATAAAGAGGATGGCGAGGGCTCGCCGTTGCGCTCCGTCTCGTCAGTTCTTTCTGTGGAAGATATCGGCTAACTAGGGAATGAAGTATTGGTGCGTAATTTGTGTACAACTCCCGCAGATGGGGTGACACAGTATTTATAGTAGATGTTCTTCCCGATTTGATGAGGTAGTAAAGTTCTCTTATTGGATGGAAGTTTTCTGTCGTATACGTTATCGATTAATAAGGGATAATTAAGGACGGAGTTATTGAGAATTATCTTGCCACTTATTAGTGAGATTTGATTTATTCTGAGGATAGGAACAGCACTGAATTTGTCAGTGTTATTGGCAACTAGAGGCCCGAATGAGCTAGACTTAGTTTTGAATGTGCGTGTAGGGAACTGGGCGTTTCAACGGCCTCAACTATAAATCTTAACTAAGCTGTTCTTGGGAACTTGGTGGGTGGAGCACGTGCTTTGTATTTTTTAAGCCACGATCAGCTTACTAAAATGGAAAAAGAATATAATAAATAACATGAATATATTTATGCTATAATATAATATAATTTAACAGCTAGAATCAGTGAGTCAAAGAAAACATAAGCTGCGTTTCTTTTCCAAATACTGTTCAAGGTTTTGGGTGACTTAATATTTCACACGTTTAAAGTCGAAATTATTGAAAATAAAAGTATAATAAACAACACACTTTGGTGGTCGGCTATTTGTGTATGGTACGATAGATATGTTTCGATGAGACAGGGAGGGACTGAACCCCATCATTAATTAAACTTTTGATTTCTATCTTATGTTTTTATGTGGTGTGGGTTGAGGACTTTCAATTAATTTCTCCAGTTATAGTGAAATCGTGACTTGGAATCCAGAGGTGATAAGTAGATAAGATTAATTTGTTGACTACTAAAATGGAAAATTGGGCCTTGTTTGATAAGTGTTTGCCGAAAGAGTTTTAGAAAATAATTTTTTAAGACTCTTTTAAAGTCATTCTGAGTGTTGTGTAAAATAGAAGTTTTAAAATGTTTCTAACATGTTTTTATTATTATTTTATTTAATGTTTTATTTTAATCATTATATCTATTTTTATAATTAGTTGTTTTAAGCATTCATTAATGACTTTCATTCATCGTATCTTCAGTTACCATAGAACTAAATCATGGTACCTCCCGTACATACACCCATCTTTTCTGGAGTTTAGTAGTCTTGGGTTAATTAGTTTTAAAAGCTCTGAAATAAATAAAATAATTATTTTAAAAAATAATCATTAAAAAAGTAACGATGATTAAAAGATATTATAGTTTTTTAATAACAAAAAAGCATTGTGGGTTTCGATTTTTTTTTTTTTACATGGTATTGTTTTTCTTAAATCTACATAGTATTGTTTCTTAATAATTGAAAATAACTTGTTTATTTTAATTTGAAGTGCTTCTTAAATATTTTCATCATTAAAGTACTTTTATTTTCAAAATATGAAAAATAATGTTTTAGTGTTTCATTTAAATACTTTTTTTTGTTCTTATTTTTAAAATAAGAAAATATAATAATTTATATAAAATATAATTACAAACTCTTATTGAAAAATAGCTTAATTTCAAATTTGTTTTAAAATATATAAATAAGTATTTATTATCTCAAAATTTTAAAAATGAATTTTAATGATAATTTATGAATCTTTCTTTCTTCTTTTTTTTTTTTAAAAAAAAAAAAACAAGATGCTTCACTAAAATAAAAGAATGGAAAATATATATAAGGAGCGCTTATGGTTATTTTATAAACGTTTCAAATATTTCAAAAATATTGTGGTCACATTTTCAAAAGTATGCTATCAATATGTGTTCTTGTTTGTCCGGTAATATATATTTAAAAAAAAAAATTTAATTGTAAAACCCTTATGGTGTAGCATTCACTTAAGGAAAGCCACTTATGGTGAAGTTGAAAATAATTAGATTAATACAAATTTTATAAAAAAGGTAGAGTTGGAAGGAAAGAAAAGAAGTGGGCGGGAAGCCCTGGGCACTCTTCAACCACAAACTTCCAAAGATTATCTTATAATCTTTTTATATGTGGTTAGGTGTAGAGTCACCAACCTAAAAATTAAATAAATACATTTATCAATAATAAGATGTCAAAATATATATATATATATATATATCAATAGTAAGCCTACAAGATAAAACAATACATTTATTAATAATTTAATTGTTATTTAGACTATATCATAGGAGAGAATATCCAGCCCAACTGAGTAGAAAATTATTGATGGAGGTTGAGTTGAAAATTATTCAAAGAGGTTGTGGTCATAAACGTCCAATCCTGTTGTCTCATGAAATTGTTCTACTTGTTTTTACGACCATTCAATCTCACAGGAGTTGCATAGATGAATTTGCTTCAAAAACAATAATTCTCGCTTTAAGTTGGGTGACTTGAATTTCGTTTATTCTAATACAAAACATTTGGATGCAATATTATAGATGTTTGAAATGTGTCGTAATAATGAATATATATATATATTGAAATTTATATAAGTATATCATTAGATAAAACTTGTGAGGAAGATACTTTAAAAATGAAAACTATCATAAAAAATTCTTTCATGTTAAATCATTAACAGTATGCATAGAGCGGTAGTGTACTTGAATCCATTTGAATCCATAATAAATATGATGATGGAAGTAATTGATTCTTAATCTTTTAAGTGTTGTATGCACAACTCAAGTGATCGGTTCTTAATCTTCTAAGTTTTGTATGTATGCGTAATTGATTTTATTCATCTTAAAGACTTAATGAGTCCCTCATTTCTAATGATGGGATTTAGAAAGAAAACTATGTGTATAAATTGGAACCAGACTTGTTTATAGTAAGTACAAATATATTAATCATGATAGATACCTTTTTCACGAAGAGTCATGACTTTTGAACATTTTTTATTTCTATTTTAACCTATTATAAAATAAATTAGAAATAAGACTTTTATATCCATACATTACAAAACCACACCAAATGTAATGTTATTGTATAGACTTACATATTAAATAAATATCCAACAAATATAAATAATCGTGCTTTTGTTTGCTGTAAAAAAAAAAAAAAAGTGTTTCTGTTTAAAATACTGTTAATAAAAATATTTTTAGTAAAAATATTTTTTAGAAGTGCTCTTTTAAAAAAATTCAACTGGGTAAGTGCTTTCCCAAAATATAATAGAAGTGATTTCCTAATATTGTGAATGAATTTTTATATTCTTAAAATTTTTAAATATCTCTTAAAATTTTTTTAATGTTTAAACACTATTGAACATACTCTAAAAACTAAGTAGTTATTTGAAAATTCTATTGTATGAACATCTTTTAATTAGAAAATTGAGAATTGTACTACTGAATTTATTGCAAAACTACTAAGAAAACTATTTTAAATATTTTTCTTATTTATAGTTGCTGTATTACATTAGCCTTACTACAGGCGTGGAGTCTGGAGTAGCAATATGAAAAATTTAGGCTGGGCCAAGGTTACATACAATTTTGTTGATTTTATTTATTTAAAGCCCAATTTAACTTGGAGTGAACAGTCCAGACTGACTGCTTGTCAGTTAAAGCCCATTTATAGCAACTTGGCCCGCAATCTTAGCCCAGGACAATCTGTGGGTTTGGACTTTCGGGTATTATTGTTTTTATTTTTTGAAAAGGGAACTATTAATTCAAAATGTAATCGTTATATAGAAAGATAAAATCGAGTCGTTAAAAAGTTTAGAGAATGGCTAGCGTCTAGGTTAATGGCGTAAATAATTAAGCACAAAGTCTACATCTTTGATAATCATATGCGATTAGAATATGTAATCTTAATTACATAAGCGTATTGGCAGTATGTCTCTGTCCCTGTCGAATATGTTTTTGTTTAGATAAATCACACAGTGATCGTACCAAGATGACACAATTATATGCAGCAACAAGTCAGTGATAAAATCATAAAAAAAAAAAATGGTAAAAACTTAGATTTATATAAAAAAAATCACTTAAGTGAGAAGAAAATGATAAGGAAAAATATAAAGGGGTGATTATTGTTATACATATATTTTAATACGTTATCAGCATAATGCTTTGAATTTTTTTTAAAGGATCGAAAGTGAAAGAAATAAGTAGCCACTAAGCTTTCGACACCCTTCAATTACAAACCTTAAAAGATTATATTATGATCAGGGTTAAAAATGGCTCCGATATATGTCGGCCGATATATACGTTGATATAATGGATATACGATAATATCCCGTCACGATATCGATGTCGATGTCGTTTGAGAGAAAAATCAAATCGATAATATCGGTGATATATCGATTTTAGACTGATATATTGTAGAAATATCGGGTATGTGGCATCTGCGTGTTAGTTTAATTTTGATCAAATACTCGGAATATATCGGGATATATGCAGATACTCTCGGAGATATATACAAGCGGTCAAATTGAAATTCCTGACTTGATATGATTTATAGATTGATTGGCCGAGTTTAAGAAAATCTAACGATTAGATTTGCACAAAAATTAAATCCAACGGCTATAATTAAATTACTAAGATTTTTTGACTATCCAATGGCTATTTTGACAAAAAAAAAAAATCTATAAATACCTTTAAAATTATTCATTTGATGTGAGTGCCTGCCATGTCCGATCTTCGTTTCGGTCAAAATTTTTTTCTTTGTGATAGTTTATGACACTTTCATATTTTAAATTAGTTAATTTAGTAATAATATATTAATAAATGTTAGTTAATATTTAAAGCGGCGTTGATGACCAAATTTCTGTCAATAGAAGTTGTTGATACAAGTGAAACGTTTATATAGCGTATTCGATCATAATGATATTGGAGCGCGTATGCAGTATGAAGTATTGTCTTTGTCGAAGATAGGATCATACATCAAATTTTCGCGATGGAGCCGCATCGATTTTCATTTTGATTTTAAAAGTCGATTTTTCGTTTGATTTTAAAGCTTATTGTAATGTAATTTTAATGTATATATATTTTGATTATTAATGTCGTTTTATACTTTTAAGTATTTGTGAATTCAAAAAGTATTTTATTAATTTCTATGTCGATATTCGTATACAAAATATCATGGAAATATATCGTAAAATAATCTGGAAATATATTCATGGCAAATGTTCAATCATTGATTATGATAAAGACACAAATTAAGAACCAATTGAACTAAAATTACCAATATAAAAATAAAAACAATAATAGAATTGTAGAGTTAGTAAGCGGTCAATCCGATCAAACAGTACGAGGTCAAAACATGTTGAAATTTAATCTATGCGATTGTTGAGAAATTTAACTTTCGAATATTACATGCGAGGTTGCGGGATAAAGTAGGTTAAAATAAATGAAACATAAAAGTCTTAAAAAAATTAATTTCTAGTGTATCATTCTTCAAATAAAAATAAATATTATATAAATATATAATATTGATTAATGTATAAAATAATTGAGTCTAAACAATATAATAATATTAAACAAAGCTTAAATAAATAAATAAAATATCTTGAAATATTGTTATGTCAAGTCTCTTATTAAGTAGTTAAATGATACAACAATAAAGTAACAATTTAATAACATCTCGAAATTTTTTTTTTCCAAGTATCAAATGAAATCTTATATCTCTAAATCTTCATCATCGTCCTTATTATATCCAATAATAACATGTAACTCTACATTATGTACATCATCGATGGTGGTTAAGTTATTATCATCTATTAATTAAATTTTTAGAATGTTAACAATATAAATTTTATTTATATTATAAATAAAAATTTTTTTTCCAAAAATGCATTCAATCGTATAATAAGGAAATATTTGTTCTGAAAATTTATCTTGCTAGAAGATATAATCATAAGAGGAAATAAATAAGTGTACAATTTTTGTTAATTATTTTAAAACTAACAATATTTTGTTATTAATACTAGTTTAAGTGAAAAAATTATTTAAAATATGCGATAATTTAGTTATAAAATTTAATTTAATTTATAAGCTAAAATCTGACTTAACTTTTTATCCAAAAACATATATGATTAAATAAAATTTAAAGGATAAATACAAAAAATGAAATTATAAATATTTAAATATGATTAATGAGATAAATGAAAATATATTGATATTAAAAGCGTAATTTATTTAATTCAAATTCGTTTAAATGACTCTTATATAAGATTTTTAAATATTAAATTATCGTATAAATTATATTAAAGTTACGTTTAAAATTGAAAATAAAATAGTTAAAAAAAAATAAAGTTTAATATATTAATCATATATTATAAAAATAATAATTATTATTTTTAAAACTTATATGCTACAAAAGTAAAGATTTGATTCCATGTTTTTTTTTTTTTTGAGAAAAATAATTTCATTGATTATTACTAGCAATACATCGATAAAAACATAGAATCAAAACCGTTAAAAAAACAAAAAATGATGAAACAACATACAGGTTTATATCATAATGAAACGATTTAAAGCCTATACATTTGATAGTTGAGTCTACATTTAATAAACTTATTGTGATTAGAAATACGCTGACTCCCGAGTTTTTAAATGGCCAGCAATGCGTAATTTGATTTACTTGTATTTGGCGATATATCTTTGTTAAATTCCGAATCGCTCAACGCAAATAAGCCGATGAAAACCAAACCCATTGTATTAGGATGGCTGCTTGTGTGCATTCTGTAGAGATGATGTGACCATACGTGCTTGTGAGGCGAAACCGATCGCTGCGTGTCTGCGAGGTGACGACTAATTCGCGAAAAAAAAAGCGATATAAGCACAAATATGTGTGGAAGAGCGAAACTTTATTGAGGAAAAAAAATGGAAAAGAGGTGGAGAAGGGTGATTTCAAGTCAATAATGACCAAAAAATCGCAGCCGTTCTTTTAAAGAAAAGTGGCTAATGAAATAGTTGAAGTAATTTAGGGTTTAGAGACATTAACCGTTACATCGTACTGTTGTAGATTTGATTCCGTATTAAAAACGAAATATCAATTTACGTAGATGAATCATTTAAAATACCGATTCTTAAGTTAGTTCTTAAAAAATTAAATAAAGATTTTGGTAGCTTAGACAAAACGAAAACCTCTAGGTTACGGAATTTAAGCAGATTCGGTAAATTTAATGGCGATTTTATCGGTCTTAAATTTACCAGTGATCCTCTAAAACATCGAAAATCACGTTGACCGATTGAAACGGCCATGTCTGCAAACTTTGGCTTGAGCTACGGAATAGAAGTAAAAGAGAGCTTATTATTCTGAAAAGTCGTAATCAAACAATCAAACAAGTTTGAAATTAACGTTAACATGAAACCTGTACGAAAGTATCATAGAAAACAACAAAAGTCTATAAATCACCTTGTTGATACCAAGGAGTTAAGAATTCTCGATCACAAACTAATAAATTAAGGAGGTATCTGACTATACTTTCTATTTTTATTTTTTTAAATAATTTAATCATTGATTAGGAAATATTATAGGGAGGAAATTGAGTAGCCCCAATTTATCCACCTATATTTTATAAGTGAATTAGAAAGTTATTAGTAACTTCATATTTAAGGGTCCAAATTCAAATTTTGATTAGAAAATTAACGAAAATAACTCATCTTAATTATTATATTTTCCATCATCAGGTCTTTCACAAATATTTATAGATTTCACAAGTTAAGTAATATCGTAGCACTTGAACAAATATTTCTTGTTCATCAATGGGTAACACTTAGGGCTGCAATTCGGCAAGCTAACCCGAGCCCAACTTAATATTTGAGCGGGATTAGACACTACTTTTTGTAATTCAAGTTAGGCTTTGGGTTTGCTTTATATTTAATTTAAATTCGGATTGAACTTGGGTCCAATGGTTCGACTAACTATTACTTTATTAATTATAAATATTAAAAATAAGTTTAAGTTAATAATGATAGTAAACATTTGGTGTATAATTCTACACCTATAATTTACTTTTTAACATAAACATTCTATAATTATTTTGTGTATCCAAAACTAATGATAGTAAACATGCTAGAATAAACTTTAAATTAATTTTATTAGGCAAATTTAAAGTAAAAAATAAATAATAGATTTTAAGTAAACCATTTAATAACAATTTAACTAAAAATCAACTTAAATAATTAAAGAATAAGCAATAAATTTGCATCTTCCTTAACAACCCTAGAGTTAGTTCAATTATTAAATGCTACTTTACTCTTCGGCCAATAAATTTACAACCAGGAAAAGACCCGTCAGAGTTTTATCATCAGTCCCTTTTTCAAAGAATCCAAGACAGTCTCACTGCATTCTCCATTAGCAAAAGCTTTGAATTTATTGTACTCCACTTCACATTCATTGAAGGGTAGCAGTTGAACAACTTTGAAGAAAATTAATTTGTTGCCTTACTCATAAAAAAACTTCTTAAAATGCTAATCACAACACTCATTCACCTTTGAGTAATTTTCCCTCATTGGAATGTAAGTAGAGAGTCCTTTTTGCTTTATATTAGTAAACATAAGAGTGAGGTTTTCTAGTACTACTTTTTAGCCAAAATGATCATACTTCTTTTCCTCAATAAATTTTTTTAAATGATTTAGGCCTTTTATCACATTAAAAGAAAAGCGAATTCAAGACCCGTATGAATTTGATGGTGGAGTTAGGATACAAACAAATGAGATCTCAAATCAAGGAATTGTACACAATATTCATTAATTTGAAATACCTTGCTTACATATCAATGAGAAGGGCATTAACATAAGAAAGGTAATACAAAAGTGTATAAACTATAAAAATACGTCAAAGAAGATTGTTTAACTTTATGAAAGGTGGTCCTATTACAAAAATAGCTTTAGGTACACCTATTACAATTTTTCTACCCAATAATCAATTTGGTCCCATGGTAAAGAATAGCCAGTTACATGAAAAGATGCCATCAATATATCTAGCTAGGATCACACTCATAACCCAAGTCAATTTTACTAGGTTTTCTAAATCCACAGGTGAGAAAATGATCACTTACCAACTAAATTAACCAAACCATGTATACCATATTAATTATTTAATATAAAATTTCTACCTATAAGCTATACTGGCACCACCCTTTTGAACAAGCAAAGGGATAAAAGGGAAGGGTTACCAAACTCACACACCACAAGCTAGCTGGCTAGCTTCTTGAGAACTGAAACTAAAATCTTTATATCTCTGCAATTTCCTGCAACCAATCCTTCCAGTTGAGCTAACTCAAATTTCTTGTCCTCAATGGAATATTGAAGTTCCATGAAGCTAAGTAGTCTGGTTTTGATTCTCTAAAGAAGTCTCAGAAAAGTGCTTTTCAAGGTTGGGATAAGGTAATTAGATTATGGGTTTGAGGTGGTGGAGAAATTTTTGTGCGGTTCTTGCTGGAGTAATACTGTTCTTCCATGGCTTTTGCTACTCAGAGAAAGGTATTGAATTTCTTGCTGACTTTTGTAATCTTTTCGGCCTGTTTGGTTAAAGTGTTTGAAAACTGTTTTTTATTACGAAAAAATAAGGAAAATAGTCAAACACATAGAACAACACGTTTATTCCCATTTTATTTTTGTTTTAAAAAATAAGGTGAAGTGACTCCATTTATTTTTTATTTTAAAAAACAAATGGAACAAGACACCACTAAATTCGGATGATGAGAATAAATTTTCAAATAACATAAAAATAATGTTTTTATGTTTCAAAAATGATTTTCAAACACAGGAACCAAACAATCCCTTTGATTTTCTATTTAATTATTAACGTTAAAATTACATTATTTCCATAAGCTCCCAACTATTCGTTCCTCCAAAAACAGACGCTTACCACCGGACCTATACTACGACTATATAATCGTCGGCGGAGGAACCGCCGGCTGTGCACTGGCGGCAACCCTCTCCCAAAACGCCACCGTCTTGGTGCTAGAAAGAGGAGGCTCACCCTACGGCAACCCTAAGATAACCAACCTGGATTCCTTCTTCGCCAACATTTTGGACAACTCTCCATTGTCACCTTCCCAATTTTTTATCTCCGAGGACGGCGTCTTCAACACCCGAGCCCGGGTTCTCGGCGGCGGAACCGCCCTGAATGCAGGGTTTTATTCGAGAGCTAGCTCCGACTACGTGAGAAGCGCAGGATGGGAGGAAAGACTGGTGGAGGAATCTTATGAATGGGTGGAGAAGAAGTTGGTGTTCAGGCCGCCGATGCTGCAGTGGCAATCTGCGGTGAGAGATGGATTGTTGGAGGCTGGCGTGTTGCCGTACAATGGCTTTAGCTATGACCATTTGTATGGAACTAAAGTTGGAGGAACCATATTTGATCATCAGAATCATAGACATACTGCTGCTGATTTGCTCGAGTATGCCAACCCTAGAAATATTCTTGTTCTTCTGCATGCAACAGTGGAGAAGATTGAGTTTAGATTGCAAGGTAAGATTTAGTTTTGAGTTTTATATATATATATATATATATATATATATATATAATGCTTATAAATTAGGACGAACAATGAGGATGGCGATGCCAATGGTAATGGAGCAGGTCTTATTGGGTACTCCTTCCACCTATAACGGGACGAGGTTGGTAATTTTATAAGGGTTCGGTTATAAAAAAACTCGTTCTCATATGAGAACGATATTTTTATTGCTGAACCCTTTTATAAACGAGATTATTTTATGGGGTTCGGGAATGTTCAACCAAACCCGAGGCGGGTTCGGTTACTTTTAGTTCCATCCTGCACAATTATATAAAAATGATTTATTTTTAATAAAAATTAAATAATTTTTTTAATAAAGTAATAAAAATATAATATTTTATTTATTTCTAAAATACATTAATTTTAATATAATAAAAAATTAAAATTAAAAGCAAACATGGGATGAGAAATGATTTAAGTAAATGGGGTGAGGTTGGAATAAGGTCATCTCATCCCAAACTTACCTTATGACCATTCCTAACAAAAACATTGGTCTAGACTACTAAGACTAGTGACTAGTTTGTATGCACCTTAACTCAACCAAACCAATCCCATATGGGGTTCTTAAATTATGGATTTGGTAAATCATCCAATGGGTAGTAAATTAGGCCAATCACATGGGCCCTGAAATTATGAAATTAAGAGATGGAGTAAAAATAGTCCCATGGCACCAGGGTAGACAAATTAACTTTAAGAACGAATTGCTTAAGTAGGCATCTCGGCCAGTTTTATTTAGCCTGCTTGAAACTCATTGTAGAATACAAAAATTCTCTCAGGCACATTTCTCTGTTCTGGTTCTTGAGTAATTCATGAAATGTGGAGAGTCGTTGAGTCTCTAAATCTCTCTCTCTTTTCTCTCTATCTCTCTCTATATATGTTGACTTTTTTAAATTATTGGAAGTTAGGTGTAAAATAGAGTGTGGTTGGAATGTATTTTAAAGTTCTTGCTAAAGTAGTGAATTTAATATTTAAATATATTTTAATTATTTATTTTGTTAAGTGTGGTTGGAAGTCTGCAGAGCGTCTTGATATGATGTGAAATTAATGCTTTTTCATTTTTTTTATGATGATGGTTGTTGGTGCAGGAGGATCAAAGCCAGTAGCCATGGGTGTGATATTTAAAGATAAAGCAGGAAATAGGCATAGTGCATATAGGAAGGACTCCAAGAGTGAGATCATATTGTCAGCTGGTGCAATTGGAAGCCCTCAGCTATTGATGTTGAGTGGAATTGGGCCTGAGGCCCATCTCAAGGCCCATGGTATCCCAATAATTCTGGACCAACCCATGGTGGGCCAAGGCATGGCTGACAACCCAATGAACGCCCTGCCCATTCCATCTCCCCGGCCGGTCGAGAATTCCCTCATACAGGTGGTGGGCATCACAACATTCGGCAGTTTCATTGAAGCCGCCAATATCGACATCATCCGTTCTTGGTTACGCCGCCCCCTTGAGCAGTCATTCAACGCGTCGGAAAAAGCCATGAAAGCCGTGATGACGGCGGCAGTGAGAGGTGGAGTGATCCTCGAGAAGATCGACGGTCCGATCTCAACAGGCCACCTGAATCTCCGATCGACCGACCCAGAAGACACCCCGTACGTCACCTTCAACTACTTCAAGGAGCCGGAGGACCTCCGGCGATGCGTCGACGGCATGCGCACAATCATCGAAGTCATAAACTCAAAGTCCTTCTCCGATTTCCGATTCCCGGACATACCCGTCCAAGTCCTTATAGACTTGATGGTGAATGCTCCGGTGAATTTGCGGCCCAGACATGTCTCCGCCGCCATTTCCTTGGAACATTTTTGCATAGACACTGTGATGACCATATGGCATTATCATGGCGGCTGCCATGTCGGGCGAGTGGTTGAACCCGATTACAGGGTCATCGGCGTGGATGGGCTGAGAATTGTGGATGGTTCAACCTTTAATGGCTCTCCCGGGACTAATCCACAAGCTACAGTTATGATGCTTGGAAGGTACTTAATTATATCATTGGTTTATCTATCGTACTAAACATCTATGTTTTTGTCATTATTACTGATTCTTTTTTTTTTTGCTCTTTAATTTCCCAATGCAGGTACGTGGGAGAGAAGATTCTTAGTCAAGATGAAGGAGCTGAAATTGTAGCCTTTAAAAATAAAAATAAAAATAAAAATTATTTCTTGGGTTTGAATTTTTTAAAAGTGAAAATGTGATAAAAGTTACGTAAATAAACCAGCGAGATTCAAATAAATGCATATCACATACATACATGATACACCTATCGGTGAAACACTTTGACATAAGCATTTAGAAGTAATTTACAAATACATAAGATGGAATGGAAAGGAACAAAGGGTCAGTCTCCTTCGGGTTCAGAGTTGGCACAAGAGATCCCAGCGATTCTTAGAAGATCCATGTGGGTCCTTGTCTTCGTAAATGATGTCAGTTTTTCTTCTAGAGGAGTTACTCTCTTACCAGTGGCGACTGGAGTCAAGGGTGGTGATTTCTCCTCTACCCTCTGATTACCCACCTTCCTCGTTTCTGATTACCCACCTTCCTCGTTTCTACTGCTCTTCTCATCTTCCTCTTTTTTTCTTTCTCTTCCACTTTCCCGAGAAAAAAAATCCACACCAGAACCCATCACCCTCTGTGATGATCATATGTAGTGAGGGAGGGAACGGGTTGCTGCCGGTAAACGTCGGGAGTTCCCGATTGCGTGGTTCCTTATCTGCGGAATGTGCCGGGTTCTGCGCCGCACTACCGGCAAGTGTCCGTTACCAAAAATTTGATATGCTTTTAGGGGGTAAGATGTCGTGTAATATAAGTATATAACTATCGTGCTTTCCGTATCAGAGCCGTTGATTCTGCTATGACATGTCCGATATAGCTGTTTTAAGTTTTCTGAAGTTTGATCGATGATTTTGGAGGGTAGGAAAGGGTGTATCAACGGAGCACGGTGGTCCTTGCAGCAGCCAATAGTTTCCAAACTTTTTAATTTTTGTGAGGCGGTTCGTCGACGGTTGAGCTGCCTTGTACTTATTTAAAGGGCAATAGCTAGCGTACCAGGGTCTGTCATGCATGATGATGACAGACGCTTGACAGGCGTCCGATTACCTTGTCATGTGTGTCAAAATGAATTATATGGAAGGAATTTAATTAAGGATTTATCAAGTCTTCGTCAGTTTAAAACGTTAGAATTTGCTGACTGCGACAACCACGTGTCAAAGTATTACGTGGTTCTAACAACATTACAAAATATCAATAATTATGAATATATTGAAAATATCGAAAGATCTTTTGATAAAAATATCTGTAAAATAAAAATTAATAAAAATATTTTAAAATTCATTAAAATATTTTGTTTAACTATAAAAAAAAGATATAAATAAACAAATATATACTTGTTAAAAACGATATTTATTATAATTTATCGAAAAATTATATTACAATAATAATTTAAAACCAAAATAAAAATCGATGTGATCCAATTACATTATTTAATGAAAAGTCACGTGCTGATTAAGACGATATTCATCTTGTAGCGTAGTGTTAGATAATATTGATTGTAGCTTGAATCGTCATTTATTAAATGTCTTGTTCATCTTACTTATCGCGCTTTTCAAATGCGTAATTGGTAATGTCATGCATACTGATATGTATTTAAGATTAACTATAGTATATAACCAATATGTTTAATAATATAATATCTAAGGTCTTAGTTTCTAATATTATATTTAACTTAATTTAAACTTAATTAACTCAATCTAAGTTCATATTATCAAATTTAACTAAAATAAAATTATTTAGTAAAATAAGATGTCTAAGATCTAAGTTTCAAACATTATATAACTAAAATAAGATTATAGTATAAAAATGTTTCAAATTTAATATAAGTTACTATGAAACTAATATTATTAACTAATATGTAAGCTAATTTCTTTTCAACATGATATTTAAGATCTTAGTTTTTAAGATTAACTATAGTATATAACTAATATGTTTAATAATATGATATCTAAGATCTTAGTTTCTAACATTATATTTAACTTAATTTAAACTTAATTAACTCAATCTAAGTTCATATAAAAGTAATACTATTAACTAATATAATTAACTAAAAATTATATTAGTTAGTAATATTATGAACTAAATAATATTATTAAAATATATAAGAAGATCTAAATTTCTAACATAAAATAATTATAATTGTTTAATAGTATGATGTGTAATATCTAAGTAAACATTATATCTAGCAATTTTTTATTATCCAAATTAAACTAAATAAAACTATAGCATAAAAATATTTTTATAAAATCTTCAATACAAAAATAAAACTAATATACATTAAAAATAAAATATGCATAAACACAAAATAAATTCACAAAGAAACATACCTTAATTAACCTTGTATTTGTTATAATTGAAACCTTAAAAACCAAGATTTTCAAAATATTAGGATAAAACACAAAAAAATAATAATTTGAGAATAAAATGGAGCTTGGATGTGGATGGATGAGTTTGTAATGAAATTGTATGATTTTAGGGGTATTTATAGAATTTTTTGGAGTCAAAATAGTTATTGGATTATCAAAAAACCTTGTGATTTATTTCTAACTGTTGGATTTGATTTTCGTTCAAATATGACTGTTGGATCATCATATATCCGTTGGAAATCATTTTGAACCGTTAGATCAAACTTTATATTTAAAATCAACCGTTGGATAAAAAATATAGCCGTTGGATGCCTTTAAAAAAGCGGACGAAATATGGACCGTTAGATCAAAGCAGGAAAAAATCTGACAGTCAGATCACCTCGTCGATATTTTCAAAAAATTGCTGATATATCGCCAATATTTTCGATATATGTCGCCCGATTTGCAAGCGACTTCCCACCTCTGCGCATGACATGTACTATGTCGATGTTCGTAGTATCGATAATTTATGATATTTAGCGAAATATGACAATTTCAGGAATTTTTTGAATTCGATTGACTTTTAGTAGGAAAATTCGTGTCAGTATCGACCGATATATGATATTTCGTTGATATATCGATCGATAAAACCGATATTTAGTTCCTTGGTTCTAACCAGGTGAAAGTGAAGTTCATAATTGACGTATTTTTGTGGCAAAATCTAGCTTTTCAAAATATTATCAATTTTTTTTTTAAATATTAGGTAAGAAAATTTAGTAATTTAATTTTTTAAAATAAAATTTATATATGAAATACATTTATAAAAGTATTAATAGAAAAAAGTCGAAACCTGTAATATTTTAACTGGGTTTTTTTTTTTGTTAAATAGAAAAAGTAAAAAATTTTATTTTTCTATTGAATTAAAAATAATATTTTTAAAAGGAAAAATAATGTTATTGATTTAAATGGAAGCACATAATTAAATTCGATAAAGCATAAAAGATGAAACAACGTTCAGGTTAATAGTATAATTAATCAACTTAAAGACACATATTTGATAATTAAGCTGCATGTGACATTATAATTGTGACTAAAATAAATATGACTCCAGTCTTGTATGTATTAGGGGAAGGCAAGCGACACAATAACAAATGAATAACAGGAAAGAACCAGGTAAGCCTTGATTAAATTAAGCACTCTTTGCAAGCATGAGGAGGGCCGATAAAATATATCGTAGTGAAATCGATAGCCTGCAAGAGACCTGATTTGTTTAACGTGGAAAACCCCTTAAAGTAAGGGTAAAACCGCAGGTCGTCAGGAGCCAAAGAAATAGCTTCATATGATCGATAGAGGTACAAGAGAGTTTCGATAAGTGCCTTAAAAAATGTCTTATCATGAAACTAAATCTAGAATCGGCAGCGATCTTCCGTCTGAAATAAGAAGGAAAAGAAAGGCCACCACAGCGAGAATAAAAAGCGCGAAGCACTTATCTCCTGCTCGGATATCGTATTGACGATCAAGCGGAGTCTGAATGAAGTATCACGTTTTCCGAACCTGCTGTCCAAAAATCAGCCCGATCAACGGTGAGCAGTCTGCAGTTGTAATCTGAAAAGTCTACAGTGGATGTGCGAAAATCACAAAAGCTTTTCTTTTTCTCTTATATATTTTCTTTGCTATGTTCTATCAAAATGAGCACCGCTCTCTTGTGCCTAATCGGCCTCTCGCCAAATAAATTGAGACAGTGGGCCCTCGCGATGTTGAACTTTGCTTCGCGCAGGAAGGGGCTGAAACGACAAATCTCCCCCTCGTGACTATGTGGAATGGCCCATGGCCGGCGTCTGTGGCGCAGGCACCATAACGGTAATGCCTTAGTCATCATATCGACACCATTATCATCGGTATGAATTTGCTTGACTCTAACTTAGCATCAAGCATCCAGGTATCGATGATACCTCATGTCGATGTCTTTGGGCAGATGAAAGGTTGAGTTAACTATAAGAGATAAATAGCGTTTACGACTATGCAAATAGTAGATATTTATCTTGAACAACACGAAGCTCACGCAAGAAATTTCTTCACCCATAGCAACTCCTTGCATGCTTCGGTAATGGCAATAAGTGCATATACGTGGTAGACAAAGCTACACCTTTGCAACCTAATTTATGATCCACGACTCCCCACAAAATTTAATCATATGGCGAAGTGGACTTCACGGAATCGATGTCTCGACCATGTCACGAGTCTGAGTATCCACCATAGTGACATCATCACCAAAACAAAGCATCACATTAACAGTACCTCGAAGATACCTCAAAATCCATTTCTGACATTCAGTAACTCTCTACCAGGTTTGACAAAAAAATCTTGACCTTTGATAGCATGTCTTGTATATCGTCTTAATGCACATATTGCATACATCAAACTTACATGGGAATCATGAGCCGTTACATATACTAATTTCTCATCTTCATTTGATGGACTTTGTTAGAACTGACTTAAAATGAGTACTTGAGAGGAGTGCTTACCACCTTGGCCTTTTCCATGTGGAATATCTGCAACACTCTTTTAATGTAGTGTTCTTGTGACAATCACAACTTTGTCTCCTTTCTGTCACGGATGATTCTTATACTAAGAATCTGTTTAGCACCTTCCATGTCCTTCATGGCAAATGACTTTCCCAATTGCTCCTTTAACACATCGATCATGGAAACATTTTCCCAACCGATAAACATGTCATCAACATATATGCTGAGGATAATGAAGTCATCATTAGAAACTTTCGAGCAAAGACCTGATGGTCGAAGTAGTCTTCATGTAGCCTTGCTCGCCACAATAATAGACTCGAAACTTCTTGTACCACGCCTTGGAGCTTGCTTCAAACCATATAGGCTCTTCTAGCTTCTGTATAGTCTTCCTTCCATGACATGAAACCCATCGGGGTTCTTCGTATAGATATAACTTCCAGTCGCGCGAAGAAAAGCGGTTTTCACATCCATTTGCTCTACCTCTAAATCAAGAGTAGCAGCAGGCTCAACAGTTCTAATGGATGACATTTTTACCACGGGAGAGAAAATCTCATTAAAATCAACACCCTTATTTGGTAAAGCCCTTCGCACTAATGGCTTTATACCTCGGAGACATAGTGTTACTTTCATGCTTCACTCTATAGATCCACACATTATCCAGTACTCTACCTTTGAAGCTGACTTCACTAAATCAAAGTGTGATTATCATGTAAGGATTTCATCATCCTTCATTGCATCACGATAAACTTTTAACTTTTCTTCACTCTCGTAGCCTGCGTAAAGCACTCGGGTTCTTCATCATGCATTGGAATCACATACTCATCAGGAGAATACCTCTTAGAAGGTTGTCTCTCCCAGTTGGACCTCCTGAGTTGAACTTGAGGTGGTTCGGTAACATCACTCAGATTTTCATCTTGTGACATGTCATGCTCCTCTTCATCATCATCAACAGGAACATACTTCCTTATGCGGGTTCTTGTCCCATGACATCGTGCGAGCATCGGTATTGGTCCCGAATAGGCGGCTGAATAGGTTCAAATCAACCACCATTGTCTTCCCTTAGGTGTAGACTTCTCCATCTTATCAATGTCTTCAATGGTTTTGATCTTCCATGAATTCACATCACGGCTTCTAACAAGCTTCTTCTCGATAGGATCATAGGACACAGCAACCAAATTCATCCCTCACCGCCTTGATGAATATCTGCGCCTTGACTTTGCATCGACTTGGATCTTTCATCGCTGGAACATGCAAAACTCTTGCAGCCAAAAACCCCCTTAAGTGATCATACTTCACATTCTTGCCAAACCAGAGCTTTGTTTTGGCACCTCGCTTATTAACAGCAATGGGGCCAAGATTGATCACGTGCCGTATACGGTCTCCTCCTTGAAGTGCTTGGGTAACTTAGCTTGACATACACCTCGCTCTCGATGATATCCCTGTTCATCCTCTCTGCAAACCATTCCAACTGAGGAGTTTTAGGAGAATCTTCTCATGTGCGTCACCGTGCGCTACGATAGATATCGAGGTCCTGATACTCACCACCATTGTCGGTGCGGATGCATTTCGACTGTGTATTGCCTCTCGGCTGAGACGCAGAGATACTGAACTTTTCCAACACTTGGTCTTTTGACTTCAGCATGACCCAAAGTTTTCTGGAATAATGTGATAAATGTAACAAAATAAAGTGCACCACTAAAGGATTTCGCATGAAAGGGCCCTGAACATCGAATGCAATTGACAAGTGGGGATTTTTCGAGGAGGATGCTTCTTGAAGGATACTCTGGTTTGCTTACCAATCATGCAATGAGAACATTTCTCCAAATCTACATTCTTCAAACCCGGAAGCATGTCCTTCTTTGCTAAACAATTCAACCCCTTCTCACTGATATGACTAAGTCTTCGATTGCCCGCAGAAAACCTCTATATCATAGCATTCCTGCTATCACTAGCAACCAAAGCTTTTGTGTGCAACTGAACTCTTTTGCCCTTTTGCCTGACTAAGTTACCTTTTGAGTTTCCACTTTCGGAGACTAAGTGGTTATCATAACCGAAGCATCATGATGCACACTTACGGAGATCAAATTAAGGACATCGGAGCATGTTTGACTCCTCTTGGTAACAAGCGTATTCCATGTTGGTTTGCGGCTTGGACATCTTTCAACGATAACCTTGGACACGCCATCATTACCCATCTTGAAACTCAAAATCACACAGGTGTAAGATGTGAAGAACTCCTTCACGGGTGTAACATGCGGTGTAGCACCAGCAAATTAACCACATGCTCTCGTCGGATCTGAATTAAGTGAATTGGGGTCATGGAGAATAAGCAGATCATCAACGGTAGCGGTAGTCACACATTCACGATCATCTTAGTCCTTCTCTTCTGCTTACCCTTTTGTCTTTACTCCTCTTTCTTCCATAAACAGTTCCTTTGGATGTACTTATTTTGTGACAATAATGGCACTCAATATTCTTGTCTGAATCTTGGACTTGCTCCTGCTCTTGTCACCTTCGACTCCTTTGGCTTCTCCCTAACTTTTTTGATATAATGCATACGAATGAGTAGAAATACGCTGTGCCTTCCTTCTCATCTCTTGTTAAGAGCCTTTGGTCTTTGCCATTTGCAAGGGAACAATGCCATTGGGGCTAGCACTAATCATGGAAACTCAAAATGTCTCCCACGAATCAGGTAGAGTTATTAATAGAAATAGTCCCAGCACATCATCATCAAACTTGATACTGCGGTGACAGTCACAACGCCCTTGAAATTCACTTTCGAGTGCTCGGTAAATGGAGTTGCATCCTTGTACTTCAATTGACAAAATTCTTGACAAGTACAATTTGCTCCACGATTTAGAAGCATCTGAGGACTGATGTTTGCCATAGTTCTTGCATGTAAATCTCGTAGCAAACAACAGATTATAAATAGGTTCATCTGAAAGTGCGATAAAACCGCATCTGGCATCATGCTCGAAAACCAGCTCTTACGTAGACGTGGACTCGACTACGTGCGCGAGCGGAATATGCATATTCTTCACAAATAGCAAGTCCTTACGTCTTACCGCTAATAGTGATAGTTTGCTCGAATTCAGATACCATTTTCATATGTGCCTCCATCTTTCAAGCAAGTAGAAAACAACCCTTTAACAACTTGGCTCGATACCCGGCTCGATGAGGAAAGCCTTAGAGCGCTTACAATAATAATTGAATACTTGAGCAAAAGGTGCGCGCAATTAAATTCCTTACTTGCAAGAACTTATATGAGAGGACCGATAAAAATATATCATGACAATCAATGGCGCCTGAGAGCCTGATTTGTTCGCGTGGAAAATACAGCAAAGTAAGGGTAAAAAAGCGCAGTCGTCGGGAGCCAAAGAAATAAATTTCCGTATGATCGATAAGTACTGAGAGTTCCGATAGGGTGCACCAAAAATGTGCTATAGTAGCCAATCTAGAATCAGCCCAATCTTTGATGCAAAAATAAGAAGGAAAAAGAAAGACCCAGCGGAATATAGTGCGAAGCCTTATCTCCACCTTTCGAGATATCGTATTGGCCTTGATCTCAACCGTACAGAATGAAGTATCCGTTTCCAGCCTGCTGTCCAAATCAGCCGATCCAGCGGTGAAACGAATCTGCAGTTGTAATCTGAAAAACAGTCTACGGTGGATGTGCAGAAAATCACAAAGCTTTTAACTTCCTCTTACCTGCTTTGCTGTATATTTACATGAAATGGCTAGCTCTGCTTGTGCCCTAATCTGACCCCTCTCCCACTTAAATAAGTGAAACAAATTGGGCCCCTCACAATGTTGAGACTTTTACTGCACATAGGAAGGGAGCCCAAATACGTGATATGATCGTCGATTTGATTTTTTATTTATTTTAAATGAACAAACTTATTGATTCAAGATTAATAATACAATCGATAGAAACAGAATCAAGTGTTAAAATTTAAAGTTGTGTAGCATTTATGTTGTAGCAAAAAGATTGACTCAAGACTTACACATTTAATAATCCAAAAATGCTTATAATACCTAAATTCTAGATCATAACATCTTATGATATGATTTGATTTGATGACTCTTTCGGATCGAACTTTGTCATATGAATTGCCCATGCGAAAACTACAAAGAACCTAACCGTTGGCAACATATTCTTTCGCAGTAGCAGTGTGACAAAGCGTACCGCAGCTAGGGTCAGCTGACAAACAACACGAAAAAACGAGAGAGAGGGAAAAAATAAGGTAAACCAGTTGATGTGGAAGAAAACCATTTTATTGAAAAAGAAACCCAAATATGAGAAAAAAAAAACGATGGAAGGGGTGATTTCAGGTCAAGGATGACCAAAAAATCACGCATCTTCTCTAGCAAATAAGAGTCTAGCGAGGAACAAGAAAGTATGGTTCCCAGAGGAGGGCGAACTACGTTGATTTGATTTATTATCTCTAATCGGATATATAATGCTCGTCTGAATCACCACAAAAATAAATACCGTAAAAAACTATGAATAACAAAACGTCCTATCGAGACAATGTTTTAACATGTTTTTTAAAGAAAAATCATGTTAAAATAAATATATATTATGCTAAACATTTTTAATTTGTTTTAAAAATTATTTGAAAGTATAATATTTTATAACTATTTTATTGAAAAGTATTTAAAAAAAATTATTTAATTTTAAATATAATCTAGATAAAGGACACGGCAATATCCAAACTTGCCCATGTGCCATTTTTAATAATATAGTTCACTTTGATCAGGTGGTTTCAAGACTTTAAAACATATTTACAATATTAAGAGGAATTATATTTAATAGTATTAAAAACTTTCAACGTAACCGATATTGGATGTGATGGTTATATGTCTTTTTTATAACAAAATAAGTAAATTATCATAGGGGGTGAGAAAGTGAGGTAGAAAAGGTTTTAGAAGTCTTATTCGAGGTTTTCTTTTCGTATGACCTTATTTTTTTAAAACGAATATTTCTAGGTCTTTTGGCTAATTAAACATCTGTGAGTATAATCATGTATTAAGCAATGCTAAAATGCGTTCTAAGCAGTTAATTTAGACAAACGGATAAGATAAAAAATATCGAATACAGTGGCGTGATAAATACAGTGTTGCAGGAAAGTTTATTATTAAAAAGAAAATAGAAAAACAGTTGTTTTGGCCATAGGATTTCAAGGGAAACTTCTTTCAGGATCTAAAGTTTTAGAACTTATTAAGCGTTAAGCATATAAATAAAAAAGAGCGATGAATGATGACATTAAACGAGTTTCGTTGATAAAACACCTTTATATATAATAGGAGGAAGAAAGTTTGAGTTGAAGCTTACAGAAAACTTGGTGCAAAGCAAGTATATTACAAAGAAGATGAGAGGGTTGAGAGTTTGAGAGAGATAAGAGGTGAGATAGGGTTTTTCTTCGATGCCCTTAGATGAAGGAGGTCCTCCAAATATATAGAGGAAGAAAAGATAAAAATGAGTGAAGAGATAAGGCTAAGAGATAAGGGAAAAGGATAGGATTGAAGAATCTGATTCTGGGTGCTCATTAGGCCTCATCGTCAAATCAGAAAAAAAACTTAAATCTCTTTCCTTTTACAGTGGATATAAACAAAGGAAAATTTGGATATAATTGGGTTTTGATGAATTGTGCGCGGAGCGGTCGCATTTGTCTACTAAGGAATCTTATCAAAATATAGTCTAAAAGAAAGAATATAGATGTCCTTTGCTTTTGTCAAATCTTCATCACTTTTAATCTTAACTTCTATACAGTTGTCCCTTGCCTTTCTTCTGCTCTTGTCAAGTAATCTTTTGTTTTATGTTAAATATTGTCGGAATTAATTTTTGTACTCAGCCATCTTTATCTTCTTTTCTTGGGTTGTTATTCGATCTTGGGCTTTCTGATTCTGCTTCCACTACAAAAAAGAAGGTTTTTAGTAATGACTATTTAGTCACGATCAAGTAAAACCATGACTAAATATGATTTTTTGTCGCGGCCATCATAAACTATGACCCAAAATGTTTGATGGGAATTTTTGTCACGGTTTTATTGGAAACCGTGACTATACGTAAAAACTAATGGTGGAAAAATTTGGGGCGAATCGTTTAGTCACAATTTTTCCCAAAACTGTGACTAAAAACTATGCGGATGTCACTTTTGGTCACGGTCTCAAATAAAACCGTGGCCAAATATATAAGTTAGCATGTATTGGTCACGAGTTTTGTAAAGCAGTGAACGATACATGCTACTATGTGACTTTTGGTCACAGTTTTCAATAAAATCATGACCAAATCCGAAAACTGTGACCAAATCCACTAGTAGCATGTATTGGTCATGGTTTTATTGAAAACCATGACCAAAAGTCACATTAGTGTATTTTTTTGTCACGATTTTCGATAAAGCGTGACCAAATCTAAGTAACTAGTTTTGGACTTTGACTATAATGGTGACTTTTTGTATAAGTTGGCTAATTTTGGATTTTGACTATATGTAAAATTTAATGGAGAATGATTGACACCAATAATTTAGTCACACACATACAGCATACATACATAATAAACTAATTAGTTAAGAAATTTACCTTGACTTTTATTAACATTTTAAAAGAAAAATACTTTTTCTATATAGATTATAAAATTAAGGCTTTTATATTATATATACAAAAAAAATTGGTTGATGAAAATATTGGTACTTATATATAGATAATGATGAAAATATTTTATTACATTCAGCTATATAATTTATAAAACTTGATTTCAACATTAATGGTTTGGGATATAGATATGTATTTGGATTAGAAACAATTTGTTTGTACATTCACAAATAATAATTATTAAAATGAGGAATATTTTAAATAAAATTTAAAAAATAATAATATTGCAAGTGTATAACAAAAGAAGTTTTAATTTTTTAAAATTAAGTAATATGTTTATTTATTTTAAATAATTTATATTTAGTGTATGATGACTTGAATTCTGTTTAGTTTTGTTTTTAAAGCTCGTGGTGTGACATATGGTGAGGATTATAAAGTATAAGATTTTTTCAGGGGGTCAATCGTTGGATAGCAAGTGAAGGGATCGAGTAAAGGTAAAGTTATAATTATGAGAATTTTTGGGGGGTCAGTGGTGGAATAACGGAGGGATCGGGCCGGTATGAACCTTTTTATTTATTATTATAAAAAATTTATACAAATTTATAGATATTAATTAAAAATGAAATATTAGATGTTGTTTTAAAATTATATAACCTAAACTTTCCCCTTTCATCTACAATTTTTTTTTCTTTCTCAATAATTTTATTTCTACTAATATATGTGAAAGTGGCAAACTCTAACCCGAGCTTCTTTTTTTACACTTGGATTATGGATTAAATGAGCTCTTCACAAATCCTTCATTTTATACACGTTTGAAGCTTTCTCATTTAAGTACAAGGGGGCAACTACCAGCTACCGAAGATCTTTCCAAATACAAGCTCGGGTTGGATGAGCATGAAGTGTGCGCTCTAAAAATATCAATCTATTAATGAATGCACTCACAATCTTAGTTTGAGAAATGATTAACAAGGGAAATGATGATTGAGAGGATATTCAACAAGTGTCTTACCTTTTAAGTGATCCCCCACACTCTATTTATAGAGTGGGAATTCAGTAGCATTTAAGCTGCCAACCGGTCGACCTTTTTCTATATACTAGTCATTTATGGTCGTTAAAATAGAACGAGGAACGGTCGAATAGTTAAAATACTTGATTTCTTGTTTCTCTGGCGAGTAGTGGTAGTTTGATTCACAAAATGGATGACTCTTGCATCCATCCGTCGACAAACCGATTGATCTCGTTTCCTTGTATGCTAAAAGCGGTCGACAGTTTATGCAAACTGGTCGACCGTTTCATGTTAAAAAAAAAAATGGATGGCTACTGCATCCATCCAGTCAACAAACCTCATATCGAACCCAAAATGGACAGCTCTCTTTGCATTCAAGCGGTTGGTAGTTGGGCAGGTGACCGGGTTTATATTGGCCGGTTTAGACCGGTCTCTGAGGTTACGTGACGAAAAAATTATAAATTTTCATTTCTCACCCCCTCCACATTTGCTCTCTATTTCCTCTCTCTCCATTTCTCTTCCTCTTTTCTGCAGAAAACCGCCAAAACCTAATTTCTTATTAGTGAATCTTCACATTTGGGCTGCAGGACTTCGATTTTTGGACTTTACAGCTCATATTCTTTGCGGCTAGGGTTTCATTTTGCATTTTTCTCTCCATAGGGCTGATTTTTCTGCATCTTTGGTAAGTTTTCTCCCTTTCTTCTTGTTCTATCCCACTTGTTCTCTATTTGGGTATGTCTTGTTGGTATTTTTCCCACTGTGTTGTTGTTTTAGTTAGGAGACAGTTAGGGTCCGTTTGGGACTTAACCTAAGGATTTGGGAAATTGCTAGAAATTGTTAAGAATCAATTTTGGCTCTAGTTCAGAGTGTTTGGTTGGGATTGGTAGAAGTGGGGTATTGTTAGGGTCCACATTTGGTTGAAGCAGGTTAGGGTCGGTTGGGACTGGCTCCTAAGAATTTGGGCAAGCTGCTAGAAATTGCTAAGAATCAATTTTGGTTCCTAGTTCAAGAAGCATTTTGGTTAAATTTAGTGAGAATTAGAGAGTGCTAGGGCAGTTTGGTTCAGCGATTAGGGTCCCAGTTTGGGACGACTAAGGATTTGGGCAGTGCTAGAATTTGCTAAGAATCATTTTGGCTCTAGTTCAAAACTGTTTTGGTTAGGATTTCGTAGAAATGAGGGCAATTGTTAGGGTTCATTTGGTTCAAAACAGTTAGGGTTCGTTTGGGACCTAACCTAAGGATTTGGGCAATTGCTAGAAATTTCTAAGAATAAGTTTTGGCTGTAGTTAGCGTTTTAGTTAGGATTTGGTAGAAATTGGGGCAATTGCTAGGGTCCATTTGGTTCAAAACAGTTAGGGTCCGTTTGGGACCTAACCTAAGGATTGGGCAATTGATAAGAATCAATTTTGACTATAGTTCAAAACTGTTTTGGGTATTGGATAACAAGCTTAGATTTGGTATTGGGTTTTAGGACCTCTGTTTGACTTGTTATAAGGCTAGACTGATTTTTGGTCATCCTTGTGCATTTTTGGGTCTACTATGGTTGGGCAGTTTTAGGGTTGTGTTCTGTTTTCGACTTGTTATAAGGCTAGGCGATTTTGGTCCTCCAGTAGGTGATTTTCTTTATTTAGAGTTATAGTAGATGTGATTTATGCTTCAAAGTGCTAGAAAAGTACTATGCACTTGTGCTAAGTATATGATGCATTATAAGTCCTTACATGTTAGTAATTTCTTTGTATACATTTTTGGTTATGTTAGTTTCATGGTGTGTTTTTATGTAATTCTTTCTAATATTGTTTGTCATTCATTTACTATCATTTACTCATTCTCAATTTAGTAAACCCTAGAAATCCCGTTCAAGCATCCTTGTATGATAGTTGTCTCTTTGATCATATACTGAAAACATATAAGTTGAAAAAGTATGGATATGATTATTTATTTTGGTCATACTTAAGTTTTCAACTTAAATGTTTTTGCATATAATTGGTGAAATTGTCTACAAATGATGCTTGAATTGTTTGTTTGGATAGTTTAGAAATACATAACATCTATGAAATCACACACTTATGTTTTATCATTTTGATAAATTTCAACAATAATTCCCTTGTTCTCTTGTTGCATATTTGGATAAAGTGACATATTGTTAACAGCTTAGTTAAGTTAACTAATAATATGTTTATACCTTGGCCATTTCGTGTGCTTGGAGAACTATAGGGAAATGTTGCCGAAATTTCCTCAAAATGAAACTAAGCATGTTGGTGATTGATTCATAGGAATTATGTATTTCTAAATGGGATAGGAACCACTACCTAATATAGGAGTTTGAGATAATACAAAACATATCACATTCATTACAAGTTGATAGGAAGATTCATTGTTATGTGATTGAATGATTTAATTTGTAGAGATACGAGAAAAATGTCAATAGATAAGAGTTGGATGCACATAAATATATATTATTTGATATATACATTGTAATTTATTCAATGTTATTTATGTAACTTATTTCTATTTCATTTTATAAATTACTTTATTATATAGGAAATGTCTCATCGAAGAGGAAGAGTACGGTGACACCTCGACTTGGCACCTCTGTGTTAGGAAAGGGTGTTAAAAAACTATAGACTTTAAACTTGATTAACTGAGCAGTTCTAAAGCATTCTTTAAAATATAATCATATAATTTAACATATATTACAAAACCATACTATCATACCCCACTATTTGAGGCGTTCAAAATATCACTTACATATTATTTACAAATTCTTTTCATTGTACCCAAAAGTTTATATACAACATATTGCTCAGAGTAACACGTCAAATAGAAACACTGCAAGTGAGTACCTATCGCTGAGGTGACCCTTGATGTTGATGTGGAATGTCCTATTCTCTGGCCGCCTCCTCGATACCTACACGGATAAACACCCGTGCTAAGCATAAAGCTTAGAGTGGGGATCCTTACTAGCATGGATAAATGCATTTACTTGGTAGTCATTAAACTTCACAATACTCACATACGACTTACTTTATGCATATATATATATATATATATATATATATATATATATATATATATATATATATATATATATATATATATATATATATATATATATATATATAAACTTGTAAGTTACAATAATTCATGAACTTACCACAATTAAATAATTTAATTCATTATGTTACTCTAATGTGTTATGCTAACTTCCTGTGCTTTATCTATCAAATTCCATATCATTTTAGTCATAGTATTAATGACTTTGTTTATGATTCATGTTTTATTTATCAACATCTCTTTATCTCTTTTTACATGTTTCATGCCTGAATATTCCAAAGAAGTGGATACGAGAAAGAACTGTATGTACCAGAGATACTATCATTATCTGAGGGCAGTGATCTTTGTTGTGCTTTACTATATGACCCCGAAGCGGGTCCATGTCATCAACGAACACTGGCCCGACTATATGCGTATGCTGCAACAAGCGTATCACGCGGGCATGCTCATCTGTCCAGGATTTTGGTCATAAGTAGACAATCAATTTTATTACGTTTTCAGTACATATCCCATATACATGAATAACTATTATTATCATGTATGCATATGAGATATTCATTATCGATTATTCTCATATTCATAAAGAGTACTTTCACAAATCTCTTATCATCATATGAATGTATTTTATGTTTCTTTATATAGCAACTATACATGTATTATCTTTTCTTCACATGGCATGCCCTTTATTATTCCATATTATTTAGCATTAAATCATATAACTTTTAGGTCAATTTCTTTATCTCATTTAGCTAAATTATACTTACTTATTTTCATACAAAACCCTCTCCACTAATACTTTGGGAGTATATAAGAGACATTTGGATGTCTCAAAATCCTATGAAGGACATGAAAATAATTTCTCAAAACAGGGTCCGACTTCACCTAATTTTCTAGGTACAGTGAGTTCAAAATCTCAACATTCTTCCTTCATGCACATTGATTCACTATAAATCTATTTTACTCATAAATTGGGATCACTCCAATTGAATCATCAAAACTCAAGTTATGACATTTTAATGCCAAACTAGTATTTACTTGATTTACGGAGTAGATTGAAGAAATATGATTTCGGGGTGTGCGCCATAATTTGACACTGGTTCCTTCTACTCATTTGAAGCTATGGTGCTAAGGGTTCTTTTCAATTGGAATCATCCAATTTCGAGCACAAAAACTCAAGATATGTCCTAAACAACCGGGACTTCTATGTTTTCAAAACAAAACCGATGGTGGTCCTTGACCCACGAGTGAGGGTCTTAAAGTCATGTATTAATACCTAGGCTCTTCTTGGAAAATGTGGTCTGGAGTCTTAGGTTTCCTCTCAACTAAATTTCTAAATCATAGTACTCTAGACCAAGTTATGGCCAAATAATTCACTTAGAGTTTTATGGAAATTTTGACAGCATCTCCCCTAAAATCGGCGTTTCGCTGCTCTGAAAACTCATGATTGAGACCCTGAGGCAAATATGATTCACAAACAACCTGAACCCGTGAATTGATCTTGAGGGAGTCTGTACCTATTTCTTGGTCCTCAATTCTACTTTCGCCTTCCTTCTCCTCTTGCTTTCATTTACTTTCTAGCCTTGGAATCTTAGAAGCAAAGCGGTGGAGAATTCAACCTAGAAAAGGATCGGTTTTTCTCTCCATTTTCTTCCTCTTTCTCTTTTCCCTTTTCTCCTTTTCCTCCTCGCTAACCCAGGTCATACGAGGAATAAGGCAAGCCTTTCTCCTCGATTCTTTTGATGTTTAAAGTGTTCCTAGAATGGGGCATGTGTGTCCATTCACATTAGTTCACTCCTCTTTGATTATTTGGTCACTCCATAACATATAATTCATTTCTCTATCTCAAACATTAACCCACATTTCTTATCAATTATTCCACTATGTCCTCACATGACAAAATTACCATTCTACCCTTAGTCTTTAAAATTAATTCTATTTATGTCTTTTTTTTAATAATCCTTTAATCATGCATTACTACTAGGGTTAACTTCGGGGTGTTACCATTCTCCCCCTAAAAAAAAAAAAAAATTGTCCTCGAAATTCTTACTTATATCAAATTGTTGCAGATTTTGAGCTTTCATTGTTGCCTCTGGCTTCCATGTTGCCTCCTCCCTACTGTGATGTTGCCAGAGTACTTTCACTAATGGCACTTGCTTGTTCTGCAACTACTTCACACCTCTCGAGCCAAGATAGCTTTTGGCTCCTCATCATATGATAAATCCGGTTGTACTTGCACTTCTTGCACAGGTAGGACATGAGATTCATCTGATCTATATCTTCTCAACATGGACACGTGAAAAACATCATGTAGCTTGGCCAACTCTGGAGGAAGAGCCAATCGATAGGCTACAGGTCCAACTCTTTCTAAAATTTCATATGGACCGATGAATCTTGGACTCAGCTTTCATTTCTTCCCAAATCTAAGCACCTTCCTCCATGGAGATACCTTTAGGGTACTTTATCACTCACTTCATATTCAATGTCCTTTCTTTTCAAATCGGCATATGATTTATGTCGATCCTGTAACACAACCTTTGCCAAATTATCTAGTTTTTCTCTTATGTGTCATTACTTAATATCAGGCTGATCTCTATACTCACTCAAGCTCTGTCAAACATATTAGAGTCTGCATTTGAACCATCTGACGCTTCATATGGTGCCATGCAATCTTGGCATGATAGTTGTTATTACAGGCAAATTCCATCGGAATATATCTATCCCAACTTCCAGGAAAATTTATAACACAACCCCTTAGCATATCTTCTAATATATGAATTAATCTCTTCGATTGTCCATTTGTTTGCGGGTGAAAAGTTGTACTGAAGTTGAGACGAGTACCCAATGCTGACTGTAACTCTTTCTAGAATCTTGACGTAAATCGCGAATCTCTATCCGATACTATCGACAAAGGCACACCATGCAATCTTACAATCATCCCACATATAGCTCGACTAATTCGATCCATAGAATAGTCCATCGAACTAGTCTGAAATGGGCGACTTACGTGAGTCTATCAATTATTACCAGAATAACATCATGCTTATACGAGTAAATTGGGAGGCGAATACGAAATCCATAGCTATATTATCCCATTTCCATTGTGGAATTGGAATGAGATTCAACAAGCCTGATGGCACCTGGTGTTCAGCTTTGACTTGCTGACATGTCAAACACTTAGACATATGTCAGATTTACATCTCTTTTCGTACATTTCCATCGGTAGTTACTGTTTCAAATCCTGAATTTTTATCTTGTTGCCTCAGGATCATGGTAAGCTCTTGAGTTATGAGCTTCATGTAACAACTCTTTGTGACTGCGTCGGTTGGCACATAATCTATCTTTGAAATACAAGCTCCCATTCTCTTTTACCGAAAACTCACTCTCAACTCCATCTTTGATCAACTGAATCTTTTCCTGCAACTCTTTATTATTCTTTTGAGCATCTTAATCATCTGCTTAAGAGCAGGTTGAGCTCTTAATTAAGCTGGTAAAGCTTTATCAACTTTTATTCTCCAATCACTATGTTGAAGTGACAAAGCTGCCACTGTCTTTCTGATTATTCTCCAATCAATTATGCAGTCATAGTCTTTAAACAACTCTAACCACCTCCGTTGCCTCAAATTCAACACTTTATGAGTCAACAGGTACTTGAGACTCTTGTGGTATGTGTAAACTCTACACTTTTCCCCATATAAGTAGTGTCGCCATATTTTCAAAGCAAACACTACCGCAGCCAACTCTAGGTCATGGTAGGATAATTACTTGCTCATGTGAAGCTATGACTAGATGCATGAGCCCTGACTTTACCATCTTGCATTCTTTTTGTCGGACCTATCCTTGAAGCATTCGCTGGCCCATGAGGTATACTCTTTACCGGGTTGGGTGTGTCAACACTGAGCTTCAATTAAGCGATAACTGCTGCCGAATGGCTTGACACTTGTCATTCCCTCCAAACTTCACATCTTTTTGAGCGAGTTTGGTGAGTGGAATGCTATGTGAGAAAAGCCGTTCAAATCTTCTATAATATCAGAGCTAACACAAAACTCCCTCACTTCTATCACATTTCGAGGTGGCTTCCTGGATGTTGTGATGAGATCTTGTTGATAGCGTTGGATGTTAGATGAGGTGGATATTGGCGTGGACTTTAGTTGTAAAAAAAATCACATTTTTCTCGACAGCATAAAACTTCTTTTCTCTTAGAGTTTGCAGAACTGTCCTTAGATGCTGTTCATGCTCTTCCTCATTCTTGGAATACACCAATATATCATCAATAAACACCACCACAAACTGATCTAAGTAGGGTTGAAACACCCTATTCATCAAATCCATAAATGTCGCTGGTGCATTTGTCAACCTAAAAGGCATTACTTAAAACTCGTAATGACCATATCGGGTCCGGAATGTTGTCTTCGACGCATTAGTATCTTTTACTCTCAACTGGTAGTACCTAGATCTCAGATCTATCTTAGAAAAGATACACGCTCTGTAAAACCCCAACCTGATTGAATGTTATAATAGTAATTTTTGAACTGATTAGAGGTCCAATGATAGAAATGAGGGTAGATTAGAATTTAGAACGCTCCGGACGTCATTTGGGCATAAAGTGAAATTTTTCGAAAATTTTCACCGAATGCCTTAAGGAATAGTGATTTTCTTATTATATCCGGATGGTGGGGTTTGCAAAGGAATTTTTAAGAAATTTCAATTCCTATGACTTTGAACTGATATTTAGAAGAGAATTGGATATTTAAGTGGGCCGATTTCGGATGGGAATTTGGAGCCTACGCTGATATTTTTTGGAAATTGGGCCGAAAATACGAAAATGTCCGGAAATAATCATAAAGTCTAGCGAGCGAAGCGGGTGAAGCGGTCGTTTGGATAGTTTTGAGCGTCAGAGCGTGGTCGGATGTGTCTGTTATTGTCAGGTTCAGATTTTTAATGATTTTAAATCCGATTTCGGTGATTTGAACTGGAATCACTTGTGAAAAGATTTAATTAGAATATTTCATGGTCAATGTGAAGTTTAGACGACCATAGAATATTTTTGAAGTTTAATCGGTATAAAGCAGTATAAGGTGAAACTGAGATAAAAGCTGCTAAAGGGAAATATTTTATTGTGAGAGCTAATCAAAACCTCTCTTAATGGCTAAGTTATGATTAAAATATCATGAGAATGGACCAATGAGATTCTTGGGCACAAGAGCCAATCAAAATTTTTTTAGGGCTAAGTTAGGGTTAGTGACTCATGAGAATGGACCAATGAGATTCTTTGGTTCAAGGGCAATTTTGGAAGTTGTGAGACAAAAGCCAAAACTCATATTTTGGTCTCAAAATTTCTAAGGCAACCCGTAGGAGAGGAGGAGAGGGAAGAAAAGAGAGAAAAGGAGAGAAAGGAAGGAAGAAGAAGAAAAGTGTAGGGCCAAGGTATGAGATGTAATTTTTCTCCTCATTCAAGCTTTCCAAGTGATCTCTCCAAGTGGTAGCAAGAGAGAAAAGCCAAGGAAAACTCAAGAAACAAGTAAGTTTCTAATGGTGGGAAAGCTGGACTTTTATGTTTTTCATACTTAATGCCTTGATTTTCTTGTATGGATGTTAGATTTGTGGTATTTAAGGGTGAATCATGATGATTTTGATATAAGCGAGAAGAAATGGATTGAGTTAGGGTTTGAAAATCAAGTGAGTGAATGGTTAGGGTTTTGATGTTGAATTTTTGTATGATATGTTGAAATTAGTTAGGGATTTATGAAATTGAGGTATTATGGAATAGTTGTAAAGGAGAATGTTGGGTAAAGTATTAAAGGGAATGCTGTCAAAATTTCTAGCAAAAAACCCTGTTTTCGTTTTGGCTATAGATTAAATTAGAGATCATCCGATGAATTGATTCCAAATTGGTAAAGAACCATAAGAGATAGGGATACAAATGTATAGAAGGGACCAGAGCAAATTGGCAGCTCTAAGGCTCTAAATACGGACTGAAATGTGAGCTCGTGTAGCTCACTGATTTTGCTCTGTTTTGGGTATGGTTGTAGTGTTTTGGCCATAAGTAGAGTTTCACTCATCCAAATTGAGTGATTAAAAATTCTGGGTAAAATATACTTCTAGGGGAAAAATTTATCTGAAGGAAGTGCATGCAAATTGTAACCCCAAAGTGCCCATAAAATTTATCAAAGTGGAGCTATGTGCAGATTCTGTTCTGCCAAATTGAGTCATCTAGATATAAAATACAATAACTTGAGTTTTGGTGATCCAAATTGGGTGATTCCAATTGGAGAAGAAACCTTAGAACCATAGCTTCAAATTAGTGAAGAAACAATTTCCAATTTATGGAGTTAAGACCCCATAAATCAAGGATAACAGTGGGTGATTCAGTGAGTTAACCAAATTGGCATAAAAAACATGTTGTAACTTGTGTTATGTGGTTGAGGCCTTAGAAGGAATTTAAATTGAAAATTTAAAGAGATGCCATTGGATATATAAAGAACTGATTTGGAGAGTTTCATAATTTTTGAAGACCTTTTGAATAATTTTTGGGTCATAAAGTCTATAGAGTATTGTTGGAAGGTTGGCCAAAATGAGTGGTTTTTTTTGTTAGGGTTTTTTTTAGTGCTCAAGGGTAATTTGTTCATTTGGCTTTAAATGAATGTGTATGGTGGATTAAAATGGAAGTTATGATTAATGTGTAGTTGTGGTTTTCTTGAAAAGGTGAAAAGGACTATGTCGGACCGAGCCTGGGAGTCGACGGAAGCAAGCGGGATTGACGGTGAAGCGTGAGTGTACAAAGCGATTTTTGAAAATTGAGTTTAAGTGAAGATTTTTAAATGTTAAAATGAAAAGTTTAATGTAAATGTTTATATATGTATATTAAATATGTATGCATATGTTAAGGCATTATGAAAGTTTAAAAATGTGTAAAGAATGCATATGTGTTTTAATGATAAAGTAAAGGATTTAAATGGATTTATAAATGTATTTTGAAGAAATGTTTCTTGATGGTTACCCTAACCCTATATGACGTATGGCGATATCGGCCGAGGTACTTTAAACGTGTAAGAGTTTAGAGGGTAAAGTTATAGGTTACTAACTGAGGAAATGAGTGTTTAGAGTAATATCCTTACACGTGATAAAGTGCTGTATTGAACCCTATGCAAGCGTGAGTTTCTTCGGCGTAGTGGTTATGGCCCCGGAATGGTATCCTCACGGAGTCGATGCCGGAAGCGTACGGTGTGTTTATCCCTGAGTTCCATCGAGAAAGAAAGAAATAAAGAAAGAAAGAAGTTTAAGGCATAAATGGTTTAATTGTATAAGTATATTACTTTGATATATCTTTTGAAAATGTTATCTTAATGAAAATGTGCCTCCTTTGGGCTCCTTTAGCTCATTCTTTTCCATATGTTTCCAAAACATTTCGAGGGACCAGGCAGAGTGCGCCCCGGTAAGTATTCCTGCTTGTGATGAGTGAGCCACTTGGGAGACGGCGCGTGTATTGCGTTGTAAAATATTTTGCCATAACTGTATATGTGAATATTTTGTCATGTATATAATGTATATATGTATATATATTTTGAAAGGGCTACGTGAGCTTTTGATCCTCGATGGATGAAAGGTACGTAGGCGGTTGTGCTTGGCTCAAGCAAATTTTGATAAAAATGTGCATGGAATTGAAGAAGGTTTGAATGTTTTGATGATTTGAAGTAAATAAATGTATATGTATGTATATTGTGTTTGATTGGGTTGTGGACAAGGAGTCCTAATATGGAAGTTGAAAATTGAAGTTTAGAAGTGTTTTTAAATGCTTTTATTAGGTTTTTATGAGATTTAGGAAAGTCAGAAAGGAAAACTTGATGGTTCACGAAAATAAAAATCAAAGTGTTTAAAAAAAAAAAAGGAAAAGAAAGAAAAGTACCACTTCACTTAGCATTAATTTCTAAAGATATGTTAAGGATTGTAAAGGGGTTCGCTCCATGGATTTTATTTGACTGTTTTGAGGAAAAGTTTCTATA
Organism: Tetrastigma voinierianum; assembly: GCA_016808115.1. Classification (NCBI taxonomy): domain Eukaryota; kingdom Viridiplantae; phylum Streptophyta; class Magnoliopsida; order Vitales; family Vitaceae; genus Tetrastigma; species Tetrastigma voinierianum. Next base: position 11,493 of record JAEQBH010002429.1, on the reverse strand, counting down.
TCCGTTGGAGTGCCGGGAGGTCCCCTCGGGTTCATGAGGTTAATCCGGGTCGGGATTCTTCACGCTCCCTTCAACTGATCAAATAAATCTTCTATTCTAGGCAACGAGTACTTGTTTTTCACTGTTACTTTATTAATCTATTTATAATCAATGCACATTCGCAATGTGCCATCCTTTTTCTTCACAAATAAAACAAGTGCACCCCAAGGAGAAACTTGAATCCTGCCATTGCATCCAATAACTCCTATAGCTGCGGCCTCAACTCTTTTAATTTAAGAAAGAGCCATCTTGAGTGCTATAGAAATTGGGGCTGTTCTTGATGCCAGTCTCTTATGGGCAGAGTCCACCTCCTCTCGGGTGGGAACACAGATGCTCTTCAGGGAATACATCTAGAAATTCCCTTACTATTGGAATCTTTTCCACATCTATTTGACCTCTCTTAGAGTCAAGTATCAAGGCTAAAAATGTCTCACATCCTTTCCTCAGAAATCTCCTAGCCTGCATAGCTAAGATCACATTAGACATCTCACTAGATCTAATGCCCTGTACTATCACCTCAGATTGGTCAGAGCACCTCAACACTACCGTCTTCTTATCACAATCTAGTATAGCTTTATGCTTAGACAACCAGTCCATAGCCATAATCAAATCAAATTCTTGGAAAGGCAGTGCAATCAAATTAGTTGAAAATTTTCTATCCTGGATAACTATGGGGCAATTTCTGTACACCCTATTCACATTGACACTATACTGAAATCTCTTGGTACACATGCATATCATATGATAATTTGCTCCATTTATCACCTTATCGAACACATGCTCAATGCATACATATGAATGAGTAGATCCAGAGTTTATTAATGCATGCATTTCAATACCATAAAGAAAATATACAGCTGATAACCTGGTGCCTCCTGGTCACACGAGCCTTCATAGCATATGCTGTTGATGGCAGCAGTCATAGAGACTGATCTCTGAGTCTTTGACATTGGCTCCTCATCACCCATCTTTGGCTCATCCCTGAGGCCTCCTCTACCTCGAGTCGATGGGTGGTGCAGCGGATCTCCCTGCTGTGCACAAGTTCCTATTGTCCCACGGCTCTTTGGGGACAATTTTCCATAAAATGTTCAGTGCTTCCACATCTGAAGCACCCTCCTGTCAACAATCTGCAAACTCTGAGAGATTTAAATCGATGGCATTGAGGGTACTCTAGAGGTTTCTCATGGTCTGGATTGACTTTCTCTGCAAATCACCCAGGTCTTTATGCTAGTACCTTCTTCCTTTAGTAGTAAGAACATGGCGGATGCGCTTGTGATTATCTAACTCTCTTCCTTGAGGAGGAAGAAGCTCCCCTGGAGAACCTCTTATTCTGGAATCTTTCTTTGCTGCTTGCCTCAAATCTCTCCACTTTCATTGCAGCTTGCACTAACTAATAGAAATTCACTCGTTGAAGAGACGTCACAAGCGCCAAGTACCCCTTTATGGACTCATTCGATCAGTTTTCAAATTACTGCAATGCCGATGAGGAATGAATCGAATTGAATATTTCTTGAGATAACTAAACTCCTTCTCGCACTCATCATGATGGTTTCCTTTGCTTCATAGTCGAGTATTGCTTCCACTTGAGATGCTCCTAACCATCTATGTAGCATTACTTTACAGAACTCTTGAATGAACTCCCGATGCATGGGATCTGGAATCCTCGGACTTTTCGACTGATTTCCTGTCATGCTATGCCTCGCTCTGTAATAATGAGGCGCACATGACACTCTGTGGGGCATCTGCTTCCTCCAATACTCTTTATAGCTTTTCCAACCAGTATTCGGCTTTATCAGACTCTTCCATTCTTGTCCCATGGAACTCCTCTGCTCCATGTCTTCTTACCATGTCTATCGGAGCCTCAGGAGCAGTCAGTCTATCCAATACCCGAGCCATGTCTTGAGATATCCTCATCAAGGCTTTCGTTGGCTCGGCTGGAGCATTGCTTTCACTTTTGAAAGATTTAGAAGGATCCGAAGCGGATAACCCTTGATCTCCTGGGTTAACACTTTCAGCCACTTCTTCTGCTGGATTAGGAGGGCGATCCATCATATTCAGAAAACAAAGACATCCACATCGGACCCATTACATTTACTTTACATATGCATTTTTATCTTTATACTCTTATGCAAGTCAAATCTAGCGCAAGGGCACGATCGCCATTTTATGAGTCCCCAATCGACACCTTTGTGGTAGGAAAGGGTGTCCGCAGCCTTAGACTTAAACACAGTTAGCAGAAACGGTTCTAAAACATTCCTTAAAATATAATCATATAATTTAACATGTATTACAAAACCATACTATCACTTTTCCCACTATTTGGGAATTATTTCAAAATATCACTTACATATTATTTACAAATCCTTTTCGATTTGTACTTAAAGTTTATATACAACATATTGCTCAGAGTAACACGTTAAATAGAAACACTGTAGGTGAGGACCTATCGCTGAGATGGCCCTTGATGTTCATTTGGAATGTCTTGTTTTCTGGCCGCCTCCTCGGTACCTACACGGATAAACACCCGTGCTAAGCATAAAGCTTAGTAGGGATCATTCACATGGATGACTACTAACCATGATCATCACGTTCCTAAAACTCATGCAAGTTTCTATGCATATATATATATATATATATATATATATATATATATATATATATATATAATCATATAAACTTATGTAAGAAGTTACAATAATTCATGAGCTTACCATAATTAAATAATTTAATTCATTATGTTACTCTCATGTGCTATGCTAACTTCCTGTGCTTTATCTATCAAATTCCATATCATTTTAGTCATAGTATTAATGACTATTCAAGTTTTGTATTTCCATTATATTTTACAAATTACTTCCTGATGATGCTTTCAGCGGGCGGGTTGGGCGTGCGAATTGTGAGCGTCCGTGTCTATGGGCGTTGGGCTCCTCTGCAAAAATAGGAAACAAAAGGATCGCGGGCTCGCCGTTGCCTCTCAGATGCCTAAAGTCAGTTCTTTTCAGATGGAAGGAAGATCAGCTGGCAAGGGAATGAAGTTTTGTGCATATGTCATTGCCTCGCAGGTAGAGGTGGCACAGTATTTATAATGGAAGATCGCTGATAAACTTTCTGATTGGATGATGACACAGAATAGTATCTTTCCTTGTTGGAGGATGATACGATATTCCTCCCATTAGGTGAGAGATTTTCTTTCCTTATCGTAAACCGATTAATAAGGGATAATTGATGGGCAATGATTATGAAATATCCTACTTTTCTGATTGGTGGAGATTGGGTGTTTTCCTCTAATACGGATTCCTTGGGCTACTAATCTTTTAAAGGGGCGAGTTGGGCCCTTGTTTCGGGCCTGCATTTGGGGGATACCGTGGGGCATATCGCTACAATCTTGGGCTCAGCTTTTAATCCTGACGTTTGGGCTGCGTCTTAGGTGCACTTTGATGTTCGCCCCATCGATTGCCCCCGACCTTTGACTAAAGTGAGCGTAGGTAAAGGGGTTGTATCGACCTACTCGGATCGGTGTGATACCGCGGTAACACTTAGGAAGGGGTTTGATTAGGACTTTAATGGCGAATCCAGCGTCTTGTGATAATGATGGCTTCTTGATTTTTGCTTTTATTTCGGCTGTGGCTCTTGGCTTCCCCTTAAAAACGTTCCACGTGGGTTTGCACTTCCCCTGTTCTTGAAGCTTTTTGCCTCTGCAAGTTTGGGCTTCCTTTTTTTTCTTGAATTTTGTTCGACTATTGTTCAGGACTGCTTTTGGTGGTCCTTGATATCTCGCTTAGGGCTGGTGTCCCTCGTCTTGTTTATGGCCTTGGTACGTCTTTTCTTCTCCTCTGTCTTTTTGGTTTCGAAATCTTGCAAGGCTCTAGGGAGTGCTCGGTTGGGGTTCTGCATTTTCTTCGATTTCCCCTTTTTTCTTACTTAGCCTTGCGTACCTCCATGGGTCTCAGTCGCTCCTGTTTTGCCCATGAGGTAATCTTGCCGGGGGTCTAGTTCGAGGTGGGCCCGGCGCGGGTCAGATGGTTTGGTAGTGGTGGTTCGGGTTGCTCGGGGGAGCCTCCTTCCCCATGGATAAGGCGGACAAAATTGTGAAATTCGGTATCCTGGCGGCTCACAGATATTTAAGGGATGCCATACGAATCTTTGGGGATGTGGGCCCGATCGGGTCGAACCTTTATACGATTGAAATCTTTGCGGCCGTATGGGCGCCCCGTTTGGATCCAGGTTTGGTGCCCTGACGTGCTAACAACCTACGTCGTCCAAGTGCCGAAGATGGTGTGCTTTTTTGAGGTGGCATTCGAGAATGGCCTCCGCTTCCCTTTGCATCCTTTTATAAAAAGGGTTATGCAGTATTTCAATGTCTGCCCCTCTCAGCTTTCCCCTAACTTCTGAGGTGTTCTGGTGGGGCTTTTAGTCGTTTTTAGGGACAGAGGCCTGGGTGTTCCCAGTATTGCCCTGCTCTTAGACTTCTTCAGTGTAAAGGAGGCCTTGAAGGCTTTCTTTATATCTCAAAGCGCTCCAGCGCCAAGTTGATTATTTCGGACCTTCCATCTTCGCACAAGTGCCCGGAAAGACGTTATTTCTTTGTCGATGGCCATCATTGGGATCTGATCCTTTGATCGAGAGGACACACTTGGCGTTCCTACCGTCTAGACTACCCCTGAGAACCTACTTGAGCTCTCCTTCGCTCTGGTTTGTCCTGGTTTTCAAAGGTCATAGGATATTTCTAACATTGCTTTGGTCGCATGGCCTTCAGATGCTCGACCCGATCTCGATCTGAGGGCGAGCGGGGGGGGGGAGGTGAAGCGGGAAGGCGGTGAGAGTGCGCCCGCGTGCACATTCAAGCTCCATTAGGTCGGATATTCCTGGACCTTCTGGTGCGAGGCCTGCCCGACTTCCTTTCCTGAGATCTTCTCCCCTCTCCGTCATGAAGCCTCCTGTCTCCAGGTCTTCCTCACCTTATGTTTCGGAGCCCCTTATCGTGAAGCCTACACGGGGAGGCCGGTCCGCTGGAGGTGCGGCAAAGAAGGAGCGTGGGCGAAACCTCAGGAAGCAACGGTACGCCCCCTGCTTTCGGGGTAAGATCCTAAAGGTGGGAGCCTTCCTGCCTTCATCACTTGTCCCGAGGTTGGGAGACTCTTCGGGAGGCGGTGAGCCCCCTTGGAGGTTCTTATATTTTCGTGCGAAGTCCTACATCGCGGGGCGCCACGCCCCCTTTTGCAATGTCGGATGAGGTGAAGGGGAATCGTGATCGCTTTGAGGCTGCAGGGGATGAGGACTCTCTGCTTTCTCATGCGAAGCTCGCTGCTGGGGCTGTTTCCTCCATCCTGCGTGACTCTGCCCTCAGGAAGGTGGATGCCACATCACGAGGAGGCTCACGGCTCTTGCAGCGAGGCAGCCTCTTGTATGTCAAGTGTTTTCCTTCGATCTTTTTCTTTATTTTAGTTACGTTGGCGACTTTTTGCCTTTTGTTTTTTGTTTTTTTGTTTTGTTTTGTTTTTTTTTTTTTGTTTTTTACGGGTGGCTACTTGTGAGAAAGGCTTGGCGGGGGCCCGTGCCTGCAGGAAGGCTTTCTACCCGGTCTCGGCGAAGTCTTCTGAGGCTAAGGTTGCTTCCACGACCTCCCAGAAGTGTTGGTCTTCAAGCCCGGATAAGGGACTTGACTAAGGAACTTCGTAAACACGGGTTTGACCCTGAAGCATGCCGGTGGCGAGGCCCGCGTCTTGAGGATAAAGGAGGCCGGAAGGAGCGTGAGGTCGGCGAAGGTGGTGTGGGCAGCCGGAGAGGAGTTGTAGGCCGTCAAGGGTGACCCGTGGGCCAAGATAGCCGCCTTGGAGCGGGCCTGCCAAGAGGCTCTGGAGGCGTGTAACTATGTGGAATGCTTGACGGAGGAGCTCGGCAGGCTTCGGATGGACCTTGCAAGGCAGGAGGCTTTGGCTAATCGGAGGGGCAAAGTGATAACGAAGCTTAAAGACGAGGCCTGCACTCAATGAGCTTCCGGGTGGCTTGCCTTTCAACGTTGGGCTTCCCGAGTTTTCCCAGACATAGAGTTCAACATCCAGCTTTCTGATGAGGAGGTTGATGCGGGCGCCGAGGTGTTTTCAGGGGCCCCTGATCTTGCTCCCGTGCCTGGCGATCCTCGGGTTCCTCCGGGGGCTAGCCCTTTTGCCTCGCCTGCTGGGGCTCCACCTTTTGACTCCTCTACTTCCGTAAGTCGGGGCCCGACGTTATACGTCTAGGCTTTTTTTTTTTAACCTTAGTATCTGGCGTGGGCACAGGTTTTTGTATTGCCGACCTTGACTCTTTGTTGATATACGAATTCAGCGATTAATTTCTTCTCTCCTTTTCTTGTTTCATCGATTTGAGAGCTTGCTTGGTTCCCAGCCGCAAAGTCTTCAACGGCGATTCACAGCACGCGATCTAAGCTACATGGCTCTGAAGCGTAGGCCTTCTGAGTTATGCTCATGACTTTGAGTTACTAGGCTCTGGCTACATGGCTCCGTGGCTATTTGGCCTTCTTGAGTTGTTAAGCTGGCCCAGGCTAATGAAATACGGGCGCTAAGACCATCTTGGTATTAAGCTTTGCAAATTGAGCTCTTTTTGGGCTCCACGGGCTAAGACCCTCTGAGCGGTTAAGCTCACGAAAAGGCGAACTCTTGGGCCACAGGCACTAGAACCTCTCTGAAAATGCGTTCTGGCTCTACAAACTGAGCTATTGGGCTCCTGGGCGCTAAGACCCTCATTTGTTAAGCTCACGAGTGTGCAGGCTCTGACGATAAGACCCTTTTAGTTTGTTAAGCTCATGACTGAGCCTCTTGGGCTCCACAGGCGCTAAGACCTCAGGTTATTAAGCTTTGCAAGCCCGGAGCCCCTCTTTGGGCTCCTGGCTAAGACCTTCATGGTTGTTAAGCTCACTTGACTAAGGCTCTTGGCGACCAGACCCTTACAGTATTAAACTCCACGAACTGAGCTACTAGTAAGACCCTCCTGAGCTACTAGGCTCCTGGGCGCTAAGACCCTTCTGAGTTGTTAAGCTCAGAAGTGAGGCTCTTGGGCTCTGGCGACCCCAAGACCCTCTGAGGGCTCTGGGGCGCTAAGGAGACCCTCTGGTGTTAAGCTCTGTGACCCGAGCTACTAGGTCTGGCGTTAAGACCGCTCCCTGATCTGTTAAGCTCGCGAACTGAGCTCACCCCAGGCTCTTTGAAGCTAAGGCCCTCCCCAGTGTTAAGCTCCATGGCTTGGTATTGGGCTCTGAGGCGCTAAGACCCTCCTAAATTTGTTAAGCTCAGTGAATTGAGCTCTTGGGCTCACAGGCGCTAAAACTCTCACGAGTTGTTAAGCTCTGCAAAGCGACCAGGCCTCTTGGGCTCTGGGGCGCTAAGACCCTCCTCGATTGTTAAGCTCATGAGGGGCCCGGAGCTCTTTGGGCTCGCAGGCGCTAAGACTCATGGTATTAAACTCCGTGAGCGAGCTCTTGGGTCACAGGTGCTTCAGACCCTCTTTGGTACATTAGCTCCTTTGACCCAGGCTCTTGGGCTCCTAGGGGCCCCAAGACCCTCTGAGTTGTTAAGCTCAGGGAGCCCGGAGCTCTTGGGCGGCCCAGAGACCCTCTGGCTGTTAAGCTCTGTGAGGCCCGAGCCTCTTTGGGCTCCTGGGTTTGACCCTTTGGTCATAATATCTTGTTGTCTTCCTGTGATAGTCCTCCATACGCTTTAGGACCTGCTCGCTTTTTTCTTCTAGGAGATCCAGGTTTAGGCAAAGGACCTCCTCGTTGTGTTCGATGTTTGCTAGTTCAATCCTTGGTGATTTTAGTTCGACCTCGATTGGATCTACTGCTTCGTGCCAAAGGCCAGAGCGAACGGGGTTTCTGAGTTGCTGACTTGCGCGTAGTTCTGTATGCCCATAATACCTCAAGGAGGTACTCTACCCATTTTCCTTTTAGGTCTTAAATCCTTATAGTGATCTCCGCTTATCCATTTGACTGCTGATGAGCTGGGGACGAGTAGTAGTTCTTGATTCCGAGCTCAGCGCAGAAATCCCTGAACTTAGGATTGTCGAATTGTTTCTCATTATTAGACACGAGGGACCTCGGGATCCCAAACCTGCATATTATAGAACGCCGCATCGGTTGCCAGACCTTCATATGTGATTATTGCTAAGGGTTCGACTTCGGCCATTTGGTACAATAGTCCACGACCACAATGATAAATTTGCATTGGCCCCTTCCAATGGGTAGAGGTCCCAATATGTCTAGCCCTCAATTTTGAAAAGGTCAGGGGCTTGTGACCGACGTTAGCGGCTCAGATGGGAGATGAGATATCTTGGCATGCTCCTAACAAGCTTTGCATTTTCAAACCAGTTCTGTCTCGTCTTTGAGTATTGTGGGCCAGTAGTACCCATGCCTTAGTGTTTTCCCTGCCAAGGTCCGAGCTCCGATGTGGTTGCCACATATGCCCTTGTGTACTTTCCTGAGTATGTAGTTGGCGTTTTCCTTCCCTACGCACTTAAGTATGGGTGTAGAGAAGCCTTGTTTATAAAGGGTCCCCCGATTAACGGTGAATCTTGCCGACCTCGCTCTGAGTTTGGACGCCTCCTTTGGGTCACTTGGCACTGTACCATCCACCAAGTAATCCCAGATGGGGTCCATCCGGCTTGGTTCGGACATAACAGGGGAGACGTCTCCATTGTCGATGCTTACTGAGGGTTCTGGAAGGTGCTCGACAGGTATCAGTCTGCCTAGGTCTTCTTGTGAGGTTGTCGCTAGTTTTGCCAAGGCATCAACTCGAATTCTCTGCTCTTGGTACATGTTTGACTAACTCAGAGGAACTTCTTAAGCAACTCTCACACCTTTTTGAGATATAAGATCATCTTCTTACCTCTTAGCCTCGTGAGTCTTCTATCTCGCTTTAACACCCGCCGGGAGTCGCCAAGCCACCTCCAAATTCGATCCGTCCATGAAGTGGGCGAGGTTAAGTCTAGCTATGACAGCCTCATATTCGGCCTCGTTATTAGAGGCTTCTAAGCCACCGAGGGCGTAGGTCCGTATCTATCCCTGTCCCTGAGAGGTCGGATCAGCCCCGCACCGCTCTCTTAGGCTTTGGGGCCGCCCTTGGGCCGATGATAATCTTCGATGGGGAGGTCGAAAAGCCGCGGCAGCCTCCAGATCAGGTCGAGGAATTTATGATGAACTGCCAAGACCTCGCCCTTTTACAACCGCCCCTATTGCACTGATGCCGACCACTCACTTTATAAATTACTTTTATTAGCCTTCCAGATTTCCCGGGTTTATGCAAGATTCGTCTACTCCATATTCGGTTGGGACTTCGACGGTATGAGCTTTGAAGTAAGGTCGGAGTTTTTTGGATGTAGTTACCAACGCCAGGATCAGCTTTTCCATCTTTGGGTACCTCTCCTCCACTCCCCAAGAGTCTCGGGTCGCAATAGTGGATCGGCTCATTGCACCCGTCCCGTCTCTTACCAGGGCGGCACTAGTCGCAAAGTCTGAAACGACCATGTAGAGAGTGAGGAGTTCTCCCTCGGAAGGGCTTACTAGAATGGGGGAGAGCTCAGGTAGGTTTTGAGTGCCGTGAACGCCTTCCCACAAAGGTGCATCCGACTCAAAGGCCTTAACTCCGGAAGAAAGGTCAATTTCTTGGTCACCGTCCTAGATACGGTTTCGCCAAAGACAACTATTCCCCGCCGACGCTGGAATGTCTTTAATGTTTAGCGAGGCAAGATATCAAGCACGACCTTATCTTATTCGCCTGTTTCATTCCTACATGACTATAAAAACCCAAGAACTTCCCATGAGATCCAAAGCCAAAGATTACCGGGTTTAACTTTATATTGTAGCTTTCGTGACTCCAATAATCTTTGACTAAATGGTTGTGGAGCTCGCTTACCCGATTTTACCGCATGTCGCCTATATATACCTCCATAGATGTCTGGATTTGTTTCGAACATCTTATCTACACCAAATTGGGTAGTGGCTCCTGCATTCTTCAGTCCGAAGGGCATTACTCAATAAAAGTAGGTTCCCTAACCACTGACAAATGAGGTCTTCTCTTGGTCGCTGGGGTCCATATCGACCGGGTTAGAAGCCGCAGAAGGCGCCCATGAAGCCGAGGGAGTTCAAGACCAGCCGTGGCGCCTACTTCATGAGATCAATCCGAGGCAAGGGAAGCCATCTTTGGGAAGGCCCCGTTAATGTATGTGAAATCGATGGGGTCGCCACTTGTCGCTTGCTTTTTTGACGAGAACAACGGAAGTAGCCAACCATTCAGGTACTTTACTTCCGATTGCCTTTGCCAGAGGAAGCATCGAATTCTTCATTAATTGTCATTGGGGCAAAAGTCCTTCTCTTCTGCTTGACTGGCTTAAAGGAGGGATTGACGTTCAGCCTATGGGTAATCACTGCCGGGTCGATCCCGCCCATGTCTTCCTGTTTCCAAGCGAATACCTCCATGTTCTGCTCTAGAAAACGGATGAGAGGGCTTTTGATGCCTTCCGCTAGTTTAGACCCTATGTAGATGAGGTGTTCTGGCTGGTCGCCAAGTTGTATAGGCTCTAATTCTTCTCCGGCAGGTCGGTATTTAATTCTCGCCTCGCATGTCGAGCCTGGCCCATGTAGATGTTGTCAATCGCGGTTTCGCTTCATCGGGATCGAATAACATTCCTCGTTATACGTTGGTTTCCTCGGACCATTCCTACTCCATTTCAAGTTGGAAATTTGATGACCATGTGATAAGCGGAGGGAACGACCCTTATGGCATTGAGAGAGGGCCTACCTAGTAACATGTAGTAGGCCGATGGGGCTTCTATTATGAGAAATCTCACCGTTGTTGTAGCCTGGCATGAGGGGTCTCCCAAAGTGAGCACTAGTCAGAGCTCGAATTTCAGAGGCGCATTCTTCTCATGAGAACCCACGTAGGGCGTGCTGGATCGACTTTAGCTTTCTCCTTCCAATGCCCATTTTGTCGAAGCTAATGCAAAGATGATGTTTCGGCCGAAGCCCGCTGTCGATATGACCCCGCGGATCGCGTTTTATCAAGCATATGGCTTTTATCATTAAAGTGGGTCAGCCACGTGGGATGTTGCATCCTTCCATGTCAAAGTCTGAAAAGGTTACGGTAGTATCTAGCCGAGGAAGTTTGGATACAGCTTGTACTTCTATGTTTCCGATTTGATGTCGCGTGCTGGCCCTCGGCCGAAGCTAGACTCTCCGCCTCCTGTAAACCCTCCGGAGATTACATGGATTTCTCCTAAAGGCGGTTGATGCTGAACTGGGGTTGGCTGACGAGGTAGTGGTGGCTGGACTCGTTCCTGCCCTTTTGAGGCCACATAATGGATGAGATGCCCACATCGGATCAAGTATTCAATCTCCTTTCTACCGGGATGCGCCATCCGCCGGTGTCCATGATCCGCGGAACTCACAAAAGATTTGGTATCATCTCT